>VXAX01005642.1:0-162500 GCA_013399835.1 Leptocoma aspasia
AAGATCCTACCATTCTCAAAAAAGTATTGGTTTAGTCCCCCATATTCTTAGTTTGTAGAAAATGGTACCTTAGCTTCATCACTGGGGGCTACATAGTGCATCATCCATTTTCTTTCTTCATTTTCCAAGGGGCTTGATTTTCTGGTTGAACACTGCTGAGGGAGGAAGAACAGGGGATGAAAAAGAGAGTAAAGACCAATTTTTTAAACTTATTTCAATTCCCCACTGTAACATTCCAATTGCAAATTGCCTGTGGAACCGGCAATTTGCACCTCCTCATTGTGGTGAATAAAATGAATGTACCAGTTCTGTGCTATATGGAAAGATTCTGACTCCAGGTCTTGATAACTGCAAATATCCAAGAAAGGACAATCTTGTTTTCCTGGAAATTTATGTCCTATAGATAACAGGGGACTTGACCTGTTGTAGTTCAGGGGCAAATCTGAACCAAAACTCTGAGACTCTTGCCAGAGTTGCTCTGTTTTCCACTTACCTGAGGTAAGGCAGAGGTTGATGCCATCGAGATCGCTGCTACATTAAAAGCAGCTGCTGTGAATGGCACCTTAGTACTAGGCTCCACAGGTGCCAGTGCCTCCTGAAACAAATTTACAATCTTGAAGAAGTCGCAGAAGTTGCTGAACAGGTGCTTTATTGCACTGAGTCAGAGCTCCACCCCTCCGTGATTTCTGAAACAGGGAAATTTCCCACCCACATTATTTGTCCAAAGAGCAGCTGCTGGAAGGTGTGAGCGTTCAGATCTGCAGGTCTTGTGGCTGAGCAGAGCTGCTGAGGGACCAAATGGTTCCCACCTGGGGCTCAAGGAAATGCAGCAGCAGCTGTAACCTGACTGATGATATGATAGAGATCATTTATGCAAGACAGCCTTACAGTGATATTCTAGCAGTGAGGATAGCAATAGCCTAACAAACACATCAACATATTTCTCCATGCAAATACCTGCATTCCATACGTGATTACATGGATAATAAAAAAAAATTTAAAAACAGCTATGGAGATGATTATTAGAATGAAGACATTTACATAGGAAGATAACAAGAATTCTTTTGAAGGAACATTTTTCCCTGAAAATGCTGTTGCATCATGATTTCTGTGTACACGTTTGTTTTTCTTGTAGTGTTCTATCTCAAAAGAAATAAAAGAAGGTATGATAAGCAACATTTCTCTGCTCCCTAAACCACATAGTATCATTTTTCCATTTGAAATATCTTTCTTATTTCTGGGCTTCACATTTAATACAGCATGCAGCTTAACATATTTAAATGAGATTCAAACATTTCACCTTGAAAAATCATTAAATGTTTCCACAAACAACAATATCAATTTCTGATGCAAAAAAGCTCTAGATTTCTTAGTAACTGTATTGAAATTGTCATCTGGCTGGACGCTATTAGCAGATTATTGGAATTTAATGGACTCATCCAACATTTTTTGTTGGAATTTTTTTTAATCTAATGAGGATCTGCATGTGTTCAGCACACCTCTAGGAAGCTCAGTGATTAAATTTTCTAAGACATTATGCAAGCATTATTAGGCACATACATTTGCATTGAAAGTCCTCCTGAATGATTAAAATTAGTGCTTATGAAAGAACTTGAGATTAATAGGATGACAAAGCATCCTGCTTCCTCTTAGAGATGGGCATTTCGTGTGAAATCACTGCCACTCTGACTGGGGTATGAGTTTTGTACTAGGACCTTGACTAACAGAAACTAGAGACAAACCCAATGACTTCTAGAAGTCTCATTACATACTTTTCTTATGTGAACAAAGGAATCAATATGAAAAGTTGTTCTTACAAGAAGAACAAGTTAAGACAATCTGATCATCTTACATGGAGTATTCCATCCTTCCAAAAGTTTGATTTCTTGGGTTTAATTTTATATCTACATTATCTTTTTTTGTTGTTGCTTTTTGAAATAAGCACATTTATTTTATCATGAAATGCAAATGCTAAGTTTGCTTTAACTTCCTTTCTCACTTTCATTGTATTGAAACTTTCTGGAATTGCTTAACTGAAGCCAGAATTAGATAATCTACAGCAATAGGTTAAGGAGAGTCACAAATCTCTCCCATTCTTGGCCAATGCTTTACTTAATGTGAGCACCTGCATTTTTGTAAAAAAAAGTATTAGAATATTTCTTTTTCTGTGAGAATGGTGACAGGAAACCGTTTAGACAAAAGTAACTGTATACACAAAAGCACACACATTTTCTCTTTCTTCTGCCACAATCTACCTGTGTCCCTGGTTGAAGTGCCTAGAAGAGTTTCAGTACCACAACTGAGGAATGAGAACATTTGTTACAACTTCTTTGTAATTGTGCCATACAAAGGTTGTCAGATCGAGGTCTTGTTTCTGAAATGTATGGAAGCTAATAGGTGTGAGGTTTTTGCACAAGACTTTGTTTTCATTTACATTGTCATATTGCACCTTGGCTTTTAAGACAAAAGGAAATGAGGTGGGGGAAGAAACCTTCAGCATCTCTTAGAAAGCTGACTAAGAGTTTCTTGTTGCCTGACAACTAACTTTTGTTCCTGACTCAAGCCTTCTCTATATGAAATACCTGTTCTTTAAGCTCAAGTCAGAGGTAGCCAAAGGTACCTCTGGCTCAAAGCTGGCACTGGTATTAAATTTCCTAAATTAGTTCAAAGTTCAAAATTGCTTTTTGCTGTGAAGCACTATTCATTTTGAGGCAAACACATCCTTTTCACAAGGTGTGCATTTAGGATACACTTGACCATTAAGTCATCTGAAAGTTAAACCCATAGTAGAAGCTGGTTGTGTTTTCTCTGTATTGAGTGGACAAAAAAAAAAAAAAGTGTGGCAACTGCAAGTAGTGACTAAACACCTCCACACTGGATTCTTCTGGAGAAGCCTAAATGTCCAGACCACACCTGACACCTAATTTCTGAATGTCTGAAGGTAGCTGAGATGAATCCCACCCCAGGTAATCAGCATGTCCTCTTTTGTCACTTGTTTCCTGTCACTCCGATTTGCAGCCTTCTTGTTGTTTTCATTTCTGTGATGGAGTTTCTCATGCTGGTTTATGTAAACACAGCACATGTTTCGTTAACTGTCGTGTTGTTTTCATTCCTTTCTCCTGGGCAGAGAAGGTTTGATGGACCTTTCCATTGACCAGTGTGGTTGGAGAGGTAGTAGCCTCATCCTTCAATCCATGATCGTTCCCAAAACCCTATATAACACTAAGTGTAAATAAAACTTCCTTCTTTTCCTGCCTTGAGAGGAGTGGTGTCTGTGTGGTTCTTGCCGTGCTCTAGTGCGACAGTTCCCAAAGTTACTGATGCTGAGGGAACCTGACATTGAGGAACCTGGTTTTGTTGTTAGCACGTGATTCACCCTGTTGCAATGTGAAGCTGCAAAACACCCTTGGGCAAAAGCTCTATTAACATATAAAGGAAAAATCCACTCTGATATCCATTCAAATAACAAACAAGAGGTTTTGTGATTGCCAAGGTGGCAAAATTCAATGTGGCTAGTACCACTACAAACTTCTAGCCATATTCAGGTTAAGGATCACCAAAGGCCCCTGTGGTGGTGAAGCAGACAGCCTGACTTGGGACTGCTGTCCATAAAGCACAGGCTGTGCAGTGGTAGCTCATGTCTAGGTGCATTAAGGGAGTAATATCAAGCTGAGTTTTTCTCTGAAACCCCAGGCTGCAATCTGCAGAAATTCAGCAGCAGCTTTATAAGCATCTGAGACAAATTTAGGGCAAATGGGAAATGTCAGAGGGCTGACAGGAGAGGGCTGCAACAACTCTCTGAAGAAATGCACTCCTGTCTCATGGAACAGAGGTCAAATGACACATTTAGTGCAGCTCAAGGAACAGAGAAACTTTGCTGGGCCATCCCAAGATATCACACTTATGCAATTTTGGGGTCTGTCTGCCAGCTGATGAGCTAGTGGTGAGACACAGTTCACCCAAAGTTGCTCTGCCTTGAAAATATTTTCATTTAAGGTTTTTTTCTTCAGCTATTTTTTCCCCTGACTAGTCTGACGGTGTCTAAGACCACAATAAACATACTCTAAAACGACAACAACAACTGAGTTAGGAATTCAACATTAATGCTCAAAGACATGGGTTGGATTAGATTTAATTATTAAAAGGTTTATTAAAGTGACTGCTAAGCACAAATAAAAGATCAGGGAGATTTTGTGTTTTCTTTCCACTTTTGTCAATCATCCTTCATGATTGCTCTCTGCAGCCTACAGACTCTTCATTATGTCTCATCCCTCATAACCTGATATCAAAAGCCCGTCTCATATCATGGGCTTTTGGTACCAGGTACTTCAGCACACGTTCCTCTCGGATTTTTCAGACCACCTTTCTGAACATAGGAGAAAGGAGCTTCACTGAAAGCCCTTCTGGTTTATCCCTGATTACAATCTTTACTAGAAGCAGCCATGCTGTATTCAGGGATACAGGTAAATGGAGCTAATGTGCATCAGTGTGATGCTTCAGGCATTAAAAGTATTATCCCACTGTGGCCCATCCGAATAAAGCAAAAATGTTCAAGTCCAAGTCAGAAATCAAAAGATCATAACAATCCCCACAAGAGCAATGCTGAATATCGCTCACAAGAATCAGGCTTTAATACAGCAATGACTGTGAAACTGTGCCTGATCCACATAGTGGCTTCTGGTGACCCATATGGTCTTTATTTGAACAAGATAAATATATATGTTATAATGAGAAAGGTATGCATAAACATATTTATCTCTAATCCAAATATAGATTAATAGAATCTTTTATTTAGGTTGGAAAAGACCTCTAAGACCATTGAGACCAACTGTTAATCTAACACTGCCATGTCTACCACTAAACCATGAAGGTATTAGGATAGAAAAAGTGAAATGGCTTGAGAAAATTTGGACCATAAGGTAAAATCAGCAGAAAAAGGAGTGTTTCTATCCACTAGAAATATTAACTTGCTTTTAAAAGGACTCTGTATGCTCCTCCCCATGACAAATAGGGTGTATAGATATTTGTTGTTACACATATGCTAACTTTACTCAGACTCAGAAAAAAAAGTGCATTCAGAAAATATTTCAGGAACTCTCCAAGAAGTACTTAATGTCCTGGACAAATACTGATAGTACCTCACATTTGCAGGGTTATTTGGTCTGTTTATTCTTTCACAGAACATAATCTCTCTCCTGATTTGACTCATAGAAGACCTGTGCATATGCATAAATGAAATTATTTATTATGGAGCTTATATGTCAATTTCTTAAATTAATCTTTCTTTGTAAGGCATGCCCTGCCTTGAATATTCTAGCTCTTGCCAGCATCACTGTAGTATCCCATCAAATACTGAAAGATGTTGGGACTGCTAAAGCAACTTATCCAGAAATAACTGGCCTCTAAACCTTTCCAGCTGTACTAGGTTAATGGTATCATGCTGTCTTAATAAAATCAGCAAGTGCTGGAGAGGTATGCCTTGGAGTTTACTATCCTTGTCTAATATATGTGACATCATAGGCTATCATCATCTTTAAATTTCCAGTGCTCATTGCAGTTAGCTCCAAGGGGTAAAGTACATTACAAAAAACTAGTTGATGCATAAATCTGTTGGTTACCAGAGTGCATTTCCTGATTATAGAGAGAAAAAAGCCATTTCCCATGAGAACTGTTATTTGAGAGTCCCAGGCAAGATCAAGGGGACCCCAATGCAGGTGACAGGTTCAGCCCTGATTCTGGCAGCTCCTCCAGGCCTTCCCCATTGTTAAGAAGGGTCTCTTTTACCTCTTCAGTGTAAAAGTGGCCACAGCACCTTCCTGAGTGCATTGCCTTTCCAGCCAAGCGATGTATAGCCAGCGTGTTTCAGCACACATCAGGAGACTGCTTTTCTCAACATGGCAATGCCTCAGGATTTGGTATAATGAAATTCCCAATTTTTCTGTCATTTTCTATGTTACAAAAGATAATAGAACAGTGCATTATGAGACCACAGCCCACATCTGATACAGATGTCTCCAGTGTGTGAGAGCCCTGGTGAGAAAACACAAGCTATGGGAAGAGGACATCCTTAGGGAAGGCATACCCAGATAAGGAAAGGCTGCCAGCCACTGTGGGTATTTCCCATCCCATTTGCTGACTGAAGAGGAAAAGGAAGCACAGGGTTAGGTGGTGTACTCACTCCAGCTCATCTTGCAGTGCTGAAATTCCTTGTGCCTCTTCCTTGTATGAGAAAGGCCTGGCTGCTGTAGAAGCTCTCGCATCCAGTATCTCCCTTGTGTGCTGTTCATTCATTGTGCAATCTGAACTGGTGCGCATGGCAGCCAGTCTTGCCCCATATACAGCATGTTGTCGCTGGGAAGATGGAGTGATAGCCTTTCCAGGGCACCTGGTAGGTCATGTAAGCAGTGCTTAACAAACCCAGGCTCTGCTGGGAGTCAAAGCTGCCCTTTGCTCCATCTGAGCTGCCACGGGATGGGGTCTCAGTGATGGTACAATACATGACTCCACATGGGTATTAACAAAACAATGCCATTTCTCAGAGACTCCAAATGGCTTCACAGTTGTCTGTGGAGCCAGGTATGGGAGAATTTGGGACTGGTAAGCAAAAGAGTCTCACCATCATTTCACATGCTCCAGCTGAATAAAATACAAACCTGTGCAGGAATCTAGCGTGGCCACTTACTCACAAAAGGCCTGATCACAAAGATTAAACTATGTTGACAGCTCTGTATGGAAAGACTTGAAAGAAACCATTGCAAAACATCTTAAGGAAGTGTTTCAGAAATGCGTAAGGAAAGAAACATTCTCCAGGAGATCGAGATAGGCAACTATGTAAGTACATCCTATTACACACTAAATTAAATCACTATTGCAACATTATACTGTGCTAAAACTCACAGACATCAAAGTCAAACATGACTCCTAGGTCAGGTCAAGAAAACAGATTAAAGAAGAACAAATTCTTAGTGGAAAACATTGCTGAATATCTATTATAATAAATGTAAGGGAGCCACACGTTACTAAAGCATGTGGAAACCTGTCTAAACTTAGTTCTTGCATAAACTCGCACATGGGTTTGCTATTTTGACCCTATGTGATGTAACACCTAAAACCTACTCAGTTAGATCCCATTGCACAGATATGACATGAAAAGAAAATGAATTATTTGCTGCATTTCCACAAGTCCAAGACAATAATAAGCTCATACGTGCAAATAAGAAGGAAATGTTTATGAAGAGAAAACAAAATGCTATCAAAGATTTGGACTTACTACTTCACATAAAAAGCAAAACAATTACTAATTATGCAGCTAAATCAGAAATGATAATAAAACACTTGTATTCTATGTTCAAAAAGAAGACACTTTACATATTTTATCAATGAATAATGAAAATGACCACATAGTCATGCAACATGTAATAAGACAGAACAGTGATCATTCTTACCAATTAGTTTCTAAAACATAGTCTAGGATTCTTGACTATCTATGCTTCAGCTATTTTAATTCTTGGTATACTGCAGAACTACAGAAATAATGTGAATATTGTACCAATTTTACAAAGTAGCAAGGGAGATGTAGTAATGTGCCAGTAGTTTGTTTACCCTGGCTGCCATCGCCATAACGAACACAGTATCTGACTAATTAAAAATAAGTTATCATATATTACCACTCTGGGTTCTCTCACTATTCCTCAAAATGTGGGATGGTAGTCATGCATGCCAAATGCTCCCTCATCCCTGAAGTAGTTGACAGAAATAACTCTGTTAAATGAAGAGTTGGTTTCAAGTTGCATACATTCTTTACATTTATGCTTCATACATTCTGTACAGCATTTGTTAATGTATGCATGTTCATATTATATATAACTTTCAGCATACAAAGCAATTATACACTGAAAACTGCACTCCACCACACAAGGGAGTGTTTTGCCAAAAAAAAGATTGTTGATGTGTAATTAGTTGGCCTTAGGACAGTCATTAACTAGTACAATTTACTGTCTGGACAGCAGATGGTTCCACCCAATCAAATTCCATATATGTGTGTGTGTGCATGTGTGTGTGTATAAAAACACCAGGGGAGATTTGGAGTAAAAATTTATGCCTGAAACACTTTGCATGAAGGCAGGAGTAAGAGACCTACCTCCCTTGCATGTGAACTGAATGCCTAGCCATATGGTTCAGTAAAGAGCTTAAGAACCATGTAGCTGGGAAATAAAAGAACAGGGAAAAAGGATAGGAAAGCTGTTGGAAGTCATTAATAAAGAGATATAACTGTGCCTTTTTTTCTTTTTCTTTTTTTCTTTTTCTTTTTCTTTTTTCTTTATTAAACTTTGCAAAAGAATTACTTATATTTGGACTATGCTCAGAAATTATTCTTTAATTTCCTTGTTTTAGGTATGTTATAGAGGTGGTACCACTGTGGGACCGAAACATGTGCTGTCCTATGGATGCACTGATCTTGCAAGGCAGATCATTGAAGCTGTCTTTAAGTGACCAGAGTGCACTAAGGCTGCAAAGGATGTTAAAGCAATTACAGGATGTCCTCCCAAAAAATGTGCATGGCCTAGGAAAATGGCGATGCCAGGTAACTGCATGGAAAAGAGATCTCTCTGGGGTTAGCATTAGCCAGAGGTTCCCCGTACGGTGAAGTGCAGGTTTGATAAGCCCTGAGCTGTTTCTGGTAGCCAGTCAGTAGGAAATAGTGTTTTTCAATATGAAGAAACAGATTTTGTTCTGTCTTGAAATAAAAAAAAATAATTTTTTTAGTCTATTGTGCAAAGATAGTAAGAGTTTTTAATGGAAAGACTGAAAAGAAAGTATATATTAGGAAGGTAAAGAATATTTTTTCTAACTGATTTCAGAAGTAGTCATCAGTGATAAATATCACTGAAAAGTTTTCTTTTGAGGAATTTTTAAGAGTTTACCAGTCTCAAACTCTATTGAACATTTTCATGAGTGCTTTGGAAATAAACAAGGCACCCTGACAGGCCAGATTTGCAGAAGAACAAAGATTGATGGAGTAATACTAAGGACAGGGCAATCATAAAGAACGATCTGACCTGCTTGATAGACTGGCCTGATTAACCATGGTAAAATCTAATGCACTGGAGTGTGAGTTATGATTAAAGAACTGCCAATGTATGTTTCAATTTACTCCCCCATACAAAAGGGAAGATTGGAGTGTGGAAAAAACTAACCAACCAGCTTATGGAAGACAAACATGTCTTCCATGTGAGAAGCCTTTAAAAGCAAATAAGGACAATTGGATTCTATATATGGAAACTAGGAACTCATTTATATGTAAGAATATAAGAATAACAAAGCAATGTTAATCTCAGTGTGTAGCAGTAGTGGGAAGGGTACCTGAGTCTGCATTTGATAAAGGGACAATGAAGAATTGGAGGAAGTGCAGCAGCAGAGATACAGCTGGATACACCAAATAAAGGGGGGTTTATAATCAGAATTTGAAGGGTTGCATCTACTGGTTTGACAAAAAGAAGGCTGTGATGTAAACTAGGTATATTTTATAAAGTTGATCCTAATAAAGAAACAGTGGTTATGCAATGGCTTTTAAGGTATGTAAAGATGTAATGTGCTAGTATCTGGGCTTTGGCCAAAATAAATGCGGCTGGAAACAAGGTGCATACCCATTGCTGGAAGATGGTCACTGACCACAACATAGCTCCACGAAATGTGGTGACTTCACCATTCCTGATATCTATAATAGAAGAGGGATCATTTTTCTTCAAGATAGACTTTGGTCAGCCACAGATGATCAAGACTGACATTTCAGTAACTGCATGGCAAGTAACAGTCTGACATCTAGGAAGTCTAACAAGATGATCTGATGGTACTTCTGGCTTTTATCAGCCATGGAAAGAAATCTAGATGAATAATCTAGTACAATCTAAAGCTCATTTGCTATTTTACTTGTTCTTCCACAGCCTAATAGCAATTCACCAGAGTTAAACACTTGAATAGCTCTGTACAGTGCTATGAAATGGACTTATTAAAGAAGGGCAAGCTGGTAGGACCATTTAGCAGGCAAAAGTGGGAAAGCCTAGAAAACTGTCCCTCAACATTCTGCTAAAGGCTTATTATGTACTTGCAAACAAGGATTGCAAAAGCAAAGCAATCAAGCAATCAAGCTAGGTATCCCTCCAGGTTTTGCTTTAACATCCAACAACTTTGCAAGCCTTCTTCACCTCTCCTAGGACCTTCCAGACTTAGTTATTGCACTCCCTGCTGAACTTCCTCTTCAGGTTTCACATGTGAAAGGTGTAAAAAGCCACCCTTGAACTTTTTGAATCTTGAGTAAGGCCTGTCAGAAAACGTCTAAAATTAGACATTTTTTTGAATTACCACAGTGGATTCAAAAAGCCTATCCATTTGAAGGGTATCCCAGAAGAAAAGGCAAGCACAGAGCCACATAAGATATATCCAGCTCCCCACTAGCTTGTGAATGGCTGGAGCTGGAAGCGTTAGTGATACCCTGTAAGGAAACTGCACCTGCCCTGCTTATAGCTGTAAGAACCATTGCTTGAGATGTGCGCACTTACTGTGCAAAAAAAGTGAACTGGTCATGAGAAAATCAGTCCAGCTTCTCAGTACAACAGCACCAATTCTCAGACTTTAATTCTGGAAGGATAGGTGAGAAGTAAAGAATTGCTGAGAGACAGAACCTGTTCATAATCTACAAAAAAAAATCTTCCAAGAATTTACCCTGGGCAAGCCACACTATCAAAGCTACAACTTTTCAGCAGTACAGAAGCAAAAGCATGACTATATCCAGAGAGCTCCCTTGTAGGAACAAGGCAGGCATTTCACAGGCACCCCTCCCTGTCACTGACACTTCTCCTCTGTTCCAGAACTGAGAGCTGCACAGAGCACTATTGTCCTTGGCTGGCCTGTCATTGCAGAAACACTGTGTCCTGCTCCCTCTGCCAGACTGATGATGCCGTTTAAAGCTTCAGAGTGACACACTCAGCCAAGCACACTGTGAATATCTTTATCTACTTGTTTGGAAAGCAGAGATAAAATCCTCCACATTAGCCTTGAAATGCAGCTGGCAGCCACAGAGGCCACCCCAGCAGCAGCCCGCCCTCGTACCAACACTTTGCCATGTAAACCAAATACAGGAAGACACAAGATACTCCAGAGACAAGCATAAATTGGGAGAGGAGTGGCTGGAGAGCAGCCCTGCAGCATCAGCAGCAGGCTCAGTATGGGCCAGCAGAGTGCACTGGCATCCTGGGATGCATCAAGCATAGCATTTCATATTCTAGTCTGTATTTTCTGCATTCCAAAGAATTTTAAATGCTACAATAGGTGGTTTCAGTAGGCTACAAATTGTAGGTAGTCTACTGTTATGTACACTGAGAAACTCAACTCAACCTAAGTTTAACCTTTCAACCTAACCTTCTAAAAGCACTACAGCAAAAAAACCCCAAATCCCAAAAATCCACAAACCCCAAAAAAACCATCCAACCAACCAAAAAACCAACCCAAAACCTGACAAACCAACAAGACATTTACATTGCAGACTGCAATGACGTCTCCCCTCAGTCTCTTCTCCAGGCTGAACAAACCAAGTGACCTCAGTCACTCCTCATATGGCTTCCCCTCAAGGCTTTTCATGGTCTTCAATGCCCTTGTCTGGACACTCTCTCAGAGCTTAACATCTTTCTTGTCCCATTGTAGCAGCCAAAACCATACAGAGGACTCGAGGTGAGGCCACTCCAGTGCAGAGCAGAAGGGACAATCCCTTCCCTTGCCTGGCTGGTGATGCTGTGCCTGATGCACCCCAGGACAAGCTCGGCCCTCGTGGCTGCCAGGGCACTGCTGGCTCACACCCAACTTGCCACAGATCCCCAGGTCCCTTTCCACAGTGCTATTCTCTGTACTGGATGTGCTTTTCTCTAAGCATGCAGTGTGCCATGATCCCAGTCACAAACCTGTCCCAAAGGTTGCTGTTTGTCTCAGCACCACTTTGCAAATACAAAACAAAAGCCAAGTTAATAAAATATGCTTTTAATGTGGTCTGCCCTGAAGATGTCAAGCTTAAACACTTAAAGCTCTTTCTCAGGGCAACGAGAACCATGTTTATTATCATTTTAGCACCTTCTTTGTGGCTCCCCATATCCTCTGCACCATACAACGATTCATACTCCGTTGTTGTAACTGAATTGCAATGATTTGCTGCAGTGAAATTCTTTGGAGAAAAAGTTTTTCTTCAGTCTTTTTTGTTCACCTGAGATTACCATTTAGTGGATTGAGCAGGAATGCTTTGAAGCCTCCTGGCTAATAGTAAGAGACCTCCAGTTTCTCAGCAGATTAAGGGACTTAAAAGCACCCTCTCGTCTGACATCATTTCTTTATCTGCCTTTTCCGTGCCACCGCTGTGCGCAAGGCCTGTATGATGAGGTCTTCATTATTGAGGATGTTGTACTCGCTCAGCTGAACCAGGCAGTCAAACTCCTTCTCTGTGTATTGAAGGGAATATGTTGAATATGGGGAACAGCGGCCGTAGAGATCAACTTTGCCATCTTCCATCTCTGACTCTGAGCGCTTCTGACCTACGGGGAAGGGGTGAGAAATCACTGCTGAGAGAAATCACTCTGGTCATAAACAAGCAAACTCTTAACAGAGGAAGGAAATGAAGTGTCTCTCCACAGAGAGAGTTCACAGTGTAAATTACTCATTTGGCTTTAATTTTTTTTTTTAAAAACCAAATAATTCTTATTCAAATTGGCAGCTCAGTCCCTTGCTCAAGTGCATACCAGTGGCTTCACAGGATGAGGGGAGTAAAAAGGGTGATTATTCTTACATGGGTCTATTCTCTAGTTCTTAGCTGTACCCGAAGGTACCTACAGTATGTATCTATGGATGTGCACATTAGTAGATACATCAAAGTTAGCTGAAAACTAATCATCTGCAAGATAACTAGCTTAGGGATTGAAACATTGCAGCGCTGGCATCAAATCTTGCATGGTTAAAAAAATTAACTTTAAGCAACAGAAACGTTTGTACTGAAATTCAAGAGTTAGAGTATTAAATATATTCCTTTTAATAGGCTGTCCATGATGTAAACCTTCTTTTTAACATGTTTGAATACTTGCCTGGTGCTTTGTACTGTTGGAAGGTATCATTAACTAGTGGGAAAAATAGCAGTACTGGTGCTCCTGGAGTCTCAGCACCATCAAAGAGGTAACACTCCTTCAGCTTTTTCCTGTCTTCTTCACTCAAGTCCACCCTGGGAAAAACAATTCCCTGCTCAGAGCAGTACTTGCAGGTCTGGTCCAAAGCCTGGATCAAGGAACAGAGCAGTACTAAGACTTAAAACAGGATTTTAAGGCTCAGGATTTCTTGGAGTCCAGTAGTAAAATAGACATTTTCTAAGCTGCTTTTGCAAAAGCTCTTAACCCCTAATCAAAAGCACTGTGTCACTGGACAGAAGTTTTTTTGTGGTTTCATTTTTTTTGTTTTTCTGAGTCTTAGCACAATACAGTTGATCGTACAAGAAAAACAAATGAGACTATGTGCAGCCTATAAAAGATGTATCATACTTCATCATTCAGTTAAAAATACTAAAGCTTAAGAATTTTAGTAGGACCAATATAAAAAGCACCTAAGTGTTAAAAAATTATAGGTATACATATATTGAAGAAGAAATAAAGACTGTTTCAGTTTCTCTCACCTGTATCTGGGATCCTGCACTGTAATTTAAATGCAGGATGACATCCACCTTTCTCTCTGGTTTTAAAAGTGGCATGATGCTTGTATTGATGAAAAATCCAGTGTCTACCAGAGACAGGAATTCATCTGATTGTGTCAGCTGGTTGGGAAAAGTGTCTAACACAGTATCTGAAAGAAAAAAAATCTTGCTATAAGTGCAATACTGCAAAACTTGTTGTCCTGTTTTTCCACACTTACACCATGTCCACAGAGCCTTAACTGGTTACAGTCCTTGGGGAAGGGAGATTTGCCAAATCCCTTCTCTTCTGCCCTCTCAGCTCCAGTCACATGCAGTTGTGGACCAGCAGTAACAACATTCATGAAGGAGGTCTACCATGCCTCCCCACCGAGTGTGTCTTGGAAGAGAGGAAGGACCTGGTGGCCCAGCCTTCGGAGGGGAGTGCCACCAGCAAACCACTGACACGTAGCTCAACACCACGCCATGCTACATCCTGCAGCATGATCAATCATTGGTTGATCTAATAGAAATTCTGCCCAAACCTGGCCTCCAGCCTCAGAGAACGGGTTTAATGTCAAATTTGGGGGTTTGTTTTGTTCAGCTTGTTTATTCTCTCCCCAGGCCCACAGGTCTCCAGTTACCTTTCCATCTGCAGAAGTGGGCATTCTCCAGGTAGTGGTTGTGCATCTGGAAGCCCTTGAGGAAGTTGTGCTCCTGGGCGATGCAGACGCGGTCGGCGAGGGCGGCGCGCAGGGCGCTGCCCAGGGGCCCGGGCGGCGTGAACAGCCGCGTCCGCAGCTCCTGCGGCTTCACGGGCAGCGGGGGCTCCTCCTCTGCCCGGGGAAAAGCTGTTAAATTCCACCTGCCCACAGCAGGGCCAGCCCTCAAGAAGTCAAGGTAAGTAATAAACCCTGATGCTTTCTCTTTTTAAAAGGACCAACAAGCTTAAGTGACCAAAGAAAACAGAAAACGAGAAGCTACTTGTGGCTGTGCTCACCCAGCGGGAGAGAGATTTTAGATATAACAAGTAAGTCTCTGAAGAAAAGAATGTAAACATTAGCCATGTTTTGAAACAATGTCCTTGAGTTACATTAATGCTAAAACTACCAATAGAGTCAGATAAATTACCATAAAACCAATCAACTTTAACTGCAGAGAGGTATGATATAAAACCCACGTGTTTTAAATAAAGTTTCTCTTTATGCCACGAACCGAGTTAGGGTGAGTTTCTGCCTCTCCCTCTAGTTCGACTGCGACAGCTACTCTTACTAGATAAATACCATTTCCTTACACAGTCCAGGCTTGGATGAAAACCCCCAAGATACAGTGTCAAACAGCAAAAAAAGTCTGCTCCATACGTACACAGATTTGTGGAACAGACTGAATGCAGGCTTTGGAAAAGGACAGCTGTTGTGCTTCTTTGTATTACTTAGCTCCCACCTGAAGCAGTGGGAGCTAAGAAATCAAAATCATTTTGCTTTATTAATAATTTACAGATTAATCTTATTATTTCTGAAAATTTTAATAATTTACCAACATCAGTATTGACCCCTGATAGATCACAGGACCGGAGATTTTAAAATTATTTATTTGTACTTTGTAGTATGAGACATGTAACTCCATTTAATGATAAATACACAGTGAAATAGAAGCATGGTCATTTACCTATATTTTCAATTTGGTCCCGGGTCCACCTGTGCCAGAAATCTTCTGATGAATGGGACAAATTCCAGATATATAACACATTGAATGAAAATAAACTACTCCACATGCCTGTAAAAGAAAAGAGCTTTCTAATTCAAACTTTCACGTATCATGAATCTCAAACTGTTATGATGAGATGAAACTTGTGAAGTTTGGTTTTTGTTATTTTGTTTTAAAAGCATGATGTGTCATTTTTGTTTGGCTGCTGGTTTTTAGACCTTATTTTTGGTATCCAGCTTTTTATGGTGTTTAGGGATGGAGATCTTTGTGAATTAATATGGAATTTGTATTTTTAGGAAAAAATCCCAAGTATCATGAAGCTTGTATAAAAAGAAAGGATGAAAGTTTGCAATCCAAGAGATTCAATGTGGAATTATATTGATAAGGGCATAACTACAACATAATCTTACAGCCTCTGTTTTTGTAGGATTCCCTTTTTGAGAATAAGCCTGTTAACACACCAAGGGATCAGTTTTGACCATGGATTTTTGAACTTGAAAAGCAACTTCTTTGGTTACCCATTAGGGCACAAGTTCTCACTGTTTTTTCATTCAGGGGGTACAAATGTGTGACAATCCAGCACAGACTGAGGCTAAAATAGTACAGTTTCTCCTTCCTGCTCAGTGGAGTGGCCAATCAAAGAGAAGTTTGCTTGTGAAATCAGTCACAAGCTGACAGCTTGTCTCTTTGTCAGGAAAACAAATAGCCATGCTCCACTTCAGCCAACAGCAAAACTGTTTTGAGGATGGCTGTGTTGTTTTCCCCCCCAAGTTTGCTGTCCTAGGTTGATTTTATGAGGCTTGTTATCCCCATTCATCTGTGTACACAAACAAATGGGGATAACGAGCCTCATAAAGTCAACCCAGGACATTTGCCCAGGCAGTGTGGAAACTGGAGCCAGTGACATGTGGCCTCGGACACTCTGGAGCAGGAGGACCTGGCATGCTCAAACACACCCTGATGCAGTGGAGAATCAGCATGAAGGCTCATGTAGAATGTTTATAGGGACCATACAAAATACTGGCTACCCGTGAGACAGGCAACAGGTTGGAAGTTCACCCTTCTGGGGTAGCATGGGCTGAACCATGGATTCCCAGGGACCTCAATCTTATTGTTGTACTGGAAGCCATACTATATTTTAATTCAAAACTAAGTTTAAAACTGTAAATAACTATTTGATGGTCCCTCTGAATTTTCTTCTTTACTGTAAACTGAATTCATTATAGTAAGTATTAATTCAGCAAAGAGATATTTATCCTCTCTGGTGAAACTGACATGTTAATCCAGCACCAATAGTTTATTAGTGTGTAGTTTATACAGCTCACATTAAAAAACAAACAACCAAAACCCAAAAAAAAAAAACCCAAACCAAAACCCCCAAAACAAAACAAGCAATAAAATTATTTGTTGTTTGTAATATCTTACCTTCCAAGAAGCAGATCCTGGATTCAGGGACCTTCTTCATCAATCGTCCCATGAAGAATTCACTGCCAAAATCCTCAGTGCGAACAAAAATTCCATATTTTTGCAATCCCACCTCATACGGGGTGAACTCCACCCACTCTGTAAAAAAGAACCCAAGGAGGAGAACAATGTTTTATTACACCCCTCAAAATAATTTTTGAGTCTAATATTTCAGACCAATAGCAATGAGTTATAAGCATGCTACAACTGAAAACTCATGAACATGGAAAGGCTTTGGAATATTTTTGAGTCTGTTGCATAGACAGTTCTTTACCTGACCACAAAGATATTATATGAATACACATCAGCTAAGATTCTGGTCTTCAAATAAGAGGCAGTTTTTAGGCTAAAGAGACTGTTCCATGATTTACCACCTTAAATATAAAAACAAATGACTGTCAGAAGTCTCATAATTACCTTTGAAATCCAGAGTGCTGTAGTTGTTCTTGACATTGACTGCAGTGTAGATAGGAAGTGGGTTCTGACCACTATCAATGGCCCGTTGCTGATCAGAGAGTCTGTGGTTGTCTTTCTGTGATTCCAGAAATATGGTTACATGGAGACAAAAATTAGCATTGCCATATTCTCTGCATCTAAGCTTGCAGGGCAGAAAAATTCCTGCCTCTAATATATAATGTGTGCTTGGCTTATCTTCTGAAATGTTCCATATTTTTCAAAATTCCCATAAGCATTCTGTTACTGAAATACCTGCAGCCATCCAGTCTGATGCCAGATTATTTGATGATGCATTAAGATGAAAATGGAAAGAAATAATAAAGAGCAGAAAGCAATACTTTTGATACAAAACATGTTATTGCATTGTGCTGCAGCTTTATGAAAGATCTCATGCCTTTCAAAAGTCTGCAGGTCCTTTTGTTAACACCTCTCATGGGCATGCATAATGTCTGCAGTTTTGTTACTTCTAAACAAGTAACTTGCAGAATATGAAAAACAATTCTTAAACTGTAAAACTGTTTCAAAATGTTAGTCTTGGAGTTTTCTCAGAAAAACATACTCAAAATTTCACAAACGAATTCACAAAAGAATGCTGATTTCCACCATGGATGAGTATCTACAAGGCTAGCAGGAAATGTTTTGGAAACAGCTGTGCATTTGCTTGCACAGTCTTGTAACAAACTGCTTTTCTCAGAGGCAACAGAAAAATATCTTCTCCAGAAATAAATTTTCCGAAAATGCTAAGCCACAGTAAATGCTGCTTTGTGATATACTGTACCCCATCATGTAAAAAAGATTCCAGGACAAGCCCCCAGAGATCTATAAAAGACGTTTTGCGGCCCTCTCTTTTCCGTTGGCACAGCTGCTTTTTGTAATACTTCAAATATTCCAAGGAAAAGGAATTTATTTTGCATTTTGTCATTTGTTTTCGAGCCTCACTGATTTGCTTGTCGAGATCCTTTCGTGACCAGTCAGCATCTCTGTACAAGTTTGACATGGTCCTAGGAAGAGGAAATACATATTGAAGAGGGAAAAAAAGCACACCAAGGCTTGAGGTAGGCAATAGCTACATTTTATATTTATAAGTTCTTGATTAACGTTTCCTGTCTTCAGTTCCCTATGAAACTGTCACGTTCCCTTTGAAGTCACAGTCATTACCCCTGTTAAAGCAGCTTGAACAATTTTCCATAAACCATTCTAAGAAAAACACTTGTTTTCATGTAGTTGCAAATTATGCGACTTTCCACCATAAAAAGACTTTATTCTGTCAATTTTGGAGGAAGATCAAGAAGTAGGACTGCTGTAAAGTTATTAGAGGTAAACTACTGTACACCAGCCCCAGCCTCCTTCAGCACTTTGGTGTCAGGAAACTCCAGCCAAGGGCTGCCCAGTCCCACTCACCATGTAGTACCAGACAAGCCAGTCAGGTAGGTGGCACAGTCCAAGACATTGAGCTTCTTGAGCCCCCTCAGGCTGCCATAGAGTGCAGTCAAGGATCTCATCCCTCCTCCCGTGGTCATGATGGCCACCACCGGGGTCTGTGCAACACAAGGACACAAAGGGCCAGCGTCACACAGCGGCTGCACCTGACCGCGGCTCTCAGCAGAGTGACACAGAAAGCCCAACACCACCATGCGTGCCCAGCCACAGACTTCTTTCTAAGTGATTTCTACTGAAAATTAACCTACCATTTATTTTATAAAGGAGAACAGGAATAGAAGCAATGACCATTTTTGCTTAGATATCTGACACTTGTCTCCAATGTGTTCAACATAGATGTTGCGTACAAAACAAAAATGCAATAATTCAAAGCAAAAGAGACTGAGAGAAAAAAGAGTAAGAGAGAAAACCAAAATCAGTTGAAAAAGCAGGAATTAAAAAGAAAACTCACAGGCTGAAGAGAGGACTATCAACAAGGATAACAATAATAGAGTGAAGAGTGTGGAAGAAGCCATAAGGAATATCTGGTCTGGCTTCCAAGGAAGGTGTAGCAGGAAAAGGGCTAAACTCAGGATAGCAACTGCAAAGGACACAAACAGCAGGGTGAATTTAGAGGTGTGGGGCAGTATTGGAGGTATAGTTTTAAGATGAGGAAAGATCAGAAAAACTTCTAACTGTGAAGAAAAAGAGGTTGTATTATGCCATTAAGTTCTCACTGCTAAGCATTGATGAGATGTTTTAAATGTTTTCCCTACAGACCTCATGGTCCAGCAGATCCTGTTCCAGCTGCAGAACCTTCTTCAGAGCAGGAATAACATAATTCTTCCTTTTGCAGAGAAAGTCTTGCTCCTGTATGCAGAGGTCAAATCCTAAACGCACATCAAGGTGATCTGGGCTGAAGCAGAGATCAGGAAAAAAGAATATTCCCTTTTATTGTAGGTAGATAAGCTCAGAGTTTCCAATGCAATAAAATTAACCTGATCCACAAAATACTACATTTACAGGAGGTCCCTCTCCTACATTCCTGAGCAAGCACACAATGCTGCATGAAAGAAGGATAGTAAAAAGGACTGATAAATTTCTAAGCAGCTATCAAAGTAAAACCTAAGGAAAGACATTTCTGCAGCTAATTTCTGAGATATCTGCTGTCTGGATTCTCTCATATTTTAGTGAACTGAGAGCTATAGGAAAAACTTCTCATACTTTCTTAGGCAGAAATTTCTTAGGCAGAAGACTTCTCATACTCTAAGGCAGAATTTTTTCCTACTTCATATTCAACAATGCCAGGTGATTGGCTGCACTCTAGGCCAGTTAAAGAAAAGATAAAAGACTGTGCTGAGCATAACACTGGGTAGCATAATTGACTTGTAATATTATTTTTTCTATTTTATGCATATTTTTTCATTCTTCATGTCTCAGTATGGATTATCTACATGTATTACACTACACTACATGCAGTTGCTTCCAGCTCATGTGAATGCCACATCACCTGGTCACACCACCTACATTCCTGCTGTGAGTGCCTCCTCCCCAGTACGGAGCCTAGGGTGAGATGAGTTCAGCTTAGTAAAAGTTAACCTCCAAGAGGGCCCAAGTCTCTTACCAGTCTTCTGCCTTCGCATATAAATCGAATCTTTTATCCTGGAAAGCAAGAATGTGAACAATGTGAGTGCTGACAACTTGCTTCTTCCCTGCAGCCTGAGGAGGAATTTCATCTTGTGCCATCCTAGCAATTTGGGTACAAGTCAGGAGCTCTGAATAATCAGGAACTCAAGTAATCCAGCAGCCTGTGCAAATTGGCTGTAGTGTTTTACTGAAAGGAAAGTTGTTCAATAATTTTTAATGTTGTCTGGTAAATGTAACATCTGAGGATAACTGCTGTTCAGAGTAATGATAATGTATACCTTACCCATCTCTACTTACAGTACCTCTTAGGCAGCCAGCTGGGACTATGATTCTACACAGCAGCATTTGTTCCCCCTTTTCTGTGGCTTACACCCCACAACAGTTGTGATCCTTTCATTCTAGATGGAATTTTTTAACCATGAGCCTAAAAGTGCTTTGTAAAGCAGCATCAGCAGGAGTCTGACACTGCCCCAGTCAGTTCAGGTGCCCCGCTGGCGTGTGAGAAGGGGAAGAGCAGAGCTTCAACATTAAGTGTGAAGTAAGATCAGGACGGAGTAGCATGATGCCCCACATCTATTCCAACAGAACAAGGCACAACCTGGCCTAATTGCTGAAAGACCTACCACTGTTAGGCTGTGGTATTTTTGTCTGCAGGCTTTCATTATCAGAAAGTACCATGGTGATCATCAGGGGGATGCAGACTTCCACATCCAGGTTTCTCAGCCTCTCCCACAAAAAAGCAGACACTCACCTCTGCTAAGATCATGTTTTTTCCACTTGGAATGGAATGAAGTTCCACATTTGGAGAGCCTGTATCATACACACTTGAGTGCTGAAAAAATACAAGTAAACCCTGGTTTATATTGTAAGGAATGTTACTCTCTGCCCACAATGCAAATTAATGTTACTATTTATGGTGTCTAATATTTTATATGCCATTATTATGTTTTTTAAAGCTCAGTTGTAACATACTGAGGAGGGAGGTAGTTTCTTCCCTGGTAGTGTAACATGCAGTGTTGGCTGCTTGTATCTGGCATAGTGGAATTTGGCAGGACAGGAGGAGCTGAAGACCAGATTAGATCCCAGCACAATGTCCTGGGTGCCTTCGTAAGAGCCTTGCACTTTAAAGGAGAATCCTTTTCCTAAGGAAATGACACAAACGCAGACATAGATTAGTTTTCTCATCAAAAATGGTAACAAAAATTCTTACAGAGTCTATCACAAGGCTGTCCTCATGTTTTGGATTTGTTGGCATTTTTTAATTCTTACATTAAGCCAATTGTGCTCATAATATTAGCATATCAGTTAAAAATAGCTGATGGAGAAATAACCTTACTTGATTTCTTCTCCTTTTTCTTCTTCTTCTTCTCAATCACCTGGACTTCTAAGCAGCAGATTTTGCGAGACTGTGAGACATGAACAGTAAAATACATCATGGCAGGGAATTTTCCAACATGACATTCTGTTTCCTAGTCTAAACCCGCCACAACCAGGGCAAGGCAGGAGTGCAGTGTGGATGAACAGGGCTTGCAGAAGGGAGAACATGAGGACAAAGTGAGAAACAGTATTTTCAGGATCCCAGAGATGTGAGGATTGCTTTAAGCACAATTCAAGAGCAAGCAAAGATAATAAATGAGAAAATGTCAGGGATGGGAAGTCCCTGTGTAAAAAGCACAGTTATGAATGTGGGAAATTATATGTGCATGGGACAGGACAAACCCCCTCACTTTGGCAATACGGGAATTTGGGAGGAGTGATGTCTAAGGAAGAATTCACTGCTGCAGTGATGTCTCAGACCTAAACCACTTCCATGTGTTTCCTTTGCAACAGCGAAGGGGTGTTGGGGTGGGGGAATCTCCATGCTGCTCCAGCCGGAGTGTCTCCAGAGGTGCCATCCACAAGGATGTGTCATGGTGAAGTGGGAAATGGCAATGTTTCAGTGCTGGCTGTCTCAGTCAAGGGGTATGTTGCCCTGATGACCGTGAGTCAAGTGAAACAAGTGTGGCAACAGGACAAGAAAGATGATGAAATACAACACTCACCACTAGCACTCCATTAGTAATGATGATTTCAGGAGGGCCTGAACTAGGAAACAGAAAGAAAAATACATTTACAATAACTCATTAAAATATTTGTGTAGTTCATGAGCCCTACCCTTCTCCTGATTTTCCTCATGCATATTATTCCCTGCATACTGGATTTGAAAGAAAAGTCCCAGGAGACTCGTTGTACAAGTTTCCTCACTCTACTATGTCAGGGCACAATTGTCACCCTACTGGCTCATCCAGTCCTGGAGCTCAGCAAAAAAAAATGCCAAAGATGCTCTGAGGCCAAACCGTGTAGCCATTTTAGGCTGTTTCCCAAGCTGAGGCCAAGGATGGCTTCATGGAATCCACTTTTTAAAAAAAAAAAAAAATCACGCTTTGTTGGACGATGGAACAATAAAGTCTCTGGATCAGAAATCCAGTGCATTATTCCATGTTTTGTTTTGAAGGGAGGTGGACCCTCTTGCTGACCTCAAACACAAGAGCATAAGAAACCAGCAACATTAAACCTGGTCTTAAATAATGTTCACTACATTAGACAAAGAAAAGGTTTTAGGGTGTTATCCCCGTTTGCCTGAAGTTCATGGGAGGTCATCCTGGCATTCACCCATTTGTCAACACAGCTCATAGCACAGATTCCTTGGGAATTATGCACAGACTAGATTATTTCATGCCTATGAATTGCTGTTTCTTTTTGCTCCAGGTAATGTTGCGTTTCATGTTTACTCACATATTATCCAAGGCAAATCCCACCTCCAACTCCTCTCGTCTCTGGAAAATAAAGAAAGGAAAATGATTTTGGTAGTAGTTTACTGTCAGTTCTCATAATGCAAGTTCTCATTCTCACAATCTGGGTATGCATGCACTGTTTGTGACCAGCAGAGCGTTTAAAATAGAGGCACACACCACCTCACATCTGTGTGCCTTGAGCCTCAAGATTCTCTACTGATAGGAAGCTTGTGGATGGCTGTCATAGCATCAAGGCTGTTAGTTTTTTAACACAGAAATTGTTTGGCCTGCCTGCTTCAGCTGGCCTACAGGACAGATCCAGGTAGAGATGTTGTCTCATTCTGAGTCTGCCAACAAAAAGAAAGGGGATCTGCTGAAGGGGAGAGCCAAAGCCTTCTGGTGTCAGGAAGAGAAATGGTGACATGCAAAGCAGTTGTGGAAGACAAAAACCTCTTTGTCTGGCAACAAGTTGAGGGCTTTGGGACAGAGGTAAATCTGACATTAAGGCCTGGTCTGTGAAGTGGTGAAAGAGAGTATAATCCTCAGGGGAAAGAAAGCATGGGCAAGAGGAAAACAAAAGTGGAGACAGAAGGGATGATGAACAGCGAAGTGAGATCATGCTGTAGGCTACTTAGTTGCTCAAATTACCCACTGAATTAAAGACACCGAGAAGTTAGGACAAAAGGGATTACAAAGGCTTGAGGAGTACGAGCTCTAACTGGTGTAGCTGAGCAAACACAAAAAGAAAAGGCTTGGATATGGCACCTGTAACCACTCAAAGTGATCAAACCCACTCAAAGTGGGTTACAACTACCGTCAGAAGTAATTTCACCAGAGCTTAGTGAAGTCCACACACTGCTCCTTTGGTATTTTGCAAGGAATAAAATTGTCAAATAAGGCATTTAAAGACAGTAAAGTGCAGTGTGGAGCTTGGGTGTGTGTAGATAAGATAATTCCTCAACGGAGTGGTGCACAACAGACGCACAAGAAACTGGAAGGGAACTGGAAAAGGAGAATGATAGACAGAACATACTGGGAGATGGGATGTACAACTTTCATTCTCCCTGGACATTCAAGATAGGATTATTTCTTGCTGCCAAGCTGGGTGGCATGACTTAGACTTTATTTAAACACCCATGCCACATTCCATAATTAGCAACTAGTCTGGTTTGACATTTAGTTCTGATCATGGAGTTTTTACTTCCTAATTATTAGGCTAAGTAATAGGTTATGACAAAAGCATCAGGTACTGGCATGGGCACCCTCCTTGACCCTTGATAGGGGCAGGCTCAGCAAAGTGACAATTTTGCCAATACACCTGAAATTTGTGAGCTTCTGTGGCCAACACCAAACCCTTCAGCGTGCCTACAGATCCAGTGTGAAGAGATTTTCCTACGTCAGAGTGAAAACCAATTTATTTTTATGTGGCTAGGCAGCTGACACACAACAAGGAAAAAAGGCAAAATCTAACAAATAACTTTTTAGACATAAAAGCTAACCAACACATTTTTGCCAAGTTTTTCCATTTCTTATTTCAGACCTCACCTGTGAATCACATTTGAAGTGCATGAAGACTTCCTCTCCCAGGGAAAGTTTGGCTATGTCAAAGTACACTGTGAAGAGGTGGTCATCCTGAGTAACCACATCCTTATCATAGAGAGCCAGCTCCAGCACATTCTGGGAAAGGAAGGAAAGGACTTTAGAAACGTGTCAGGTTTTATTCGAAGCAGGAGATCCTGGGGACAACTGTTTCAGTCAGCTGTTGTGAGCAGTGGGAGGACAAAAAGGAAAAGAACAGGAAGGGAAGGAAGTGGAGAGGAAATCAAGTCCATGTAGCACCTATGAGGTGGAATGAGAGGAAATCACAGACATTTCAAATGCCATATTCTACCTATGGCTGAGAGAGACAATTGTCTTTCACGGCATGGAAACCATCATGAGGATGTGAGTTATTCTCACATCTTTCTGCATCTTTCTTGCCTCTTGAGAAAATTGCTTATGTCCCTTTGGAAAAGGATAAAACCTCTCAGTAGCTCCCTTGGTCAGTTACCAGAAAAGTCCCAGTTCAGTACCTTGACCTGACTCTGGATCCTGAAGTAGAAGGTTTCATTCCAGACTGGATCTTTGCAATTCTTGATGGCTTTAGTCTGAAATTTGTTGTTTGAAGCAGTTGGCAGCCAGAGGCTCACGTAGCAGTCAGTATGGCTCACTGTATTAAAAACACAAACACATCTGAAATGAGCATTTGCTCTAGAAGAAAGAACTAATTGAACAATATGAAGTTTTGTTTTCAAAGAGAGATGCTAAGATACAAAATAGCATATTTGTTCAACATAAATAACACAATTTAGGTAGAAGGAATGGAGAAAAAGGAAGGGTGACATGACTCTTCTCTAAATAAATGTGATTAGCAATATAAAATATACATTAAATGTGAACAGTTTTATCCTCCTTCTATGTCATCGAACAATTAGTTTAGCCAAGGATAAAAAAATCCAGGACAAATGCAGCAAGCATTAAGGAAAAAAGTGACATCTTCTAATTTAGCCATTTAGCCAGAACATTAAGAAAAAGCTTTCCAATTTCTGCATAAGTAAAGATACAATCTTCTATTTTGGTTCCAAGCCAGCAGAAGCCAGAGGACCTACAAAATGTAACAACATTTGTTGATGGGCTTTTATCTGGGAATGCTGGCACACAGAGAATTAGAGTATAGTAGTTTAGATTACTTAGCATTGAGAAAACTTTGAATACAAACTAAATTTGGGACAAGGCTTCTCATCTTTCAGTATTTACTCAATCAATTAATGCAACTATTTTGTGTTCTTTGTTACATAAATATACTCCAGAGTATATTTATGGGATGCGGGATCTTTCCACATTTTTTGCTTTCAACAGATTGCAGAGCTTTTACTGCTCCCTTTGGGGATACAGAAATGTGTGTGATAGGCACAGCTGTGACCTCATGGAGTTACCTCTGCTCAGAACAAGGGCTGATGCAAAGAAGTGCAACACACTTTATGTTCACTGCTGGAACCACCATGGCAACAACAGAACTGTCTCCATTCACTGAAGAAATCTAGGAAGCACCTTTTCTTGGAGCAGAACTAGCTATTAGCCCATGGAGGTGAAAGGGACCTCCATGAGCTCCTCTATAGAGCACTACAGGTACTTACAGATATCTGCCTGGTAGATATTTCTTGCTCTTATGACTCTTACAGTCAGTAAGTAACACAGAGAGGATTCTATCTGAGGGGAAAAAAAACAAACATACAAAAGACAGGAATGAATACTAAAGATAGATAGCATATTTAGAAGACAGAAGTGATCAAGAGAGATAAACACCCAACTTAGGAGCAATTTAGTTGAATTTTCTATTTTATTATGAAATAGCCAATACATTTATTTTCCTACTAACATCTAAATCAACTACTAGACTGAAATACTTCTTTTCTTCTGTAGCATGATATGAGGATTTATCTTGTTAGAGCATTTATTTGTTTCTTACCTAAAATCTGTCTGCACAAAGTACTAAGATTCAGTCCCAGCACAGGAAAAGATTTATTTTTTAAATTTCCAAGGCAGAAAATGAAGACATGCTTTAGACCTTTTTCAAGTTGTAAAATTATTATTGTGGTGATTACCTTCTATCCAGTCATTACATATATTCAGTCTCCTGGGCTATGAGATATGATTTTCTCATATTCCTGCTCTTTTAAATGGACAGTACTCTCTGCAGAGTTAAATGCTGACCTCTGATCCCCAAACTGATTTTAAGATTGGGGGCAGTTAGCAAGTAGGCTAATGAAGAAACAGGTAAAATCAGCTTTCAAGTAACCAAAGTATCCTGCTCTAGGAAAAGACACCAAGAATATTTGTGCTGTGCAGCTGCACAGCAGGTCCCTGGGCGGGCAAATCAAGGGTGTCAAACCACTGCTAAGGGTCCCAAGAGTAGCTGTGGATCAGTGCCCTACCAAGGGCACTTGGATTAATGTCAAAAACCTGACTCCTGAAGGCACAGATATGAGGCAGGTACAAAAGTGCTCAGTAATTACAGAACCAATAACTGATGCTGCCAGTGGCTGGCTTTGGAGAAGGCAATTCCTGGAAGGGCTCAACTCCGTTTCACGGATCAGATCCCCTGGAGCCACCTTCGTGGTGATCCCAGTGTGCCAAGAAGGCAATGCAGATTGAACAAAATACTCAGGCATGTGGATGTGCCCTGTCATGACCAAGGAGCCTTGGCTTAGACATCACAGAGCTATAAATAACAAATGACCAAAATCCTGTCAGCTTTGTGAGTTTTGACTAAAAAATTTGAGGTGTTTAGTGGGTTCTTCTGAAACTGCTGCAACCCCTGAAGTGTAGAGAGTTGTATTGCAGAGCGCATTTTCTCATCTTTGGGATTTCCATTCAGCTAATCAAGAAAAGGTTGGCTGCTCCTTAAACTGTAAGCACAACACCTGCTGCTCAGCAGCCGTACTCATCACAAAACAGAACAAGGGAGAGTTCCTAAACTCTCAAACTAGAGAGAGGAAAGGTAAAAATCTTTTCTAGCACATCTAGTCTTCTCATTTCCTAGAGGAGAGATTTCATGTCTGACGGCTCTTGGAAACCTATTAGTTTTTACTAGAGGCCAGAAGAGAGGCTAATTCAGGAAATCAGGTGTCAAAAATCCACTTTAAGATTCTGCCATACTATTGTGAGCATAAAGACATAATTTCCCAGCTCTTGCTATCTACACTGGCAGGAAACTTGTGCTTTAGCAAAACATGTGTAGAGAAAGCCTATCGAAACCCATCCTTTTAAAGGTATTAGTCTTGTTTAAACAGATATTGTTCCCCATGTGCCAAGGACAGGAAGCCACACTAGGAATTTAACATGAAGCAAGACTATGTAAGTGGAATGATCAAAGCGATAAGTGGGACAGTGTCTCACGGAGGGAACTGAATGGGTTACAGTAGCTAATTACATTGTTTGGCAGATGCTGAACCCTATCTGTTTTCACCCAGCCTCCACCCAGCAGGAAAGTCCCCTTTACAGTTTCCTTTTGAAATTCTCCTTTGTGGTACCTTTGTAAGAGAAATCCACTGCTTCCCATCAGGATTCAGCTGCATAGTTCTGTCTCCTTGCTGAGAGGTCTGAGTGATCAGCTCCTGGAACAAGAAGGGCCAGTGTTATCCCTGAAAAAAACATAATTTCCCTTAAAGGCAATCATCTTTGGGAACTGGGAACTTCAGAGCCACAGGGACAGGGAGCCCATGGTCAATGCTGGCTGTAGAGCCCTGGTGCCCGGTGCCACTGCCCAGGCTGTGCTTGCCCCAGAGAGCCTGAGTAAAGCTGTAGCAGCCAGGCAAGGTCCGCCCTTCATGACACACGGGGAGGGGAAGCAGCTCCTGGCCCTGGCTGTTAAAGGAACAGCAAACATGTCTCCCATAAACGCACCCTGTCATTAATCTTTCAGGTTGAAGTACACCTCCGTGTTATTTAATACTTCTTCTGAAGTTGCATATATGGTGTCTCTCAAATTAATAAGACCTCTAAATATTCAAAATGATCCCCTTGTAAATAAGCCCTTACTCCCCAAGTAGTTTTCATTTTCTTTCTGTGGTTTACTATAACTTTAAAGATTTCCATATTGAGGTCTTAAAGCCTTGACTTTCTTTCATCCTGCATAGAATCATTATAGTCAATGGTAGGTCAAGAAAGTAGTACCATCTTTGCACTACCTGCAGCACAACCACTTGAGATCCCAGATCTTGCTTTGCTCTGCACCCTTCTTACCCGAGACAAAATGCCATCTTGGTCCATTGTGGTCATGTTCACACACACGTCCAGTGTTATCTGTGGCAATGCAATCTCACATCTCCCAGCTTCCACAGACACCAATAGTTCAAATGTCCCAGGTGCAGGTGAGCAACTATTTTATAAACTGACTCAGAGCCCCACCTCTGACTGGTTTCTCAAAACCAGTTACTCCCCTCCCATTTTCTTATGGTAGGAAGCTGAATTCTGTGGTCAAATAAGTGGGAAAAATACCTTTGCCTATATAGCAGGTGGAAGTATTGTGTTTGAGTCACTTTGCTCTGTACTGGCCAATGTCAGGGTTAAAACTAAACATAAGAGAAGGATGCCCTCTTACCTGAGCACTGAACTTTCAAGTTAGCAAGACCTCAAAGCCCACAGAAATATACACTCTGCAGTAAGATACATTGAATTTAGGTTATCTGTGACAGTAAGCAGATACAATAAAACAGCTAATGAGAAAAAAACAAAAAGAGACAGATCACTATTGCTCTCAGATTAACCTAGTTATTGCAAAAAACAATTTAAGGCTTTCTGAACCACATGTCTCTACAATCCCAGGTCTAGGCATGCAGAACACTCATATGGTGGTTTATATCTACTCAGCCAAGGTCCAGCAGGGCTGAGTCTCTCCTCAAGCCATTGTATTCCTTCCCTCTCCTTTACTATGGCTTGTTATTATTATTTTTGTGTTTAGATGTAGAGTCCTGAAGCAATGACTTTCCTTAGCTGAGCTCCACTCGAATATTTCTGCACCGTTCTCTAGCTCAGACTGACTCTGGCTGCAAACTAGCTGCATTTAAGTGCCTGTGTCTGATCCAATGAAACCTGACAGCCAAATGCAAAACTCACCCCTGACCTCACGCTGCCCTCCCCAAAGTCCTTGGCACAACTGTCCTGTGACACCACTGCCAGGGCAGGACATCACTGCTGCCCCTGTCCACACACAGCTGACCCCTGTGCCATTGAAACTGGCACAGCTCACAGCTCACTGGAAGAGGACTAGAAAAGGCAGCCAAAGACTGGTGCATCATCATCAGATCATAACAGATCAAATTTTCTGGGGAAAGGGATTTTTTGGCTTCCCTGCTTCCCCAGTACATCATCTCTGAGCAAAAAGATGCTCATTCCCTGAGCACTCTTGAGCTTACCGGTCAAACATTGCCACCAGCCAGCACAGGTTCCCTTTGCACGCTGCCATGCAAAATAATATCAACAGTCATCACAGTCAACTCGGTAGAATAAATTTTTGCCATAGTGTACAGTATTTTGTGATGCCATGAAGGGTTGTGTCTACACACGTGGCATGTTTCCCCTGGCTGCCAGCTCAATGCTATAGCTTGATGAAATGCATTTTTCATTAGGTCTCAGAACAGTGGCAGCATTGGTATGTCAGTCATGTTTAAAGACAAAGTTTAAGCGCTTTACTACAACATCTCCTTGGAGGGCAAAACGATTACCCAGACTGTTTACCAGGACTGGACCTCTGAGGCTTTCACTCCCACAGTGGCAGTGGCCAAAAAACTCTCATTTTCATGGACAGCATTTGCAATCCACATCAGAGACAGCCCTTGCACAAGGGAGGGACCATGGTTCACTCCATACTCCTGCAATCTGTCTCTGAGACATTCTTTTATCCATGATGCTCACAGAAAGTATTTGGTATGCTCTTTGCAGAGATAAAAACAGTTTTGTTTTCCAGGAACAAGGAATGTTCACACTGTGAACCTGAAGCATATTACTGGAATGCCTGAATATGTGAAGCAAGGCAGAATTTTCATTTTGCAAACAAGCCTTTATTGTCTTGTACTGTATACACAACATTTTTGCATGTAAATAACATTTCTTCAGAACTGGAGGCGGCAAGAGTTTGTGGCTAAAACCTGTATTTACTTTTTCACAACAGGGTTTTCAGGTAAAAATGGAGGCAATTCCCAGGATTATATGCAGACCACATAGCATTATATTTCTGACTATGACTAGTGAAACTACCATATAACAAAAAAAAAAAAAAAAGTCAGAAGTGCACAGTTGTTCAATACCTGACAAGTTTCAAATGTTAATATTTATGCCTTGATCTTTAGGCTGGCAACATTACGCTACAGTTGCACAAAAATTTAAGTTTTGTTTTGACATAATAAATGACTAAAATGTTCAAAAAGTCATTGTGAACCAATTTGTAAAGATAATTTGTCATCACTCCTTGCTAAAATGAAAATCCTCGGAGTGCCATTTTGTAACAAGCCAAACATGTTATTTGGCTGTGAATGAACCCTGCTATTTTCAGGTTGGGTTCCCTGGGCTGACGAGGTAGGCAGTCTATTAAAAAAAAAGTTATGTTTCAAAACAAAGATGTTTTGTAAAATATTAACATGAAATGTTTCAACTTACCCAAGCATTTTCCCTGGTTTATTTTAGTCCCACATTATAATATGTAGTTGATAGACTTTTTTCTGACTGAATAGACTCTTTGTTCAAAATTTCCCCAGTTGTCTTTAGGACACAAAACTTATTAATAAAGTGTGTTTTCAATTTGACTTGCTCCTGGAATGCAAAAGTTGTTACGGATTTATAATTTTTACAGCTCACCCTCAGCACAGTTCAGAACAGTTTAAAAAAATGCACTTACAATAAAAGGGAAAAGGAAGGAAGTTTAAAAATGCAAGCCCACAATAAATCTAATTGGTGTTTTTGTGCTAGATCCCATGCATGCTATTCAGGTTGTTTTAAGACGGTCTTAGTTGTTTCAGACTACTGACTCACTTCTACTCAGTTTGTACAGGCAGAACTAAACAAATAAGAACAAATAAGAATTTTTTTTATAGGCATATGACCTAAACTGTTACACTGAGTAACACAGCAAAGTCTTCACTGTCTATTGGAAGTAAAATATTTTCAAGTACTTTTCCTTTTTAATTTAAGAATGGTATTTTATGATGAGAAGAAACTCAACAGGGAAAACAAGATCCAGAGTATTTTCTTTTGAAAGCTTCAAATTGAAGTGTTGAGGTTTTATATACTGTATACTCAGTACAAGCCAATTAAAACTGATATAAATTAACGGAGAATTTTGGTGTGCCCAAATTACACCCTTTGCTTTAAAAAAAATTTTATGTGAAAAGTCTTACGCCACTTCCTCCTAAGTTGCTCCTTCCCATCACATATGATTCATTCACAGCTCAAGAGAGCCCAGGATGTGGATGCAAATCATGGGGCTGGTTGTGTGCACACACTTGTCCCTCTTTACATTTCCAGCCTCTGTGGCTGCTCTTTGGGACACTTGCAAAACAGAGTTGACCCATGGATCCAATACCAGCTTCCAGTTGTGTCTCAGGTTCTCTTTGTTTTCCAGGGCTGGTCCCACCTTGTGTTCCACAAAGCAGAATTGTGGGAGCAGAAGTTTATAGTCCCTTCTTATGGCTTGTAGGTGTGTTGGCTGTGTTGTATAACTGTAGCACTGTGGCGATAAAAGCTTATTTTCCTTTATGTCATATATTATAATAAGTTAGGCTTAAAATCACACTATTTAAAAAAATCTAACAAGTATTTTAGGCAAAGAGTGTTCTACAGACAACCTTAATTTATGGAACACAATGTAAGTAAAAATTTCCCACACAATGTCTTTGCTTACAGAAACCATGTCTTGGGAATGGAAAACCCCAGCAAACCCCTGCACCAGCCGGGGTAGTTTCTGTAGTTCAGAATGGCCAGTGTTTCAAAAAACTATGACCCTTCTGGGTCCTAGAGCATGAAAAACTCCTCTGAGAAGATAAGGGCAGTTGGAGGGGCAATCAGCACATTTTCTGCCTTCTCCTTTGCATCGCTGTCTGCAAGGCCTGCATAATCATCTGAGAGTTGTTGAGGATGTTGTACTCGCTGAGATTCAGCAGCTTGCGGTAGTTCTCATCGGTGTATCTGACAGAGAACATGCAGTAGGGGGAACAGGAGCTGGTAAAATCAAGCTGGCCTTCCTCCATCTCTGAGCAACAGCGTTTGACACCTGGAGAGAAAGAGTTGTTGTTGCTGTGACATGATGTTTATCTTAATCAGTGTCAAACTGTCCATAAAGTGTCAAAGAGCAGGACTTTTCTCCTGAAGAAAATTCACAGGGTTTAAATGCAAACAATGCAGGGCATATACCATCACTCTAGTCAAGAGAACATTGTGAGTCTGAAATAAGGAGGGCACAAGGGAGAAGTGAGGGATGGCATCACAATGTTCACCTACAGCTTACTCAGAAACATCTGTCTCATTAAAGCCACAGATCAGGCAAGGATGTCAGCCTGAAAGGGCACTACAAAAGCCACTGTCCATGCACTGCAGGTCTTATCCTGGGCAGCTGGGATTTCTATGAACCTCAGCTGAGGAAGGTTAATTGCTAGTAAGAAAATAGAATTTAAGTGAGAAAGGAGCAATAGAAACATGTGGAAACTGAGAGTCTGTAATGCTGAATAAGGTCCAGGGCACCTGCCACCAGGATCCATCTCTGCCTTTCTGATTTTTGTGTCACACAAATTCCACAACAGCAGTATTTTGGGCTTAACCTCCCTGCTACCAAGGAGCAGAGCAAATGCATCCTAGTAACCTGCAGTAAAGGAGTACAAAGCAGATGGCCTGGCAGAAAAGGAGTGACAGGCCCTGAAGCAGCACAGTCAGTAAAATTATCCCTGGGCTGATGCTGTACCAAAATGAGACACACTGATCTTAACATTACCGGAGTTCAGCCTGAAAGCCAGGTTCTTTCTCCCCCACCACTCATATGTGACATGTGTCACACCACTCATATGTTCCTCAAGTGTAGAATTAAAACCTGAACAATAGACAACATATGCAGCAGGAAATAATCTGAGAGAGCTATACCTTCCACAGGAAAAAAGCTTTTGCAATTAGGTAGGACCACTTCAAGTAACAAATGGGAGAGAGGTGAAGGTAGACACCATCCAGAAGACATGGGCTGTGTTGGTTGTCTTAGGGCCAAAGTGAAGACATGAGTGAACATAATAGCTTTGGCAGGGGTGGGGAAAACAAGTTTAATTAGCTAAAGTGCTCCCTCATGAACCCAGCAAGCAAAGACAGCCAGCAGCAAAGAAGTGTCTGTCTGAGTCAGGGAAGCAGTGGTGTCTTTTGTTTAATGTTTTGCCACTACTTGTAACTTACCAGGTGCTTTGTACTCTTGGAAGGTATCATTCACAAGGGGAAGAAAAATCACAATCGGACATCCTGGCAAATCTGAATCTTGGAAGACGTAGCACTCCTTCAGATTTTTCTTCTCTTCATCAGTCAAAGAAATTGTTGGGAATGGGATTTTCTGCTCTGAATAGTATTTACATGCCTTATCTAGAGCCTGGAGGATCACAAAAATGGTCAGCACTGGAAATCAACTTCATTGTCTAAAGGCCCCAAATTGTCATCTACTATTGAGGTTTAGTGACTCAGATCCATAGGGCGAGTTCTGCCATATCAAGGGTTACTCTGTATATAATTACCACACATAGTGAACACATTGCTAATCACAAGCTGTAAACACAGTTTCAGAATTAAAGAATTCACCCAGGACATTGCTTTTTAAAAAAAAAATTGAAGCAATTTGCAGAAGTTTAAGGTAAAGCATTTGTTTTAGCAAATGAAAGAGCCTGTGTTAATACATTGTATAGAATTAACTAGAGAAGGAAATCACAGCAAGAAAATGTTTAAGGTATCTTATGTGCTTGGAAGCCAAGAGATAAGAAAGTTAAGTTTCAATGTGCAATTATATCTCTGCCTGTGCAGTCATTATGGCACAGTGTTAATTGAGATTAATATTTTACTGAGAAAATCTGAAGTATTAGGCTATGCTATACCATTTCCCTGAAATGTTTAATAAAATATCATGGACTAATATGCACTGTGTTATTTACTCTGCACCATCTAATAGCGAACACTATCAAGCAGAAAAAGATTTCTACTAAAGTACTTAAAATTGTAGGAGCCTTTTTTAATAAGTTTTATCTAGACGATGAATGAGGCTGAAATAAACTTCATTACATCTGTCTTATCCAACATACAGCTTATTAGCAGTAGCACAGCTGTTCTCATTCTCAAAATATAATTCTACTTAGGAAGGCCGAAGTGCTTAACAGTGAGTTTTCCACTAACCTCAGTTTCTGACAGAAAAATACCCAAACTTCTTTTCTTCCAGCTCTTATAGACAGCTAACTAACTTTATCTCCATGAAATGGGTTTTCTACAGGAAGATGCTCATCACTGAATTTTACTTGTAGCATCTTATTTGTCAGCCCAGAAATGATCTGCTGCTAATGTCCACTTAACCCTTTTTATATTCTAACTTAAGTCAGAAGAAATCACTTCCTCATTTTTGTGAATATTCCTGTGCATGGTCTGGAAGCCTGCTTGATTCAGCATAAAGCAGAAGAGGCTCCTCCCATCATTCTGGAAAAAACCATGCTGACACCCCCTTGAATAATTCAACATATTCATAAACCAGCAAGAAAGAGTCCAGGAATGGCAGGAAGAAATAGGTTAATCACTACAGTGAAAAATATTGGGGAATACAGACGTTACAAACCAAACAGCTGATAAAACCAGTAGCTCTGGATGCTACAGGCTGGGCATTTACAAGTAAAAGGAGACACAACACATGGTAACAAGAACATCCTCACCGATGTATGTGATCCTGTAGTATAACTTAGATATATGATGACATCCACTTCCCTCTGTGGCCTTAAAAGTGGTGCACTGCTGGTATTGATGAAAAATCCAGCATCTATCATGCCCAGCTGATCGGGATTTTGCATCAGCTGGTTGGGACGTGCATCTAACACAGTGTCTGAAAGGAAAATATTTTTTGAATAAGAATAGATCTGTATTTTGACTGGAAAAAGAAGTGTAAGGTGGAACTGGCCATTCCAGAGGCCTTAATTTAATTACCACACTACTAGATCATCAAACAGGCATGAGAAGGACTGCAAAACACACAGTTCCTGTTCTGAAAAATCTGTGTGGAGTTTCCAGGCAATATATTGCATTACTGTGTCACACTAATTAGTGGCAGTAAGCTATGTCTAATAATTACCCTAAATCTGCCTTGCTTCATTTCAGTCATTGTTTCATCTTCTATCTGTCATTGATTTGAAGAACAAAATATTTTCAATCCTTTATATGTTTGGACTTAGGCTTCCCACTCAGTTCCCTCTTTGGACTAGAAATCCCCATTCCTTTCCAGTTTTCTTTTATAAGTGGTATTTTCTTGGATATTTCAGTTGCATCTGAAGTTAGAGGTATAATCTTGCCAAATTAAGCTTTCTCCCATGTTCACTCTGCTCTCTGCCACTTTAAATTTGGTTCTGTCAGCTTCAAGTCTACCCTCTCAGTCTGGACTGCAGAGGTCTCAGCTGAAGCAAACAAATACAAATATTAAGTCTTTAATCCCTGGCAACACTGAAGTCTTAGTGTCTTCTCTCTATTCAGAAAATAAATGTTCTCTTGGGAGGATTTTTATCCCCTGCCAAGTCTGACAGGCTTCTTTCCTAAATTCCCCACCCCGAAACCCCCTGAAAACGATGCCAGTTAAATACTAAAAAAGGCCACCACCTTTCCACCGACAGAAGTGCTCGTTCTCCATGTAGTTGTTATGCAGCTGGTAGCCCTTGAGGAAATTGTGGTGCTGGGCGACGGAGAAGCGGTCGGTCAGTGCCCCCCGAAGGGCGCTGGACAGGGGCCCGGGGGGGGTGTACACGCGGGTCCTCAGCTCGTGGGGTCTTGTGGGCAACACCGGGTCTTCATCTAGGAGGGGAGGGGAGAAAAACTGGTGAACTGCTTGGTAGCTTATGTTCCCTTCTGGCTGCCCTGGTGCAAAGGAGCTCTCAGGGGCTCTTCTGGGATGATTCACTAAACACACACAAACTCTTCTGAGGGAAAAGAATGGTTGCTGGACAAAGCTCTGCTGATGGTCTTAGGCTTTGGCCTGAAGACAGTTCATCAGAAGCAATCTTTAGTCTTGGAAAAAGGACGCCTTAAGGAAATCAAGCAATTCAGAAAACGTTCTGTCAGAGGTTAAATAGCCTCACAGGAAGATAACATGAAACAGACGCAAGCATGGAGAAAATGGGGCTGATGAATACTACTGCTCAGTCAGATGGGCAACAACAGCAACCATGGGGTCTATTGCAACACTGACAGCTGCTACCCAATAATCACTCATGGCTACATGAGCATATGCTTAATCAGCAGAGTGAGAGCACCTCGGGAAAACCTGGAGCATACATTCATATTCAGAAACTATGGGTAGTTTAGGGGGTGGGTAAATGGCGTATGGGTGAAAAGCAGAAACATGGCACAAGGCGTGGTTTCTAGAAATGACAACCTGCTTTGCCAGCCTGAGAGGCTGACAGTGCAGCAGGACAGACTTGGTGGTTTCCATGATTGCACATTGTATTTCTGTATTTTTCAGGATGTCTTTAATTATAGTTACTATCATATCAAGTGATTTAGCAATAAAATCACAGTTTCTGTATTGCTTCAGAAGATACCTTCTGGGCCTCATTTATCTTTATGTCAGTATGAATACAATGCAGTAATTACTGTACTGAGTAATAAAATAAAAACCCAGGAAACACTGATTAACCAGTTGATATTAAGGTTTATTCTCTGCATAGGCAGTAAAAAGTACCATATTCTCTGCTGTTGGTTCTTGATTCTGCATGTCTAAGTGAGAACTGTAATGCCAGAAGACTTCCTGAGAAATGTCTAACCCCTCTAAAGCTTCCTCTGAAGGAACCAGTGGAGCTTTAGTAAATGTAATTACAGCAGCTTTTCCCTGATTACCCTCTTCATCTTACTCTATTCAGTGTGAGGCATAGTCACTATCTCTTAGTAAGATCCTATGGTGCCAGCTTCAGCGAAGTTGACAAGATGATGTCAAACGCCACACAGGAAAATAAATGATGATAAATGAAAGGCCTGATAATTCTCACCAACTTCATCTATTCTGTCTTGTGTCCATCTCTTCCAGAAGTCCTCTGAACTGTGGGACAGTCCCCATATTTGTAAAAGGTTCACAGAAAATATACTGCTCCACATGCCTGTAAAAGGAATTAGTGAACACAAGGACACATTTTAACAAGAAAATGCCCTTTCCTTCTATTTTGACCTCCTGGCTTAATTTTTTAATGGGCTTAATGCAAATATTTCTAAACTTTCATGCTGTTAAATTCCTCTTAACTTTCTATGTCATTGATTTAGATCATGCTACCACCAACTTTGTGCCTAACCTACTACATGGCTCTGCCACATGGTAAAGAGAGCAAAGAATGTGAGGCAAGTAAAGGAGAAAAAAAGACACACTTGCTCAAGAGGCAAAATAAAGAATTCAGATAACATATACACCACAAGCACATAATTTCCATCCTCATCTTCCTGTCTCCAGCTTGTCTTTTTCTGCACTTACTCTAATCAGTAACTCTTTCAAACACCCTGAATTGTTTCACAAGGGGATGAATTGGCTTTTCAGATGTTTGTTTGTAAGACAAGATCTCACGCCACAGCTTGTAAAGGCTCACACATGCAGTGGGGTCCAGCTCCACTGAGCACTCTTTTCTCCATCCAGGATTACCCCTCTCTGCCTCGCCACAGGGGCACCGGTGGCTTTGTTGACAAAACAGAGTGCCACCATATCACCAGTCATTGTAAATTTAAATCTGACTATCACAATTGGACTTAGGTTGGAGTGTATTCAGAGAGGCATCAGAAGAATAACCAAAGAAGTGGGAGCAGTTACTTACAATAAAAGAATTAAGGATCTTCATCTATTCCATCTCTAAGACACAGACAATTCATCTACCGTCAGTGACAAGAAACTGAAAATATATGTGTGTTTTTTTACTGTATTCTGTTGGATAAACTACCACTCCCATTTCCCAGCAGACAGTGTTCACTATGTTAGGACAGAACTATCTACCCCCTGGTTAACAGCATTCCACCCCTCCAAAGTGCCTCTGTGCCAGTACAACACTATACATCACCTTGAAGGTAGCAGATGCGGGATTCGGGGAGCTTTTTTAACAAGCGGCCCATGAAGAACTCGCTTCCGAAATTCTCCGTGCGAACGAACACACCGTACTTCACCAGTCCCACCTCGTAGGGAGTGAACTCCACCCACTCTGCAACACAACGGGACACTTAGAGGGCTCCCAGACAGGAGTGGGGAGAGAGGAAGCTTGGGCATACATTGGTCTGAGTTATGTTTAATATGTTGCCTTTGCAAAGCCTCACTCTTAAACAGATCTCCAGGGAGGCGTCTAAGCTTGGGCATGGTGGCGATGAGGAGGCAGGAGCAGTTGTGCTGGTCATGGTGGTGCTGCTGGTGGCACAAGTGGCACACTGGGGGCATGGCAAGGCTCCAGGCCTTGCACACCCCGTGGGCACACACAGTTCTCCAGCATGGATGTAGCTTTACTCTGCCCTTCCATACGCAACGTCCAGATGACAGTACTTCACCAAAATAGTTAATTTCTCTTCCCTAGATAATTGTTTATGTACAAAGATGGGTACTCAGCTCTTCAGAAATTATTTTTTCTATAAGAGACCAGTTATACTCTCTGTGTGTGGTACGAATAGAATAGAAACGAATAGAATAGAATACGAATAGAAACAGAACTAGTTCCTGACTTTCTTGGATATCCTCTCCAAGTGAAGTGCAGTTGTCTGATATAACTGCAGCATGAGTGAAAACTGGGACAGAAATATCATGGACTGTAATTTCATATACATTTCAGAAATGGTTCATTTTTTTGCCTCAACAATAAAAAATTTGATCTGAATTTTTCTCTTCCCCTTTTCCTCCTTCTGATCCTCCACAGGAAAGAAACACAAACAAACAAAACAATGAGAAAAGCAACAGATTCAGTTGGGAGCCTTCCCAAACTCTACCATAACTATGTGGTCATTCTTCATATTGAAACAATAACTGGCCATTGAGAAAAAGCAATTATTGGATAATCCCAGTACTTCTCAAAATGGCCTTTCTGGCAGAACTTCTACTGTGTATGTCTAGACGGGGAAACGCTGCTTCCCAAAACCCTTGTATTAAAATTGTAAGGCATGGAGGTGATGGTTATTTCTCCAAAAAGCAACTAACACATCAGGATTGTTTTCTCCAAGTGCTACCAAGAAGAGAAGAGTGATGACAGGAATTCAGCTGCCAATTTTAGCCTCAAAGGATCCGAAAAAACATCCTTACCTTTGAAATCATTGGTGCTGTAACTGTCCCGGACGCAGACTGACACATAGATGGGCAGTGGGTTCTGCCCATCACACAGTGCTTCTTGCTGATCTGAAAGCTTGTGGGGGTCTTTCTGGTTATGAAGAAAAAGTGTTATGTGAGCAGAGATGGAAACGACACATGGTGAATTCACTGGCCCTGGTGTGGGCAGAGCACTCAGGACACACCCCGGCAGCTCCACCACACGGAGCACTGCAGGTACCCCCACCAACCATCCCTGACCATGCTCCAGCCTGGCTTGGTGCATGGATTCACAAAAAGATGAGGAGGGAGACAACTATTTCTGTACATGTCTATACATCCTAGGAAGTATTGTCCTGACGAGGAGGAGGGGTGGGCTGCTCCTTAGGCTGAGGAGTGTAGTGAGCCGTCCTTGCTCTCCTGAATCTAAAGGAAGCCCTTGAGCACGTTGATACTTAATTTCCTTTCCTTCCACACAACAGCTATCACAGTCTAGCCTTGCAAGGGGACTGAAATTTGGCAGCAAATTATTTGCATCTCACCCGGCTTCTTTTCTGAGAAAGCATATTCTCATTGAATAGGTTTATAAAAAATATGAAATCTCATGAACTACTGAAAATTTAAGAGTAGCTTGTTCTGGAGGATTAAGAAGAGGTTAATGGCTACATATAAATTGACAGCACTGCTCAAAGGCAAAAATGCTTGGTCAAATCGTGAGGGGGACCTCATCTAGCTGAGATTGAAAGAGAGGCATCTATTTAGCTCACACCTTTGTTTAATACCTAGTATTCCTCTCTATGCATTTATGTTCTGTTTACATACGCATAATGCTATATATGTGCTTACATAAAAATAAACCCAAATAAAGGGTTAAATGACTGTAGCATTTCTGCCCCTATTGGAGGACACTTCTGCTCAATCCTCAACTACTCACCCTTTCCTACTTTCCAAGTGCCAAAGCCCACATCCTGGAACTGTGATCCAGATGGGGAGAATAGGAAGTGCACTGCTGTACTGTAGAGGTAGAAACCCCTTCAAGTAACAGAAAAGCGAATTTGAAATTACTTATAAAAATAAATATAATTTAAACCATGTGAGTAGTGCTTCTGAGGAAAAGCAAAATATGTACTTGCCTCCAGTGTATTTGCATATCAAGTTACCTGCCAGTGGATGCAATTCATTGAACATTCTAGCTGTCTCAGGGTTGCTTGAGGTAGTTTTCACATTGTTGAGATCACTCTGCTTTGCATTTTGAACTCTTTTTGCACGGCTAATTTGCATCTCAGATGCACTTCCCAAGATTGCCTTCACTTCCATTTAAATACCAGCCAGAGTTCAAATGGCTGCATACACAACTGAATTTATTAGCACATAGGATGCATTTCTTTCTAGGCAAACTATTAAAGGAGTTTTAAAAATCTGCTCTTTTGTTAATACAGAGAATTCCCCTCTGCTTGGAGGTAGATTCTCTGAAATGATGGACTAGTTTCCTCTCCATCCACTCAGGGAAAAACACATGGTTCTTTAAGAAATGGAATAGACATCATACCCCATCATTTAGTAAGTACTCAATCATGAGACCCCAAAGATCTATAAATGATGTCCTGTATCCCTCTTCTTTCCGCTGGCAAAGCTGCTTGTTGTAGTACTTCATGCGATCCATAGAGAAACAGCTCATCTTGCATTTTGTTGCTTGTTTTTGGGCCTCACCAATGTGTGACTCCAGGTCCTTCTGTGACCAGTAGGCATCTCTGTATAAGTTGGCCATGGTCCTGGAGAAAGACAGTACAGACAGCAAAAGTCAAAAGGAGCAAAAAAAGACTGGAAATTTTGTGCTTTCAGAACAGAGGTTTACATTTAGGGATTCCCTTCTGCTCACACATACTCTGGTTTCCAGCAAAATCCCAGCAGAATGAACACTCCAGAGTTTCTACAACTGTTTTTAAAAATGGCCCTGAAGAATGAGATGGGGTTTTTATGTTCTTGACTGTTTCTTTTTTTTTTAAAGCAGAACTGGCAGAAGCTTAAGGGATAAAACTGCCAGGTGTGAACATAGGTATGTTTGTGAAGCACAAATTAGGCAGAAAATTATAATAAATCTTCTTTGCTTGGTTTTTGGAACCTTAAATTTATTCATATTAGCTGCTGTCTCTTGATTCACTTAGTGTTAATCTTATGATATCACTATGCTTTATTTTAACATCAACCTCTATTTTACCGACTTCCTCTGCATGGGACAGTCAGACATTAGGCACCCATAGGTCCTGTGAGCAGGGAATAACACTGCCCAGGGAAACACAAAACTGGCAGGTTGCAGGGGTCAGTGTGCACTGTCCAGCAGTTTTTTCCAGTTAGAAATCAGAGCCAGTATCAGAAGTTAATGGGACCACAATAGCTGGGAGTCAGTGGAGAAAGGAAGAGGCATGATGCCATGGGCATCCACAGTTACATCCACAGTAACTATTACCTAGAAAACACCTTGATGAGTGTAATTGTCATATGCACATTTAACTGTTGCACATGTGGAGTTGATAAGCACAGTAAAGAACTGCTTATAGAAAAAGCTTGCACCAAATCAAGTTAATATTTAATGGCCTGTTACTGAGAAACTTGTTTATATGATGTTTGAAGAAAATCTCCTGATCTTGTCTGCTTTTAGAAGCTACTTTCTGCAGCAGTGTGACCCTCAAAAGGCCTGTCAGGCCTCCTGCTTGAGCTGGCTTACCACGTGGTGCCAGAGAGCCCGCTGATGTACGTTATACAGTCCAGGAGATTTAACTTCTTCAGTCCCAAGAGGCTGCCATACAATCCTGTCATTGACTTCAGTCCTCCTCCTGTTGTGATGATAGCCACAACGGGGACCTGTTGGGCAGAGGGAGGATGGGACATTCACACTGACAGCATTCAACATTGCATCCCACACTGCAATGGGGTCTGGTCACCTCAGCCAGCCCAGGTCCTGATCTCAGCGCCCAGGTCCTTCTTCCGACGGAAAGACTCCAAACCCAAGCAATAACGGCTACTGCCGCTTATTTCCCTTTAGATAAACACGGGTTCAGAGATTAACCCAAGCTTGGATTCTTGCCCATCTCTAAGGCAAATACAGGCACAGATGAACAACAAGAAACCTTCTGCGGAAGCAACAATGCATTTTCCATGCATCTCTCATGCCACCACTCTTATTTCACACATTGACTACTTCTTTCTGAAAATCTGCATGCCAATCCCATGAAGAAGTACACTCAGTTCACAGCCACTGTTGTCAAGCTAGCCTCAGCAATGCTGTTATTCTCTAGTAGTATCTTGATGTTATTTTAAAATAAATTATATCGATTTTAAGGAATTTCAAAACAGCAAGAAACAGAAGATATAACTTCTATATATCTGTATATCTATAAAAGAAGATATAAGAAGCACTCAACGATGTGTGCACTACTTTGTGAGAGTTTGTTCTAAACTCTCACAAAGTAGTGAAATTGGAATAAGGGAAAAAAATATTTGCTGTGTAATGTATTCAGTATTTCTGAACCAAGCCAGTTATAGCTCAGCATGGGAGGAATGAACACTCCTCAACTATGACAAATTCCAAATTGGTAGTAATGAAGGATGGTGACTGCAACTAGTGTTTTCAATAACGAACCTTGGCAGCAGAAGTAAATGTACTTAAGACACATGGACCAGCTGGTATCTGCACAACAGATAGGTGTGGCCTGTTCTGCTGACCACTCATTTACAGGAGTACATGAAAGCACTAGAGATTCAAGTTCTATCCCCTCAGCACACACGTACTTCTTGATCCTGCAGATCGTGTGGTAGGTGAAAAACATTTTTGAGAGCACTTGCTACATATCTCTTTCTTTTCCCCAGGAAAGCCATTTCTTCAGAACATAAGTTAAACCCAAAGCGCATGTCCAGGTCTTGGTGGCAGGAACAATTACTGAGATAAAAGCAGACACATATATTAAATCTTAACACACCCATATCAATCTTAGGACATTGATTTAAGATAATCTACAGCACCCTTCCCTTCAAACAGGATGATGCAACATGACATGAGCAAAAGAGAATAATTTTACTATTTTTAAAAGTAAGAAACTTATGTCAATTAGTAAGACTAACTAGTGGCATTGTGTGCAATCATTCCTAATTGGAAGAAACAATGTACAGTATTTACAAATAAAAAAAATATTTAAATAAATATTCCACAACTAGAAGACTGACAAGTTTAGAACATCCATGCAAATGGTCAAAAGTGAAAGTATCAATTCCCTTTCCTATCACTTCAGGACACTATTTCACAGGTTATTTTCTCATTCTAAAATAACACCCAGTTTTCAAAGGCTGGTATTTTCAGCGTGAATGAAAATTCTCCTTTTGAGCAACCGGAGTGGGAGCACATCCCCCTCTAGCGGNGCCAGAGAGGGGTCACAGGGCAGGATTCCACCCCTGCTGCTCTCTTGTGTCTACACTTGCACAGGCTGTTTCAGGGATCAACGCTGGAAGTTCTATTCCACATCAACCTTGACTCAAAAATTGCAAGGCACATCTCCCAGAGGAAGATTTCACTGGTGTCTATTTTGAAATTAAGTCATTGCTTAAGGCCCCACAACTGTGGTTTATTTCCCTGGGCATTTGTGCTCTTCTGCTCACTAATCTCCCCACTGGCTCTTCCTTTCCTGCCCCTACAAGACATCAATAGGCGAGAGATGGTCATGGTCAGGTCAGAGCTACCTGGCCAAGCATTGTCAAATGCCAGGGGTTGGCTTTTTCTGGTGACAGAACCTCTCTCTTTTACTGGGTCCATAATTTCTGTGGAACTAGTAAAGAAATGTAATTATGAGCTTTCTCCACCACCAGATTTGGATAAAATCAGACAAATTATTATAACCTTATTGGTAAATGAAGACACAAATTCAATAGGAATTGAGTTAGGCGGAGCTGCAAAAGCCATTTTCTATTGTAAATCAAGATCCAAACAAACAGTTTCTAAAGTTCTCTGAACGTAAAATAAATAAGCAGGAGGTGTTTTTCCTGTTGTGGAATAACACTGATTTTTCCTGTTATCACTGACCACTTGATGTTTTGAAATGAATGACAGAAAACTGTTTGAATTCAGAATTTGTTTTTTCTTTTTATTTTTTAGTCAGACACACACACAAAAATACCAGTTTGCCCAGTTCTGTATGTTCCATATAGCTATGAATAACCTGAAGTATCTCCATATTTACTGATGAGCATTAATGAGCATGTCTACAGATGTCAAACCACAAGTTAACTTGTTTACCTTAGTTTCTACTCAATATATAGTATAACTGGATTTAACAGAATACAAGGCTCATCACCACTGAATATTGACAGTAAAGCAAAAAATAATTCTTAATTCTTGATTAAATTAAATGTTTGTATCTGACTATTCTTTTTTGTTGTTGTCAGCTAACTTTGTTCTTTTGGTGAATTTCAGAGACTAACACTGGCCAAAGAAAATATTCTGTGGTCAGAAGGAAAGGGATGATGCTGAAGTAAACACATGTTTATTTTAATGTTTTATCAACTGATTAAAGCCAAATCTTCCTAAGGCTAATTATGTATTATATATTGTGCATGTATTTTATGTTTTATTATAAACACATTCTAGTTTTCAGACTGAGAATGCTTGCTTGTGTCATTTCCATGTGGCTAAAACAATGTTAAAATCAATAAACCAAGTCTTAAGGAATAGAAGAAAATATCTTACCAAGTTTTTGCTGTCACATTCAAATCAAATCTTTTCTCCTGGAAAACAAGAATGTGTAATATTTTAATTTTAAATTTTCTACTTTCCCTTTCTGTCTAGGGGTCAGAGCTTGATTTATACCCCAGCAAGGTCTGGCAATCACAAACTTAAATGTCCGAGATCTTGGCATATATTTCTAAAAGAATTCACTTATCAGTAGTGGAACATCCCTACCTACAGATGCTAAATCCTTCCAGGCTGCAGAAACCATTAAGCATCCTGGTGTAAGAGGTTTCTGAGACTCATGCAGTAGGTCTTATTTCCTGTACTACTCATAAGCTTTTTGCAGCATCCTGAATTACCATTTTTTGTGTGTTTTCCAATCTTTATGTTCTAGTACACAGCACATCTTTGACATCCTGGCCATATTCTCACAGTGAAGAGACTGCAAAGTTTGCATTTGCTTCTGCCCACACTTGATCCTCTCTTAAAAATCATTATTTCAATCTTCATATTAAGTTACAAAATGTGCTTTATTCTGAGAGGATGTCTTAATGGTTCTTTTAAATCAATATTCTCATTATATTATTTAAAATACATACTCTATGGCTAATATTTTCAGCATATTTCAGGTTTATTGATGTTTTCCTATTTTGTGCCCAAGAAGCAACTTTCAGTTTGCTCCCTAAGCAAAGGGGGAGCCAGTGAGTATTTGGGTAAACAGAGGGAGATGTTCTGAAGGAAGTATGATATTTTCTTACATCCTTGTAGGTCTCTGTCTCCACTACAGGCACACAATGGAGATTAATACAGAGGCAACCTGCCTCTGTGCAGAAAACATCTGGAGAAACAAAGCTCCTGTTTTCTCAAAGTCTAATAGAAAATCAGAACATTTCTGACACTCTTAGCAGCCATCTGGGACAACATTATGAGGAATGGTTTCACTTTGAGTGACCCTTTATTACCAACACCTGGAAGTGATGCTTACCTCTGCAATGGTCGTTTTCCTTCCCATGGGCAGCGAGTTCAGCATCACCACTGGGGAGCCCGTCTCTGTACTGTACCTACAGGACCACTGGGAAAATAACATGCTTTAGGACAAAGCCAGGAACGGTTTTACCCTCTCTCCTTCCTCCCCCTTTCTTGAGAGCCACCCAAACTCCCTCCATCTCTGAGGCCACCCCAACATACAGGGTGGTAGCGCCTCTTCTTTGGCAGCATGACATCCAGCGTTGGCTCCGCGTACTTGATGTAGTGGAACTCGGTGGGACACGACGGGGTGACAACTCCATTGGAGCCCAGCACGATATTCTGTGTCCCCTCAAAGGAGCCCTTCACAGTCAGGGAAAGCTCTTTCTCTAAAGTAGGAAAACAAAGATCATGACAAATGTTAATACGATTTACCAGAGAAATGTACTAGCTTGATTAAAAGTGGGGTGCAGGTGGCACAGCTTTGCCCAGGGCAAAGTGCTGGCAATAAAGGGAAAGGAGCAAAGTGGATGCTCTTCTGACAGAAAGGGGACTCTGAATATTCCTGCCATGATACAGAACTGGGATTTCAACTTTATTGTGCATTTAATAGGCCTTATTAACATATAGCTAGATGAGGTCATTGGAGTCTATAACAACCTAATGTGTTTACCTGACATTAACTTCATTGAACACTGTAAGCACTCTTTATTTCACTAACACAATATATGGAAGGGGCATCTTCTCATAAGTAAGCATGCAACTACTGGTAAACAGATAACAAAGCAATAACCTTACTTGATTTTTGCTTTGTCTTCTCTGCTACTTCAACTTCCAAGCAGCAAAGTTCACGACACTGTGAAAGACAGATTGCAGGATTTTGTGAGAAAGATCAACACATCCCATCCTCATTATAGGGAGCTGTGGACCCCTCAGCTTGGAGTCACTTCGAGTTCTGAATTCCCTGGCATCTCTGGGCTTTTTCCCATTAACTGCTGACTAAAGAAAAGGAAAAGCTTTGGGGGGAGTTGTAGGAATTGCATGTGTGACAATGACTTAAGATTGAACACAGTGAGAGGGATATACAAAGGAAGAAAATCATGACTATTTTCATGATAGTAACATAAATACAAAGGGTTAAACTAGGAAATAAATAAAGATATGCCACTGAGAGATCAAGAGTTAATAGTAGGAAGGGTTTTCTGAAGAAGCATTGCTGTTAGCATTTTGGGGGTTGTTTTTTTTTATGGTGCTCACTCTTCTTCAACATAATGTATTTTTGACAAGTCAGTATTTCATGCAGAACTTACTCACAGAGCATGGCTCATCTCCAAGAGAAGGAAAGGGCTGGGTAGATTATCAATAAGTGACTTCACAGCCTTTTTATCGTTGTGTTCTGATAGACAGAAGTACACTTTTTGAAGTACTAGTACCAGAGAAAAATTCTCTCTCTCTCTGCATATGTGTGTGTGTATATGTGTGTGTGTGTGTGTGGTGTGGTGAAGTATAGGAAAAATTGGAAATAGGGAAGTATAGGACAAAGGGATATCTCCAATGAACAGGTAAATAAAATATCCCATTCTGAATGTATCTAAATAGGAAAGAGGAAAGAAAGAGAAAGACCTGGCCTACTGGCTTCTTTAACCCCCACCCTCCCTTTCCCTTTACATTAAGGAATCACTTAAATCACTTAAAGAAAATATCTTGGGAAAGACACATACCACCAGCACTCCATTGCTAGCAATCGTTTCATCAGGACCAGATCTGGGAAACAGAATTAAAAACATGGATTTTTTTAAGTTAAACAAATCCCACTCATCTTTTCCCAGGATGTTGCCCTTTCTTCCCTAAAAAACAACTGTCTGAGGGACCCCAGCAAGTATGTAACAAGCTCCCTTCCCTGCTTGCATGGACTGAGCACTGCTCTGAGGAGACTCTTCTCTGTACCAAAGCTGAGCAATGTGTAACATGGTCGTTTTTTTACAGTGCAATCTCTTGATCATCTAAAATGGAATCTCCTGTTAAGCAGTCAAATTCTTCTCACTGTAACACATGAAATAAATGTATTTCAGCTGATACACCAGCATGTCCTTGTTGGGAAGACAGTTATATGTATTTGCTGGCATGCAAATATTCTGAGTTGCAAGGGACCCATGAGGATCACTGAGTCCAACTTGGCCCTGCACAGGACAACCCCAAAAATCACACCATGTGCCCAAGAGCATTGTCCAAATGCTTCCTGAACTCTGGCAGGCTTGGTGCTGTGACCATTGCCCTGGGGAGCCTGTTTCAAAGTGGCACAGGGGAGCCAGTACCAATTACATGGGAAAAAACCCCAAAAGCTTTCCAGATCATTCAGGTGAAGTCAGGAGATGGTGTGGAGCGATTTGACTTCTGGCCTTGGCTCCCCATAGTAGAGCTGGAGAGCTGGCCTTAGACTAGTCACTTTATTTCTGCCATGCCTTTGTTACCTTGTGGCAACACAGAGACAAAAATAGTGATTCATGGGTGGCAGGCTGACCATGCTGGAGAAGGAGCCTTACATCCTTACAAGAGTTCCCATCTCCTTGTGATTGTGTTAGGCAGAAAGAAAACACTATTACTAGGATTCAAAGAGTACTGCAAGGAAAAACTGAAGGAATTAGAGATACACTGAAAACCTAACTAGTATGTTTCAACACTAAAACCGTGTCCAATACATAACTTGAAACAGGCAAGGAATACTCGCACACTCAGAAAGCCTTTTGAAATGTCCCCATTCTAATCACAGAATTATAGAATAGTTTGGGTTGGAAGGGATCTTAAAAGTCATCTAGTTCCAATCCCCTGCCATGGGCAGGGACACCTTCCACTAGACCAGGTTGCTCAAAGCTCCATCCAGCATGACCTGGAGCAGTTCCAGGGCTGGGGCATCCACACAGTTCTCTGGGCAACTGGTAGGTGCATCGCTGAGAGCAGCTAAGCTACAGAACAAGCTAATCAGTCAGGTGTTGGGGACTGCAGCAATAATGTAGGACAAGGCTGGAACTTCTTTTACAGAAATACCCAAAGCATAATTTCTAATACCGTTTTTTTGTTTTATCATGAATGATTTTTGCATTGTTAAAATAATTTCTGTATCACTTACGCGACCTCCAATTTGAATTCAACCTCTAGTTCCTCCTTGGCCTGAAAGCAAGAACAAGATATTTAAGGAAGTGGCTACATAATGATTTGTCCCTAGTCTAAACCCAAGTTCCTGATAGGCAATATTGAAGTTATCGGCTGCAATGAGTAGCCTGTGATAAATACTTCATACTGGGTGGTCTGAATCAACATCTCAGCCAGATGATTAAATGATTCCTCCTTCATCTCCTTCTGACTTCATGATATCACCAAAATAACCGATACTTCTCAGTGTGAAGCTGCTGCAGAAAAGCAATTTGCAACTTCCTTTATTTTCTGAATTCCACCCTTTTCTTCCAACTATTCCTGGCACTGTCCTGCCCTGACTTACTGTACTGGTGATTATCTTGGAAATTAAACATACTTTACACCCATTACTTTACCATAATAAACAGAGAACAGTATTAGTAAGTGATTCAGAATTTGTGTTATGCAACTCCAAGTATGGCAGTGTTGATGTGCCTAAGCTGATTGTGAATGACCTAATTTGGATACCAGATTCTGTCCATGGTAGCAAGAAGTGGCATGTGAGATATTTTGCTGACTTCATCCTTAGGTCTCAAAGGGAACCAAGATTATTTTTCCCATTTTATAGATGAAAACTAAGAAACAGAGTGAATCATCATCCATTCATAGTGGGATACACACAGGGGCAACTTCATCTTTGCCTTTTGAGGTGAAAGTAGACACAAGCAAAGGGGCAGGGGTTTATGAATTATGGGAATTACTCAGGTTATGAATTACATGATGAAAAAAATATACAGATTATTCACCCTGCAACAGCTGTATGGCCTTGGTGTTGCTCAAAGGTAGCTTGCAATTAGATCCCTCCCCTATCTCCTGCACTGTTTCAGTCCTATTGTCTTTAAAAATTTATAAAATATTGCAAAGAAGAGTTCAGACTCTCAAATTCAAGTTTTTTTAACCACATTTTTGTGGTTATAATTTGAATGGCAATTCATGTACTTATTATTGGGATAAGTAATCCATGGCAGGTTCAGAAATATTTTGAAACCATTCTGTAACTCTCCACTGGTTTCTTAGTTGCTTTAGTTGCTCTCACATTTGGGCTAGGCTTAAAGTACAGGATCACTGTTCTTTCAAGTGGAAGTTTGGCAGTATCAAAGAGTGCACAGAGGAGATGGTCATCTGGAGTAGCAAAATCCTCATCATACACCGTGAGCTCCAGCACGTTCTGGAAAAAGAGGGAGAAGAATTTGTTATAGTTTCTCAGGCTGGACATCATTAACTCCAAGCACAAGTATTGCTGAGGATGAGCTTGAGAAGAAAAGCTGAGAAATTAAACATCATCCCCCTTTAGAAAAACATACTTGAACTGCGTATTAATTCTTGCCTAGTTCATTTTAATTTATGTAACAAAATACATTGGCTATGACTATACAACAGCTTGGGTTACTCCCAGATTCTGTATCCATCTTGCACTGACCTGTAAGAGTCTCTCATTTCCCTAAAACTTCAAATCTGAGCTCGCTTTCTGGCCCTCCTACATAGGACCATTAAACAGACACAGGAACTCTGTCATGTCTGCTGTTAAATGCTTTGAGCAGTCCATTATCATGTGCCATCTCAAACAATTCCTGGGCACAGCTCAGGAGATACATACACAAAATCTTCAGGCTGCTTCAAGCAGACAACTTTGGCTCCTTACCTTGACCTGACTCTGGATTCTGAAGTAGAAGGTTTCGTTCCACACTGGATTGTCGGAGTTTCTCACAGTTTTAGTGCGTGACCTTTCACACGTCGCAGTCGGCAGCCACAAGGACACATAGCAATCAGCCTGGCTTACTGGGCAGGGGAGAGGCAAAACAATTGCTAACATGGCAAAGGCAGCAGAGCTGCAGGACACTGAAGAGGTTACTGCAGCAACTGGCACCAAAAACAAGCATAAGATATTTAAAGATAGAAAAGTCCGATGCAATGTAATGTAAATTTTTAAGATTTCCTTCTGAGAGGGAAAAAGCACAGACACAAGATGACCAAGAAGAGGAGGGAGTTTTTGTTCTTCCTTGCATGAGTACAGACAACAGTGATATTGTGTATAAAAAAAAGGGTTGAGAATTTTTTCTTCTAGTCAGCCACTTCAGTTTCTCAGCCAACGAGCTTTCCTGTGCATGCACACACACACACACTAACCCTGAGCTGCTGTCTGGTAAGAGGGGTTGGGACCCTCCTCCACTTTTTGAGAACAACTGCAACAGGTCTTCATCTCTGCCTCGCCCTCAGTGGTGTTCTTTGTGAGGGTTTGTGAAAGGAGCTGCAGAACTACACCTGCTGTGTGAGATGGCAGATGCTTCCTCCAGAAGGAGCTCATTGAATTAGACATTAGAGTTTAACTAATTGCCACCTACAGGAAGAGAGGGACCAAGTCTCTCTCCCAAAAGCCACCGGGAGAAAGTTAGTGAAGGATTTTATATCCCCTTTCTCACAGGCACCTAAATTAAGGTATATCTCAAACAGCTACAGACAAAAATGCCATTTACTGTGTTTCTTCTTGGAGGTTATGCAAGGTACCTCGGCACCTTGAAAACCTGTCTGATGCAGTTCTCAACAATAAAATGATCAGCTATTACATAATGCAAAAGGTAACAAGCTTTGAGAATGGATGTCCTGTGACGTGAGACTTTTGAGAGAGACAAGTGATGGCAGCAGTAAATGGAGACGATCCTTCAGCAGCAGGCAAGGACTCTGCAGGCAGAGCAGGGAACAGGAGCTTGTACACTAACCTGTGGGGAAAAGCAAAATCTTGCCTGTCTGCAACAGGACCTTTCTCTTCTTCTTTTCTTTCCTTCTCTACTAGGTTTTGCCCCACGTCACCCTACAGCTACTGACTGTCTCAAACTGGTTGGAGGCTGCATTTTATGCTATTGAAAGTGTTCAAGAAGCCTTGCTGCTTTTCTGTCCAAGTGAGAGGGAAAAATATCCGGAACTGCTTGAAAAATGATATATGCATTGTGATAGGTCAATAGATACCTTAATTATTGGTTTTCAACTTTTTAACATTATAATGCAGAAACAACAACAACAAAGTTTAATTCTGTCAACTTTATTTTCTAAAAAAAGTTGTGGAGAAATCAACATATTCCTACTGAGTAAAAAAAAAAAAAATTCCTCCGATGGAAAAGTTTGTTTGAAAAATGTTGAGTAGGCCCTAGCTTTCTGCCTGTCCTGCTCTATTTCACATTTCATATCTTATTTTGGCTTCAAAAATGAGATTCTGACAGCAGTTTCACTGTACTTGTCTAGAGTTACATCATCTGCTTTAATTCTACCTTCCCACCACTCTTGTTTCTTAGTCTCCTTGTGAAAAATGACTCCTTATTCACCTTCTTTGCCTCTTCCTTTTTGTAGCGAGAGGTTCCATGTCCTCCTCAATAATTTCACTTTCTCTCTTAAGGACTGTAGCCTATTCAGCCCCTCTGGATGTAAAAGTTGTTTCAAGTTATTCTGTTTCTTCAAGTGCTTTATTTTTTTTTAATCTGGGAAATTCCATGCAGACAATTATGCTTTAAAGAATTTTGAAACTGCAAAAATATGTGTTTGAATATATTTGGATTAAAAGTGCATTAAAAGTGATTTTTTGTAACTACTATATGACTTTGGCTTTATCATTCGAGATCAATGACTGATGGCTGTTTGGCTGGCAAGTACTTTATTCTGCTGGTGTGATTCATCATTCCTGTATCTTAACTGTACTTTAAGATACAACCCATATCAAGCAATCTTTAATTATATGAGTAGATGCAGCCAAACTAGTCAGCTGTGTATTTAATGCAAAATGTTACCTCAGTTCTGCTTGCACAATCTCTTTCTACAACCTCATTATTTGCCTTGTTGCCTGACACACAGAAGATCTGAGATGAGTCCCTGATGAGGGACTTTTTGTGTTCTTGTTTCACCACACATGTGCCACAGCCACGGAGCAGGAGGGAGGTGCAGAGTGTGCAGCCCAGTGATACGACCTGGGATACAGCTGTTGTCTCCCTCACTCAGAGCTGTGACACAGGGAAGTCCTCTGATACACTTTCCAGAAAAACACGTGGCAACCACAAGGTAAGACAGGAATGGCACTGTATGGTAAATCCAGGTCTCTGTCTCTCAGACAACCTTTCCCGATTCTTCATGTGCAAGACATTGTGGAGCCAATCACTGCTGCTCACAGGGAAACAGGAGAATCAAGGAGGGCTACGTAATTTCCCTTCCAAGCTCACTCTCAAATTAATTTCAGTATCCTTTCACAGGCAGTCACATAGCTCTATTTACTCAAGCAAAACAAACTGTTAACTTGTTTATTTTGTGTGGAACACCTCTCTAGAGTGCACATGTGGATAGTCCATGTTCTTTTACAAAACAGTGGTGTTTTCCTTTCCAACTTACTCCCTTCCCACCACTTTCCTGCCATATGACTCACACTTGATCAACTGCAAGACTGCTATAGGAGCCTTAGAAAGGACAAAACATCCAGCCCTCAGTTAGTATGTTTTTTTAACTGTCCTCAGGGTAATTAATGATGGCATTAGCCTGGTCATAATGATTGTAAAAAGCTTTTTCCTGTTCAAGTCATCTTTGTCAGAACAAAGACTGAGGATGTTGAAAAGGTTTGCTCCTCTCAGCCACATTTCCCAAGGTGCTGCAGCCCATCAGCAGAATCACCCCTTGTTTTTCAAAACATGGACTGGAATGGAGTCTTTCATCTACCTCTGTCAGAAACTCTCCTTTCTTTGATAGAAAGTACTTATCCCCAGAAACACATTCAAATCTTGAAACCAATCAGAAAGCGTGGGGAGAACCATGAAACAGCAGCAAGCAGCAAGGACTGACCTGGCTCATAACAATTAATTTAGATACACACTCGGTTATTTCAGAAACACTAAGAAAAGGTTGTTACAAAATTATAAAAGATATAATTTGCCTGTTTCCTGAGTTACCATTGAGAATGGAGATACTTACAGGCATCCACTCGCTGGAGATTTCTCATCCGGATGATCCTTACAGTCAAGAGGTAGCAAGGAGAGGATTCTATCTAGAGAGGAACAGTAAAAAGGAGGTCTGAATAAGACTTTGGTGGGAAAAAATTTCAAAGTTGCAAACTAACTGGGTGCCACAAAGCACAAATACAGGTAGTAAAACTTGGGTCAATTATCTCACTATTTTGCAGATGAAGCTTCTGCTGTTAAAAATGTCTTAACATTTATATATTTCACTGTCCTTTTGTTTGGTTACTCTGAGACTCCAGATTGCTCATCAGAGCAGAAAGGAATCTGAATTCCATAAAAGGAATAAATCCCTGACAATTTACAGAGCCTGTGACATGCTTGCAAAACCTTTCACTCTGAAATTGCTGAGTATAGTCTACAACATAACTACAGTAAGTCTCTTGAACAGATTAAATCCACTGGTGAGCATTATGATGAAGTTGTCAAAATGCCATCAGTCTTAGAGTTACAGTCAATCCCCCTAGTAACCACCCATATGGTCCCATAGCATTGAAAAAAATGCTGTGGAGAATATCTGTTGTTGTGGACTCCCATGGGACAAAGCTGAAGTACCTGCAATTTACAATTGTACAAGAAAGAGAGTAATAGTAATGTGAGCTTTATTAAATCACAACTATGAGATAAGCCAATGGCTGAAAATTGTTTCCAGAGGATTTAGGATCTAAAGATTTAGGTAATGTCCTCAGAGCTACCTCTGCAAAGTCACTGATTCAGATTTTAGCAACAGGGTTGCCTTTGGAGAAAAATAAAGCACACTACCGTCCTCCAAAAAAACTTCAAAGATTGAAAGTGCTTAACTTCTTTTATTCCCTTTAAATATCTTGGCCTTAATCTTCTATAAAACAAGTCTCTCCAGGTTTTGTGGCTGCGGGGACCTATTCCTATTCCTTCCTATTTATTATTAGAAGATAAATGTGAGTTCCTTCTTCTAAGGAAGACGATTTCCTGCTGGCTCATTCCATAAACCTTTCTCTGGCTCAGAGCTATCTGCAAAAGGCTATTTTGACCAAGCCAATAAATAAATCAGCATTTCCTGTGGCTGTGACACATGGTTATTTCCTCACACTCCTAGAAACATTTCCACCTGCATAAGTGGCTACAGCAGAGCCCCACAAATCATTCTTTTTGACAATTGCTATTTTTATCAACAAGTTTCCTCTCATTTAGGACCGTCCTTCTATTTCTATAGCACTTCAGAAACTTCCTATAACAACTATAAACAAGCAGACAAAATAGATGTTAAGACAGAAGCTGGAAGAACCTCACTTAAACCAATTTTTTTCCTCAAGAGAACAGAGCAAAAGGGTCTTATTTACAGATGGAAAGAAAATTATGCCTCTTTTGCCACAACAAATTACTTTTCCAGTATGTGATTAGAATCCTCTATTCTCTCCTCTAACATATCATGTTATGTTAAAATCTTTTTACAGAGTTCTTAGAAACCATTGCTGTTTCCACCCCTCTTGTATGTGTCTCAAGAAATCTATGGCCTCTTTCTTTTTTTAGTGCTTCTTGAAATTCAACCTACAAAATCTATTTAGCTTCTGTTTAAATTGCTCTCAAATTAGAAAAATCCTTACAGAAGCTGCAAAATTTGCAGTCAACTGGTGGAAGGGTATGTCCTCAGAACTACCCCGTGCAAAGGCACTGGTTCAGATTTTAGCAACAGTATAGCCATGTTAATACAGTTCTACACCCTGTTAATTTACCCTTCTTCTCAGCATGTGAGTGTGGTGATTAGCAAAGTGAATCACCATANGTTACCCGAGGAACAGGCAGGAGCCAGTATTCCTGACAGCCCTGGCACCTGCCAGTGGCAGTAGCACAGACAACAGGGAGGGCACAATTCACCCAGTGATCAGGCCTTGCTGGTTCTTCTGCTTCCAGGAGGATTTGCTATTTTAATTAATTCCAGTAACATCTTAAACAAAAGAAATGGATTTAAATAGCAGCTGTGACAACTATAACATGGTGTACCAGGGTCGAGTTACAGAGACAAAGAAAATAGCAGTCACGCATGTATAAAAAAAAAGACAGAGGTTCTGTTATTCTGTTTACTTAACACCTACTATGATATCTTTAACGAAAAAAAAAAAAAAAAAAGAGGCTGCTGCTATGAGGTGNTTATTAAATCACAACTATGAGATAAGCCAATGGCTGAAAATTGTTTCCAGAGGATTTAGGATCTAAAGATTTAGGTAATGTCCTCAGAGCTACCTCTGCAAAGTCACTGATTCAGATTTTAGCAACAGGGTTGCCTTTGGAGAAAAATAAAGCACACTACCGTCCTCCAAAAAAACTTCAAAGATTGAAAGTGCTTAACTTCTTTTATTCCCTTTAAATATCTTGGCCTTAATCTTCTATAAAACAAGTCTCTCCAGGTTTTGTGGCTGCGGGGACCTATTCCTATTCCTTCCTATTTATTATTAGAAGATAAATGTGAGTTCCTTCTTCTAAGGAAGACGATTTCCTGCTGGCTCATTCCATAAACCTTTCTCTGGCTCAGAGCTATCTGCAAAAGGCTATTTTGACCAAGCCAATAAATAAATCAGCATTTCCTGTGGCTGTGACACATGGTTATTTCCTCACACTCCTAGAAACATTTCCACCTGCATAAGTGGCTACAGCAGAGCCCCACAAATCATTCTTTTTGACAATTGCTATTTTTATCAACAAGTTTCCTCTCATTTAGGACCGTCCTTCTATTTCTATAGCACTTCAGAAACTTCCTATAACAACTATAAACAAGCAGACAAAATAGATGTTAAGACAGAAGCTGGAAGAACCTCACTTAAACCAATTTTTTTCCTCAAGAGAACAGAGCAAAAGGGTCTTATTTACAGATGGAAAGAAAATTATGCCTCTTTTGCCACAACAAATTACTTTTCCAGTATGTGATTAGAATCCTCTATTCTCTCCTCTAACATATCATGTTATGTTAAAATCTTTTTACAGAGTTCTTAGAAACCATTGCTGTTTCCACCCCTCTTGTATGTGTCTCAAGAAATCTATGGCCTCTTTCTTTTTTTAGTGCTTCTTGAAATTCAACCTACAAAATCTATTTAGCTTCTGTTTAAATTGCTCTCAAATTAGAAAAATCCTTACAGAAGCTGCAAAATTTGCAGTCAACTGGTGGAAGGGTATGTCCTCAGAGCTACCCCGTGCAAAGGCACTGGTTCAGATTTTAGCAACAGTATAGCCATGTTAATACAGTTCTACACCCTGTTAATTTACCCTTCTTCTCAGCATGTGAGTGTGGTGATTAGCAAAGTGAATCACCATACTCACATGTTAGGAATGAGCTTAGACACCTCAGCATGTGCCCTAGAAGGCAGAAACTCATTGCTCCTTAGGATCTGCATAAACACGGGGGAAATTCTCGCAGGCATTTATCTCCTGAGATTGTGCAAGGTGCTGCCAGCTCCTGGATCAGCTCCTGCAACACTTCCTCTGACAAGTGGCATTGTTTGAGTGAAAACCAATGAATTCACTATTTGCAAAGCAATTTGTGATTCTTAGATAGGAGAAAACTTGAGCTGGGTTTTTTTTTAAAGAATATTAGATGGTTTCTGCCATCTGATCGCCTTCTTCCTGGTTCCCATGCAATGACTTTCTAACACGTTGGCCAGATTTTCCCTATCTGGCGTGGTGTAATCAATTCTCAGAGACGCAGGATTCACAAAAGGATTTACTGAAATTTTACCAAAACCCCACCACCCGCNCTATGTAGTGAGGTTGCATATACGGAGAGGTTTCCACCACAGCAAACTGTCAACTTGTCATCTTGTCTTCAATTTGGTGCTTCCCAGCTTGTGCTCGTGTGTGTAGCACAGCTGCAAGCAGCACTCTGAGGTGCCAATGCATGAGTAGGGTGTACAGTGCTAGCTTCTCTCAAGTTCCAGGGAAAGGAAGTTTTACTGGGATTCTCCAAACAGCAGCTCCATCAAATGTAGAACAGACCTCATAATCTCTTCTTCTGATTTTATTGCACTTCCCATAGAAAAGAGCAACATGGTATGATACTTGGCACTAAGCTACTGCATTGGTATAAGTCAGGGATTCCTCTGTCATGTGAATGATCCTCACTTTCTCCCAGCTAAGGAGTAAGAATTTGAAAACAGAAATTTCTCTGTCATGAGCACTCTGGTGATGCAGGCTGTCTGCATTCCTGGAACACTTGTGCCTCTGCAGGTCTGTCCCAGCCCTCTTCAAAGTCATGCTTATATTCAGATGTAGGTATGTGTGGCATGCAGCCATCTCAAGAAGCACTGCTGTAAATGATTCCACTAGTTTAGCTGTATAATACATCCTGTCACAAGTGGCTGTGGAGCTCTAAAATGGCAGGACTCCTTAATGAGGCAAGAGTCCACGAGACCAGACGGTTACTCTACTTCTTTACCTTTTTTTTTTTAAACTTGCCTTTCTCTCAATAGCTTTCTTTTTTCAGCCTTTAGGTTTCTTCATCTAACAGACTCTGCCAGCATGGATGATTGCTAGCTACATCTTTCCAGCTTCTGATATCAATAGAATGAACATTCATCCCTTCATTTATTGTAGACTACCCCAGTCACAACTGGGGTAGTCCACAGTTCCGCAACAATACAGTCAAATCTGTGCTGGGTGAATGTTTTTCAGTTTTTTTTAGTGTTAGGTGCTTGGTTTAGCATAAACGTTCCATTAGATAGCAGAATATTGTAGCTGCTCTCCCAAAACAGAGACCAGGCATCCAACAACACTGATCCAGAGAAGAGAACTTACTTGTGAACCTTCAGGAGCAGTCAACACATTGTCAGACTTGACTGTTGCTCTTTTTAGATTGGTATTTAATCCAAAGCAGTTATAAACTAACAGAATAATGCAGAGAGCCTGAAATTAATATTCAGTTTGTGTGTGTGAAAACTGTATAATCATCAATAAGCAGGTATCCTCCAACCAGATACTCAGCTGCTGATTTTCTACACAGAATGTGGAACGTGTTCCATCTGGTCTCATGAGTAGGTGGTCTTTGTCATGCTGGGTACAAAACTGTGATGAGGAAGCAAAGAAAACTATGTGTGACAGTGCACTGGTACCATTACCTATCTCAGTGCAACTGCACCGCATACATTCCACAAACCATCCTGCAAAGATCAGACAAGATTTAAAAATACCTCTAGCACAATCAATTTACTTTTGCAATGGCTGAAAAAGCCATTTCTACACACCAACCTGAAAAAACTGTCTCATTTATGTAAACCATGAAAAAAAAGCTTCCTCTCTATCCACACATTTTTCCTGCAATCAGCCAGTAATAATCCCAGTATGTGTTTCTATGTCATCTACTAGCTCAGCAGCCTTTCCTGGCAAAGATAGCTGCCTTGTGTAAGGTATTCCTGCATTCCCACCAAGAGAAGCATCTGCTGAGATGAAATCACTCCCAGGATGTTACAGGGCACTCCTTTCTTCATCTCCAAGTGCTAATTTAACTAGATGTTAGCCAGGAACCAAATCATTCCCTGCTGTTGGTGCATCTAGAGCTGGTGGTATGTGAAAGTCTATCTTGAGCTGTCTGAAAGAGGTCTCCTTAAAGAGTGTGTGTGACTTTCTTACAGTTGCAGTCAGGACTCTTCAGGCTGTGAACATCATTCACCAATCCCTGCCCCAGCTTGCTACAGCCATGGGATGCTGTGGGATGTGCCAGGATCCCCCATGGCAGGCTGCCCGGATCTGCTGCTCTTGGCCACGTCTCTGAAGTTCTTCCTCATTCTTGACAAAATCAGGCTCCACGATGGAAAAGATGTTCTAATTGCTTCCTTCCTTCACCTCCTGCAGGCTGGGGAGGGTACCTCAGCTGAGGGCTATGAGGCTGTGCATGGGCATGCTGGTGATGCTGATGATCACTGCTGCCCCAGCAGTGCTTTTCACAAGCTGTGTGTTTCGTGGGTTTTATTAGTAAGACTTCTTCTTCTAATCAGACCACCTTTTCACCAGGAGTAGCAGAAGTCTTGGTTGGATACCAATGAATATAAAATGCTCACAGCCACATGGAAAAGCCCCTTTCAGGCATACAGCCACAGTAACCCTGGTTCCAGCAGGGAAAATTTTTCCACATCCACAGGAGCATGACAGGTATATGCAAGGTCATAAGAATTATATCTTTCAGATTATTGCTTCCTCATACATATATCCATCACGGGACTCAGAAAACTTTTGAGGAATGAGACTATGCACATTATACTGTGCTTGAAAGACATTTCCAAAAACCAAAACTTCAAATACTGATCAACACAAGATGGACACTCTGACTGCACAGTGATCCCATAAATGCAGAGATGTATAATTATATTTAATAAATAAAATCATTATTTATTATTTCTATGACTTATTATATAAATCCACAGAGATGTTTTATTTGATTGATAATTCAGGCTAGTTGCTTAGCCCTTTCAATACTGTTAACATTACCTTCACCTTTTAGTGCTTGCAGATGTTTAACAATCAGACTTCTTCAGATTTTGAAAATTAGGTCTATTTGAAAACTTCAGCTGTTCAATTGAATGTTCAAAATTATTTCCATATGTAAAACTGTATCCAGAGCAATAGGATAGTCCATCCATAAAAAATCCAGTGCCCCTTTATAGTGTTCTGCCCTCCCCAAGTAGAACAAATTTGACAGAAATAAACTAGGCTGAGCATGAACCATCTGAGGTTTGAGACTCTTTACACCTAATTCCAGACAGCTGTAAAATTAGTGTTTACACCTAACAGCTGTTGAACATTTCTGGATTCTCATCCTAAGGCAGACATTACCACAGGCCATGCATCACACTCTGAAAATCTCTCTTTCTGACTATCGATTCTCAAGGGCATTTATAGGGCTATCTCAGGTACAGATGTTTTGCATTTTTTATGTCAAATATGGATTAGACAAACCATGTTTCAAAGCCTTGAGCTGATGGGAAGTGGCCCTATTTGATTTCTACGAGGTCCATTTTTGAAGGGGGAGGTGTGCTGGAACGTGTAATTTCAGCAGTCTGTATTTTAGGCAGCCCCATACCAAGATTCAGGGTGGCAGAGGAGGCACCCGGGCTCAGACCAGCTTCTGCAGCTGAGCAGAGCTGCTGCTGGAGCCATGCTGCTCCAGCCACTGTGGGGCTGGGAGTGGCTCAGGAGTAGAGTCCTGCCTTTCCAGGAGCCTGGGGCTGGAGCTGCTCCTGACAGCAGGCTTTGGCCCCTGTGGGAGTCGAGGAGCCCATGCCAAAGAGCCCGGTGCCAGCAGGGACCCAGCCCTCCTGCCTGCCTCAGCTCCTGCTCACATCAGCAAGCCCAACCTGCACCAGAAGCAGATGTCACAACTTGCTCCTCCTCTTGCTCTGCAGTGTGGCAGCTCCCCACTCTTCCCACGATCTCAAGAGCTGCTTCCAGCTTCCAAACCCCAGCAGGAACCAGAGCTCCTGCTTTGCACAAGGGCGAGAGCTTAACCTGTCCCTCTTCTGTTTAAGGGCTGCAGCTGTCCCAGCAGCACAAATCCTGAAAGAACAAGGAGCCCGTGTCTGGCAGGGAAATGAGGTATGACTTGACCTGAGATATGATGCATCTTAGCCTTATTAAAACATGGCTCATGGTGAATTTAGAACTATGCATCCAGTTGTTCCCCTCCCCTTCCCTCACAGGCATTATTATATGAGGCCTGCTGCAATCCTCAAATATTTTGGTATAAACACTGATGTTTGAAATTCCAGAGCTGGCTCTGCCTGTTACTTTATCATGGGTCTAAGTACCAGCCAAGGCCCAAATAATACAGATGTCTTAATGCAGATAAAAATCAGCATGCTGGTGTAAAGACACAGGCAAATGCTGTCATAGGTTTCTAAGAGACAATCCCTCTGAGCAGGCAGAGATCCTCATATTTAAGTCTTTTGGTAATTTCAGTGATGAAAAATTAATATTTGAGAAAAAATTAGGGAGAAAAATATATTTGCATCCTTTACATGATTGTTGATGTAGCTGAATAATGATCATGGAGATGCATAGGATGGAGTGTGGGATTCTGAACGCAGACAAAAACAGCACCTCTGCAACCACATGCAAAAACAACTCAGTCCACCACCAATGCATTATCATGAATTTTGTAATTTCATAATGTAAAAAATAATCCTTCAGTGTGAGACAGGACCAATATAGTGGTCTATAAGAAGGTTATGGATATATCAGATTTTTCTTTTGGTCCACTACTGTCACATCTGTCCCCTTGAAATTTCATGACCCTTAAATGTCTTTGATCTAAGTCTATATCCTGAGCACACAATGGAAAAACAAACACATCACTGTGTGGGATTAAGAAATGGAGACAAGAAGTTACTTGTCATATGTATAATTATCATAAGTAATTATAACCCAGGAGGTCAAATCTTTTTTCTTTCTCTCATCATGCTTTTACATTCCTGATCCTTTGTAAGGAACAGGTATTATACCAAAAACTGATCAATAATTTTTTTTGCCTGTTTTTACTATCTACAGAATTCTTCATCCTAGACATGGTCCAGGATATTGGTGTCTCCTCAGGATGGAGATACCAGACATTGTAACCTAAATATTTGCAAGACGAAATGCCACAAAGACCCTAGACTTATTATATAATATATCCTGTGAAAATACAGTATAATCTTTTAACACCAGTAATTTTTTTTAATAGTAATAATCCTAATAGTGGGAAAACACAGTAGCTAAATTTTGAAGAATGCATGTGAAGAAACAAAAAATACTGTGAATATGAATAAGAATTTGTTTAAATTTGTGAGCACCCAAATTGCAGCAGAACTACCTGGTGAGCAGCTTATCACAAAGCTCACCAGTCTGCCTGTTCACAGTATGATTCAACTTTCAGAGAAAGCTCCTTTTCAGCTTCATTTTGCCTCAGTAGAACTTGTCTGCATGGACTATAGCCCAAATTTTCACAGAATTATCTGCCTCAGAAGGAGGCACTTCATGAGATAAAATTGTTACATGAATCACTCAAACTTCTCCAGTGACAGATAGGAAATAATGCCCAGACTCACTGCACAGCAGCAGAATGAGAACTCCCATCAAAATCAGTAATTTCTAACAAAAAAAAACCTTTGACACTCATGCCCAAGAAATAGCCCTACCACATTCAAGCATCACTCCTCTTTTGCAGAATCCCACTACAGTTTCTTTCCTGATGGAGCACAGAAGTTGTGAAAGATCAGAGTTCAATAATCCAGGACTCCCTCATAAATTGCAAGGATGGAGATCACGCTACCAAAGCCCTTGCAGCAGAGCATGTCCCACTGTTACTTTTGGCCCTTTCAGTTACAAAGTATTGTGGAACAGAAAGTTCACCAGTGGATTTCTTGTACAAGTAAGTGAGACATTAAAATACTAAATATTCAACCTGTTCCAAATCAAATGTAACAGAGGACTAAAACAAGCAATTATGGAAACCGAGCCACCTGGTCTACTTGAAGGTGTCTCTGCTCATTGCAGGAATTTGGAACAAGATGACCTTTAAAGGTGCCTTCTAACCCAAACCATTCTATGTTCTATGAAAATTATAAACATAAGAAGCAATAAATTTAGGGGCAATTCCCTTGTAACACTCAAGCTGCTGCCATCATTCTTTATCTACCCAAGCCTTCTCCCCTTTTCAGAAAAAAAACCAAAACACCCTTAGCACTCTTTGGTTCTAAACTCTCTTGTTCTTAATACCTTGAAATCACCTTGGTCTGGCCCAGTACCGTCATCTTTCCTTTTTTGCCATTCACCATCTCCCAAGGAACCGAGGCCTGAGTTTCCATTCTGAAGAAAGGAAGAAAGAAACAATAAATTATAATGTTAAAACAACAGCAGCAGCATTATCAGGATAGATAATTAATTGCTACTTGAAATAATTTATGATGAAACCTCGATTAGAAGGGCTGCTGGTTACACCCACTTGTGTTACTGCACTCAGATTAATGAACAAACCACCACATGTTTTGGTGCACGCTGGCACAAAATCCATGTCAGGGGTACCATTTCAATGAGAAAATGAAGGAAGACCATCACAGCTGTAAGATACCTAGAAGGTGTCTCTACATTAATCCAGTGGAAAAGGTTTGCTTTTTGTTTTGAATATGATCTTTTGGCAATCTGTTCCTGTTCTTACCAATATTAAAGCTCAGTTTAAAATACCCCAGAATATCTTCTGTGATTTTGAACACAGAATCTGAAGCACTGCAGTTGCAAAATTTTAAATCTAATGTTTCAATCTTTTTCAGGAAAGAGAAGTTCCAAAATACTTCTACAATGTAGGGTGCCCCCTTTTGAAGCGCTTCATAGAGCACCATTAGAGGACAGTTTCTACAAAAAAATGTTGAAAATATTCCACTTCTATTTCCAAAGCTCTTCCTGAAGTGATTTGCCTTCATCCAGTCAGGGAGCACACAGAACAATGCATAATGTACTACAGTTAAAATTAAATGCAATTCTTGAAACAATGCAGAGAATGCAAATCAAAATGAAAAAATTCAGAACCAAAAAGGGAATGTGTAAGTGAAACTCAATTCTCTATTCCTGGTCTCTATCCTGTCCTTATCCCATTTTCAACAACAAAAAAAAAGGGCTTGACACATTATTATACATGCCAAAATCTTGCTATTTATACAGAAATATGAAATTTTAAATAAAAGTAGCATTTAATTGCAGAAGAAAAAAGGCTAACAATTCAGTCCCTTGAAGAAAATTTCTTCCCCTGTACATTTTTCCCCTTTCTTATCTTTTTCTGTCCCTATACTACTCTGAATTTTCTCATTTTGTCTATGAAGATGAAATCTTTGGCTCCAGTGGATTCAGAAGGAGTTTTTCCACTGACAGCCTTCAAGAGAAAATTCCACCTTAAACTCCTTCAGGCAGAGGAACTGCTGTATAGTCCCATCAGACAGCAAATTTGCACACTGGCTTGAATACAAACACACTCACAAAGCAGGACTTTGTTTTCTGTCAAATGCAGAGAACCTTAAGTGAAACTTTAAAGCTGTTTTCTTACCTTTAGTGCATTTGATGGTATCATGGTCTTCCCTTTATTCATGTAATAGAGTGCTTCTGGCACCTCCATGGGCAGCGATTCTTGAGACATATTTTCAGGATATAGTCCTGGCTCTTCCATGGGCAGGAATCCTTTAGATGTATTTTCAGGATATAGTCCTGGCTCTTCCATGGGCAGAAACCCTTTAGATGTGTTTTCAGGATCTACTCCTGGCACCTCAACAGGCAGCAATTCTGGAAATAGATTTTCAGGCTCTACTCCTGGTACCTCCGTGGGCAGCAGTTCTAGAGACATATTTTCAGTATTTACTCCTGGCACCTCCATGGGCAGTGGTTCTAGAGATATATTTTCAGTATTTACTCCTGGCACCTCCATGGGCAGCGGTTCTAGAGACACGTTTTCAGTATCTACTCCTGGTACCTCCACTGGCAGCACTTCCCAAGACATGTTTGCAGGATGTACTCCTGTGGGAGTCAATGACTTGTTATTTTATAAAATTACCTGAGGCCCCACCCACCTCACCTCTCTAAGTAGAGGATTCCCCTCCCACTGCGAAGGCAGTGGAGCACCAAGGATAGACTGCTCCAGGGAAGGACCTTCCAGCACAAGCACCACAGCCAAAAGGAATGTGGTACCTTCTCTGGCTGGGAACCTCTGCCAGCCTGCACCTGCTCCACGGGTCCTGCACTGCTGCCAGCCTTTCCTGTGTGTGCAGAGTCCCAGCATGGCATGTACTGCCACCGAGGCCTGCTCCTTCAAACCCACTTCCTTCCCTGCCCTGAGCAGGGACAGCTCCTGTGTGGGGGAACCGGGACCCTGAACTAGGCCTGTGCATCTAAATAACTGGCGGTGACTTCCCTGCATGCTGGCACAGCCCTGTGCACCTTGGCCAATGTCTCCCCATAGGCAGAGGGACCTGAGCTCAGTGCCTGCAGAGGGGCAGAGCCCTGTGCCACAGAGTGAGCCCTGGAGATGGCCATCCCCACTGCCTGGCAGATCACTGCATGGGCAAGCAGCTCCCTGCTCCTCCTGGGCTGCTCCCGTCCTTCTTCCCAGGGGAGAGAGGCCGTGGTGGGTGTGGGGCCAGGGCTTCATTTTGCAGAGGTGAGCTGTAAGTAGAGGAGGTGATTGACAGGCTGGGAGCTGCAGCACCAGAGTGCAGTAGGACAGCAGGGGAGAAGGACACTTGCAGGGGCTAGCAGAGGTCTTGAAGTCAATGCCTATGGCTCCAAGCATGACCCAGGACTACTGCTGCACCCAGCAGTACCTTAAATACAGCGAAAAAAAAGGCACAGGGAAATATGTAATAGCTGTGCAAAGCAGGTAAGAGTTATCCTTTTACACATTTTCCAGAGAAAGGCAGTTGAACTTTAAATGACAACTGTGGGCAACTCATGTCTAGATGAATGGAATACAGTATTCAGTGATTATGTTTTATCACTTTTATTTTACAGAGATTTGTTCAACCAAAGAACATGAACAAAAGAGCAGATGAACATCTCCAGGCTTACCCAGTGGAAAATACCATCTTCAAACACAGAAAAACAAATGAATAACAAACTAGAAGCTCCAGTAACAGTAGGCTGTGTCATAGCATCTGCATTCCCAGCATGAAAAGTAGCTCTGCCCACACTGGAAGTACAAGAGCATCTTTTGGCCTCAGGTCACGGACACTCTGAGCTGCATCCTGGAGAACTCCTTTTGCAGCTTAGTTGAGAACAACAATCATTTGAGGGGTTTTGTTTGCTTGTTTTGTTGTTGGGTTTTTGTTGTTGTTGTTTGGTTTGGTTTTTTGTTGGGTTGGTTTTTTTCTTTAAATCTGGTCAGAAAAGAAGACCTGGTTGACCTTGGAAAACCTGCCATGGGATACTGAATATACCAGCATACTTGTCATTAGAACAGAACAACTTTCCCAAGGCTGGTTAGTTCAGAGAACCATTAGCATAACTGATGATAAGTGATAGAAATCCCTCTAAAGTTGGTGAACCTTAAGAAAGCTGGGGTTCTCTGTCCTCAAGGAAGCCTGCGGAGAAGAAAAATGGATTCTGTGTACAGACTTCCATGTCTGCAGAGTGAATTCCCCATTACAGGCACACCTGGCTATCTATAATGATCTGGATGGCCTTCAGCTAAATCAAGGTACTCTGCTCCCATTTGAGTCACTCCATAGGGAGAAACATAAAGAAAACTGCAAGGTTCTCATTAACAACTGAACTAGTGCCATCTCATTTAAAATCTGAATGTACAAAGCTGGATGGTTTCAACTTGGAGAATGAAAAGCAGATGCTTTAAGTGGAAATATTTTATGTCTTTATATTACATATTTCAGTAATTTAAGGATAGATGAAGGAAAGTAACCCATCTGTTTTAAAGATCTAAATGTAGTTGCCCTGGCAGCAAATTGCACACTACTCCTTTAGCGTAGTGATATCACAGTCTTACCTGTTTATCACACAATGTGCCAAAACCAGCACAACCTTGTACTTCCTCTACTGCTTAGGTTTCTTACTCATCCTACAGCACAGTTTGCAGAAGCATCACTCACTTGGCAAAGGTACCTCTATTACATCTGACTGCAGAGACAAGCTGTGGAGAAATGGAGTTACATGACAAAATTTTCAACAAGTTCAAATGTAGCTTTGTGATTCCTTTTAATCACAGCTGGACCAAAACCACAGACAGCCACTGTTCCTCCTAAATGCCTTTTATGCAACAATTTATGCTGGCCTAGCCTTCAACAGGCCAGGCAAAATGAATCTGAGATTATTCTAACGAGACAGAAGCACAACCAGGACTGACTGTGACCACCTCGCTACTCTCAGACATACAAATACATCTATACAAAATAGCAGCACTGAAGAGTAGAGTCAGATGGGAGTTCTGGCTCAGCTACATGCTCTTTCTGCAGGAGAGGAGTGGTGTCTTAGGCCATCACTTGTGCAGTTAGTGCAGGATTTGGAGCAGGAGAGAAATTTCACAGGAGACAGGGGCATTAGTGCTGTTTGTTATCTTACCCCTAAAACAAGTAAAAATGAATCTTATGGGAAATAAATTTTAAACTAAAAAGTTTAAAAGTAGTAGAATGTATGCTTGTTAAGATCATACTGAGAAAAGTATGGCACTTTATATCCACTGTATAGATGCATTGGCATTTGTATGCATCTAGCATATAGCTAGAACAAACCTCTGATACTGAGAGGTATTCCTTTCCTAGTAGAGAGGCTACCATCATTCATGGTACATGGACTTTGTATATCATTGCACTCACAGTTAAATACCTGTATACCTTTCTTTTACGTCACAGTTACTGATGCACTGAATAAAGCCCAGAACTTACCATACCAGTCTTTGAGCTGCCTAATTGAAGTGTAAATTTATACTCTGTTTTATCTCTCTCAGATTTTATGCATGTTACAAATGCACAGTCCTCAGTGGTTACCTGCAGAGTGAGAAAGTCCTCTCTGCCTGGAGTTCTCTCACTTTGGGATGTTTTTCTGTACTTGGAGAAAGTTTCCCAGGACTACAGTTCTACAAGAGCAGTTCCCAAAGTTTTTTGAATCACTGTTCATTCTCCACACTTCTGCAGACTACATGTCAGTTTGTCATATCCCCATGAGCTGAAAACCAGCACAAGAGCAATATGACCAGCACAGTTCTTCCTCCCCGTGCCCAAACCCAGCAGTGGGTTACAGGCCATCAACTCCTGCACCAGCAGAGATCATGGACTAGAGAATAAGACTTGAAAAGGTGTTTGTTAAACATCTGTGAAGGATTTTCTGAATTATTTTCTGTATGTGAGACCAAGACATTTAATCTTCAACAAATTTTAGGCTATCATATAATCTGTTAAATGTCAAAACCAAGTTATAGCCTATATTTACAAAGTAGATATTAAGTGAAAAGAAATGCAGCTCAAGGAGAAATTTGGAGCATGAGTTGCTTTTAAGACTGGCTGTCATCCAGCTGAATAGCAGAAATTGCAAAATTGAAGAAACAACTTGCTCAAGATTTAAAAGTGCATATTAATATATGTAGAAACTTGCAGCTCTTTATCTGATAGTTATCAGTCTCTAAAGATGCTCCATTTCCTCAGCAGAAGAATAGAAATAGGAAGGGAGGAAATTAATAAACAGATTATTAGCTAGGAAAGAGAAGGCGGCAATAAGCAGTGGTTGGCAGGAAAAGTTAGACAGCCAGGGGCCAAGGAACCATCTTTTCCCAGTGTTTAAGGGCAGAAAAAGAGAAGAGAGAGCTGGGAGCTAGGAAGTATTCACAGTGTGCATATCAGGTTAGCCCAGATGGTCAGAACCATGGTCAGAACCTCAGCAGTAAGATTTAGTGCCATGAAATTTTCTAGATTAGAGATTTTTAGTTGCTTTTCTTTTTAAAGGACCAGCCTATTAAGACTGCTTTGAAAAAAATGAAGGAGTGATATACCTTTATCTCTGTTTTAAATGTTTGTGTCCACCACCTTTTAGTTCCTGACTTCCTCTTTCTTTTCCTCTTTCCATTCCCTGCCATATTTTCTTTACAATTGGCTTCTTGGATTGCTAAGTATGTGTTTTCTGTCTTTGTCCATCTCAATACCTCATAGCTGAAATGCCATTTTTCACTTTTTTCTCGGGTATTATAGTTTGTTTTTTCTTCTATCTTTACAACCTCCTCACATTTTAAACCATCTTAATCTTACTTATTCTTAATCTTTCCCCTTTGTCTCATATCTCCTCTGTACTGTAATTGTTTTTCCAAAAGCTTCAGGTTTGAATGATGGAGGTTTGGTCATATTTGGAACAAGCATGAATACTACAAGCATTAGGGCAGCTGAGATCAGGCTGTGACATCTGGATGAGACGTCCAGCTGCATGGAGAAAAGGAGATAAATGATAGTGGGTTGGAGGGAGTGCAAAGGAGACCTCAGGACCCAAGAAGGAAAAAACATGAGACATGACAGGATGTCACATCCCAGAGTTTTGGTATCATGAGCTGGAGGTGTGGGAGGAGTGCTGGAGAATTACTTTATGAAGACCACAGGAGTGCTGGGCTTCAGTGGGAACCCTACAAGGGAGAGATTTTCAGGAGGAATTCAAAGGTTCAAAGCTTCAATGGCATGAATGACACAGAACTCTCAGCCATTTTAGCCGTTGACAGCATACCATGACCAGGGCATGAGGAAGTATGGCCCTGGTGGCCTCCTCTGCAGTGTTATCACTCTAGTAAAAGACAGTGGGATATTGCACATACACAGCAGAGCTTTACATGTGAGCAGGTTTTAGCATAGGGTTTCTAAGATGGGAGTCCTGTTCTACCACCCACATTCTCCTGTATCTGCTGTGGCAAACACATTTCCCATCACTCACATGGTGCAACCTGTAGTCTCATGAATGACTAGTTCACTTCACTCAGAATGTTTGCACTTCACTCAGAATGTTTGCAATAATCTCTCGTTTGGTCGCTCCTTGCACTACAGAACAGCACAAAATGCTGCTGCCAACCATCCCATTAGCTCCTGTTTCTTCAGTGTCACTCTCCCAGTAGGATGGCCCAAGCTCTCACATGCCTCGTGAGGAGTTAAAGAATCCCACTGCTGCTTTCCTTAGGCTCCTGTGGTCTGAGTCACCTCACTGAGCTGCCCAGTTCTTCACGCACCTTTGTGATAATCGGAAGGGCTGGGGCACAGCTGCAATTGCAGGCTAATTCCTTCACTTACTATAGATAATGAATAGGTGAGAAGGAAAAGACAGACAGAAAAGATTCAAAACATATTAATTACAACTAAGGAGGTCAGCGTGTTATTGTTTGTAGCTCCTATTACCACATGTACCAAGAGCTCTATCTATTAAAACATTTAGGAAAAATCAAGTTAACTCCTGCTGGTATCAACACCTTGATACAGCACAGGCCTAGATTTTTGCAGTGCTTCTCTCCCCTCTAGTTAGTTTTCTTCTTCAAAGGGATAATTCCATGAAGTCACTCCTCTTTCCTGTAAAAAGGGACACTCCCAAACTGCAAAACCAAAAGGAGCTTTTAAATGTCCACATCTGCAGCTGTTACCTACATTCCTGTAATGCTTCAGTACAGCCCAGAGTCAGAGCATAGGAAACATACCCCCATTAAATGCTGAACCAGAACAAAACAATGCCAGCAGACAAAGCCACACAAAACCTCCCTGCTGGCCTGCAAGGACAGATGACAAGGAACTTCTGCAGGTGTTCTGCTGGGAGGTGGAACAAACACCCTGGCAGGTGCAGCAGAGAACACCTCAGTGGCACACTGAGAATAAATGGGGCTTCCCACTGTTAAACCAGCAGACAAGAGAACATCAAGGGAAGCAAAGGGGCATAGTTAAAGGCAGGAAGGGGAAGAGAGAAGCAGGCTTCTTGAAATTTGGTGTCATCAAAGACTTGGATGGCAGGGGTAGGAACTCCATTTGGAGCTCTTGAAGGTGCCTGAAACCTCAGCTGTAAGATGGGCAGTTGGGAGAAGTAGCAAACACATGTGTCACACCAAATGGGGTTGTCATAATGATAACCAAGGAAGCCTGGGAGGGAAGTAGAGTTGGGACAGAGGAGAGGCAATGCCGAGAGGGACCAGATGACTCAGCAACAGAGATCACAAAGAGGGGAGCCCTTGATGAGCACCTACAAGTAAACAGCCATTTCAGGACACCACAGGTTTGAACCCAGGCTGCAAATTGGATGAAGGTGTGAGGGCCTGGAAAAGCAGCCGGGGTAAGGACGCAGCACCCCTAAGGGTGCCTGAGGTTATGCAGGGTGGGCATGGGAGACTAAAGACAGCAAAAGATAAGAGGAAGAAAAGCCATAAAGGAATGATTGAAGGAAGAGAGACAGATCATGATAGCAAGAAGGAAGTGAATTGTTCAGCCTTTTAGAAGTTCATATAATTCATTTGAATTAAAAATTATTTTCTATTTTTGCTGTGATACATTAGTCATAGCTCTGTGTTTGCCAATACACGTTTGTTCAGCAGACAAGCTGCTGCATTTTTTTTAAAATTTTAAGTAATTAAGGGTAAACAATACTGACTGGAGCATTATATCTTTTTATTTTAGATTAGTATCTTTGTTGTAATGAAACAGGTTTACATTGTATTTGTCTTATTAAAATTCTTCCTAAAGCAAATAATTATTTTGGTCTTCATCTCAAAAATAAGCAGTTTCAACAAATTATCTTGTGCTATTTATAGTAATTGCAGATATCCTAACTTGCTTTTAGACAGGCAGGGTCTGACAAAGTCATGTGAATGCCCATGAATTACCCATGGATATCAGTGTAAAGCCAACTTTGCTTGCCTTCTGACCAGAAAACCTGTCTCTCAGTTTTTGATGTTTTAATTCTCACAGCATCCCATCTTATAATAACAAGAAACACTATGAAAACCGCTGAAATTAACAGGACGTGGATACTGAGCTGGATCATCTAAATACCATGAATGTTCAGTGGGAAGTAGAACTGTGGATTAGATAGTTATACCTGCACTGGAAGAGCTGATCCTGACTCACAATATGGCTTGAAACAGTAGTTTCCAAAAGATTTTCAAAAACGAAATACTGTTGGTGTAATAAAACTTTTAAATTCAAAAGTATAGAAAATGTGTATTTTTCACATGAAGTCCCAGACTATCTATTATATTTAGCTTGGCATGTTATTTCTAGCAAAAATTCATTGCTGACGTTATAGGAAAATACAGTTTTCATGTTCTTTGAAATTGTCCACGTTTATAACATATTTTTCTTTTGCACAGGATTTGGAATAAATTAAATATCCGTAGCTCATTTGTCTTCACTTCACGTACAATTTCCAGCAGTATAACAAATTCTGAAAGAATTTGTACTGCTGTCCCAGATTAATGCATTTCAAAAACTTTTCAATAAATCCAATGTTTTCTGACCTTCAATTTACTGCATATACATGAAAACAAAAGTTCACCGGCAGTGAAATCCAACATAAATAAAGCACAAGTCTAATCATTATTTTGTTTGATTGGTTGATCACCATGTGGTAGAGAGGAACCACAGCCTTTGACAAATCTACTTTCCAAAGTCTACTATGCTCATTTGAAGACAGTTTTGATTCTTCTCCAGAGAAGAATTAAAAAAAAAAAAAAGCTCATGCAGATATCTTTCTGAAACTCAGGTGAGTGTTTATTTTTTGTGCTGTCGTTTCTGCTCTATGGCTGAATTCAAAGCCTGAAGGATCAGATGTTGGTTGTTCTGAATGTTGTAGCTGGTCAGTTCTATCAGCTTGTCAAACTCCTCCCCTGTGTAGGTAAAGCTGTTTAAGCAGTAGGGGGAAAAAATGGTGGAAACATCCACGTTTCCCTGCGCCATCTCAGCAGGGCTGCGCTCCACACCTGACAAATAAAGAAAAATCATCAGTGGGCAGAGATATGGTTCCACCTCCCACTTTCCAGCTGGGGCACAACATTACTCCTCGCTCCCCTGTCATTTGCATTTCTCTCCCATGGGAGGCACAGCAGGGGAGGGAGGAGACCATGCTACACCACATCTCCCGTTCCACAGCCTGGAATTCCAGGCTGCCAGGTGGTGGGAGATCCATCCTATGGCTTACCAGGCTCTTTGTATTTTCTGAAGGAGTCATTCACCAGCGGGAAAAACACCACAGTCGGTGCCTCTGGGGTCTCTGTGTCTTCAAAGATGTAGCACTCCTTTAGATTTTTCTTCTCTTCTTCACTCATGCAGATTTTGGGAAATGGGATTCCCTGCTTTTGAAAGTATTTGGAGGCTTCTTCTAAAGGCTGAATTCAGACAGAAAAGAAGTAAAGGTCAGAAATTCTGCCACACTCTACATAATGCATCCTACTTTTCCTAATGCATCCATTCAAAGACCTTCACAAAGACTTGGTAGCAGGGTTCACTGTCAATATTTCTTCTGTCCTTGTCTCTTACATGAGATATTAAGTACTATTAACAGAATAATTCAAGACTCAGCCTCCAGCTTGCACTCCTGATTGGTCTTCTACCTTCTCCTCCTCATTAGCCTTTATCTCTACAAGATAGGAAAAATGTACATGACTGTGGGAAGGGTGGCCTAGCAGCTTAGGATACAGAAAGATGCCTCTTCTGGAGAAGATCCTGAAACAAGTAGAATGGGCAAGAATCTGAAATAGTACAGTTTTTAAATGCAAAATTACACATTTTTTTAAATGACTTGGCATAAAGTATTTAAAAGCCTCTGTCTTAGATGCCTTAGGATTGTTCTGAAAAGTAATGATCTGGGACCAAATATCATCTTAACTAAAACGCTAATCTTGCAGGTGTGTTAGCAATTTTTGAAAGTAGGATTTTGCTTCCTGAGTCTGGTTGGCATGTATGAAATTTTAGTCCTCAAGAATTTCTGCCTTATATCTAGTAACAGGAATTATAGACCAGCTTATTAGATGGTATTTGAAAGAGCAAATGTTGTCAAAGGACACTTCTTTTCCACAAATTCAAACAACAACAAAAAAATCCAGTTACTGTTCTAAAGACAACTGGACAAAATGTTTCTAATTATACTGCATGTGGATAACCTTATATGAACATCACAACACAACCATAACGAGTTCATCAGTGGTGGTAACTAGTACCAGATAAACATTCCATGTGAGTGTAATCTAGATAGGCAAATGGAGATCACAGGAGAACATAGGTCTAGGAGACACCATTTAGCTATTAGATAGCTAGATAGCTAGATAGATAATAAATAATTAGATAATGAAAATATTTAGAAATCTGATATTACTTCTGTTTTCAGGGGATTTACTAGCATCACGTGCAAGACCTAAGCATCTGCGCAGGGAGACCAAGCATCCTTTTCTCCCAGAATCAGTTTATTCTACATAAATTATCCTGAATCTTTAGGAATTAAGGAGGGCTAGAAGGCAGCAGTTGTTTATCAAAGAAAATAGATCATTTTTCACACCAAGGTCTGTGATCCAGAAGAATAGTTTAAGTGCAGGACAACATCCACTTTCCTCTCTGGCCTCATGAGTGGTGGATAGCTGATGTCGATGTATCCCGCCGTGTCTGCCAGGCACATGAACTCTGCTGTTTGTGTCAGCTGGCTGGGGAAATGCTCTAGTACGGTATCTAAAAGGAAATATTTGTTATGATGAGTGATTCACTGAAGAAACAGTACATCTGTTGTTTGACTAATAAGGAAAAATTGGGAAAAATGCCTCATGGCTCTCCATTACATTTACGTTTTTCAAAAGACCCTGACGCACTACAGATGTTCAGCCTTCACACATAAGAGAAAGACCTGTTCAAGGTAAAAAGAGAGTTCTTTCACTTCTCATGTTGCTATTCTTCCACCTCAGATGGGCAGTAATTTTCTTTCCCTGGAGTCAAGGAAATTCCTGAAGCTGATTTGACTGGAGGAAATTTAAATAGTTATCTTGAAATATTAATTTCCAAATGTTCATCATCTGCCTTCCCTTCACTGATGAAAACACCAGGCATCTAAGAAGGTAAAAAATTATATTCAAGGATGTTTACCTTTCCATATACAGAAATTTTTGCTCTGAAGGTATTCATTGTGCAGCTGGAAGTCCTTCAGGAAGTTGTAGAACTTTGAAACCATCACCCGCTCTGTCAGGATCTGCCGAATGATGCCCATGATGCCACATTCAGGGGTGACCAAGTAAGTCTCCAACTCATGTCTCCTGTCTGATGGAGAAGGCTCTTCTTCTGAAAGACAGAGGAGGTGAACAAATTGTTGTTTTCATACAGTTCTTTTCAATACTTAAAATAATAGAAGGAATCTCATATTAGCTATGGAAAAAAAAGAGCCTAATAAGACTAATTGCAACATACAAATAAATCAATGTCAAAATAGGAATAAGAAGAAAATCAATCTTCAGTAAAGCATATTCCAAGAGAAACAGAGTGGCAACAAACTTGCTAAAACTGGAAAAAGTGATCCATTCCTTGACAGAACTCACAGATTCCCTGTCTGACAGGGTAGGTTCAGATCTGGACCTGTTCCTTTCAAAATTAATAAAAATCAGCTTTGCAAGGAAAAAGAAAGAAAAAAGCTGTCAGGAGACTGAGACATCCACAAAAGAACAGAGAAAAAGAGTTATGCTAAACAGTACTTAATGAGATTGGGAGGAGAGCCAATGACTTTCTAACACATGCATTTACTGATTTATTGAGCTTAGGGCTTTGCAGCTCTTCCATGGAGAAAGTGATAGAAACCCATAAACCAAACTCACTAACTGCCTTTGAACACAGCAAGGACAACCAAGGCCTCTTAGAAAAACACAGGTTTACAACAAGATCAAAGAAAATTGAAATGTAGTTGCATGTAATTGAAGTCTTCAACAACAATGTGTGAAAAGCACCAGAGAGCACAGCACTGAGGTGTTTGTTACAACATGGAGGTTCACCAAAGGGCCTCTGGCAAAGAGAATCCATTTAAAACCTTCAGTAGTTTTATATTTGCATAAATTCAGTATAAGAGAGATTAATGGAAATAATATTGCTATGAATGAATTCAGAGAGAAAACCTAGTTAGATACACCTGATAACATGAAGCCTCTGGATTTATGAGGCAACAGGGAAAACAGAAACAGAAACATAACTAACCAGTATCAACAGTGCTGTGTTGGGTACACCTCAGTGAGCGCCTTTGTGTGGGGTCCGACGAATGCCAGGCATCCAAGAGGTTGTACGAGAAGACATTGCTCCATAGGCCTGTGCAATGGTAGAGAACAGGGAAACTTCTTCAGACACATTCTAATGGAGAATATCCCTTTAAAAAAAATAAATCTCAGCTTTGTGAGGGGTATTGGGAAGCCTCGAGGTTTCCAAATTATCACCAAAAACAATAAGTTCTTTTCAGCACCTAGCATTCTGTCATCAAGGAGTAGCCTAAATAGTTTAAAACATTGTGTGAGGCTTTTAGCCACTGTAATTCATTGCCACATACAAACCAACATTTTCTATCCTATAAGCAATTGTCATAAGTGAGCAGAACCATGCCATTTCCTATAAAATAAGGGTCTGGTCTACAAAATATGCCATATAAAAGTGGATACTCAGTTAAAGGTTTGGAATCTGCTTCTGGACAGTCAGGAATGAAATGGTTAGAGCACAGTCAGGGATAGTCTGCAGAAAAGTCTTCTAAATACAGGACATCTTTGCTCTTCCTCTAAAATTTCTCTCTCTCTCAAAGGTCTTTTGAGAGAGACCCTTCTCCTATTTGTTATTCTCATTCCCATAGTGCTTCTCCCACTTTTGCCATCCCACATAAAAGAACATCTAAAAATGTCTCCACAGTGCAGAAAGCTCCAAAAGTCTCTTGGATTTTGAAAAGTATCTCTTCCTCCACAGCTCTGTCACAGGCCCCAAGAGGAACTCTATCAGAGAAGGCAGCGCTGCACTTTGCCTTGAAAATCTCTACCAGTGAAAGCTTTGCAAAAGCCATACATTGTACAGGATGCAATAACTTGAGTTGCACAATAAAATAATTATTCATCCCATAAATTACTGACAGAAATACAATTCCCTTTAAAACATGGCTTATTTCTAGAGTGGGACAGAAATCCAAGAGCCTTCTGTTTTAAAGGAAGTCCTTGTAAGAATAAACTCACTCAAGAAATATTAGAAATGCATAATCAAGAAATCAGATTGGGGCTCTCTGGATTTACACTTCGCTGTCAAGCCAAGTTCATTTGCACATAATTACTGGCCAGTTTCTGTCAAAACAAGCTCATCTCCTGGCAGCTTGAGAAGCTTCTGTCCAACCCTGTTACGAGAAGACAACTCCTCAGGTTTCTCCTGCCTTGGTGTCTTCTCACTCTGTAACTCTTCCGGTTTCCTCAGCCCTAGGAGTTACACACTGTTCCTGCATTTTAATGACTTTCAAACATTGTTGTCTCCGCAGAACTTTTTTATAATTACATGGCAACGTTGTCCTAACCTCTTGCACTGAATTTTCTTTGTACCTATATTGGCTGAAGTAAGAACTGTGAAGAGGGATGGTATCTTCTACTAGGCCAACAGAGTTGAAGAGAGTAAACATTCTTATGCACCCCAGCCTTTCTTCTGGAAACATGAGGGTCTTGTATACCCCTAAGTTCATCCAGTCTTTCTAGCTCTAGCCACTGCTCTTACAAAAGGCCTTTCCTCTCCCTGCAAATGACACCTTCCTTTTATCTTAAAACTATCAAGCTGTAACTAATAGCGCATTTTAATAGTAACCCAAGAGGGCATTGCATGTGGTATCACTAGATGGCAACATTGCTTTAACTCTCCACCTTATCCTTTATAAAGATACACCCGTGGCTGTGGGATCACCAGGCTCAGGTGCTAAGGCTGAGAACAGAGCTCACCCCAGGCTGGATGTGTTGGGCATGCTTGCTACCTGGTCACCTTGGGTAGAAACACACTACTCCACTGCTACTGGGGAACTGCAACGGAGGCACAACATGCTCAGAAGAAGGCTCTGTATTCCCACCTGGCTCTGTGACCTACCTCCTACCTTTAACAGTCACCACAGAGTGCTTAATGGAGGAGTAAAAGAAAAAGGGAAGAATTAAGGGATCTCTTCTCCAGCGTACTCTCCAGCATCTCAAATTCCTGGATTTAGGATTTCTAGTACTGGTGGCTGCATCTGAACTACTGAGTTTCAGAGACAGCAGTGGGATTTACTTTCAATAATTTCTCCTGCCCTTTTCAGATCTAATAATACTCTTGGATCCCGTGTTTTCTTCCAAGTCTTTTCCCTCAGACAACTCTTTTCTTAACTCATGACATCACTGAAAGCTCTTAGCATAGCTAATAAAGCTGTGAGATTTAGTGCTTGTGTGACTGAGCACAGTCCTTTCTTATGCCTGACTATTGTCTCATATTTTGAACAATATGATTCTGGACTCCTCCTGCATAATACAGACATTCACAGCTTCTCTGAATACCAAATAAGGAATACCATGTGGTGTTGCTGGTTGTATGGATTTTTCACTTTATAAGTTAACCATTTTTTACCTGTATCCTTGGTGTCCTGTTGTGTCTTGTGCTTATTTACATGTAAAATATCTGTTTAAGAGCATATGGACTTGTCTGCAGACAGCTTTACCCCAGAGAACCAACATACAAAGAGATGCAGTAGAGAGTTCCAGTATTAAGCAAAATTAAAACAAGAATTGCATAAGACCTGCAGAACTGTTTTTCATATATTACTGGGTGCTACACAATTTACTGAATTAAGAATGATAAATTTCAATTATTTATCATGGTAGGAAAATTACAAAGTATTTAGAGTACTATTAAACTTGCAAAAGTATCAGTAGCAGTTCACAAAACTACTCTAAATTGCCATATTTTATAATAAACTCAGTAACAACATTGCTTTGGCATCTAAGATCATGCCATTCATAGACAAATTTGATTTTAAGATTTCAGTTTCAAAACACAAATTTTTCATGTGGAACTCTGCTACTGGTTGGTTCAAAATGAACCTAGCCTCTTCAAGCATCCCTGAAACTTCAGGCATGAGCATCACAATTCAAGACAAAAGCAACAGTGAATAGTGCGGTTTGAAATTTCCTCTCAGTACTTTTAGCCCATCTCCATTATCAAAGGAATTCAGTCAGAGGTGAGAACAACATGGTGTACAGTTGGTTTCAGTCCTGCATGATACAGGGCACTGGTTGTAATACGCAGGGGTTGCATTATATTAAAAATAAAGTACCTATTTATGCAATTCAAATTTTTGCAATAGAGCACATCACCTTTCATGAAGCAGATTCGGGACTCAGGAAGTTTCTTCATCAGGCGACCCATGAAGAACTCACTGCCAAAATCCTCTGCACGAATGAAGGCACCGTATTTTAAGAACCCAACCTCATAAGGGGTGAACTCCACCCATTCTGCAGAGACATAAAACAAACTTTTAAATCTTAATCTTATCCCTACTTCCCTGCTGGAAGGGCTATGAAAAGGCAAAAAGGCAGCTGCAGGATAAACCCTATCTGTGGGGTGACCACAGACTGGCCTTCCTTAGGGTGAAGAGTTATCATTCAACTGGTGTCAGCCACCCACTCAGTAATGTTTCACAGTGTTGTTCATTCAGCACTTTCCAATGACCCTCTCCAGAGAGAACATAAGTGAAGTTTATGCCAAGAGGGGTCAGCTTGAGTTATCCCACATGTGGAGCTAAGGGTTGTGAATACCTTGGCTGTCCTTAAACACCCCCCCAAGATTTCTCCTGCCCCACAGAAGATAAGTTCCTCCCATAGCCTAGGCATAAGAAATGGAAAAGGAAGCTAAGGAGGAAAAGAAACTGTTTATAAATGCTATGGGTCAGATGTAGAAGAGGTTGAAGTACTGATAATGCAGATAGTTCAAACACCAAATGAGCCCATTTTTGCCATTACCTTTGAACTCTGAAAGGCTGTAATCTTCTTTGATGTTGAGGATCATGTAGATAGGTAGGGGATTTTGACCCTGACTCAATGCCTCTTGCTCATCTGAGAGTTTGTGGTTATTTTTCTGTGAATTGATGAAAGACAAAGCAAAATCAGGCAACCTTCTTGGCATAGTTTATGGGCTTCCAAGAGTACAGCAAAATCCATATCTGTTTCCCTCTTAATTTTGCTATTCTCTCAATTCATTTTGTGTCCAAACATTTTTTTAAGCAAGGCATTATCTAAACATTTACACATCCACATAGGATTATTTAATTACAGGTAGAGTTGTAGGATGCTTTTCAAAAAAATGGTCTCCTTTCTCTTAAGTACATTCACTTTACATGGAAATTTGTTCTCACAGGGATGAACAGAGGAAAATAAACCAAGAGCATGACTCTTTAGTTAGGTACTCAGATACTCATACTTGTAGAAGGAGACTTAGGTTTTCTGCTCTACAGAAGCCCCTTGGGCTGATAATTATGCATTAAGAGATACGTGGGGACAAAACTCTCAACAAGTTTGCAGGCAACACTAAACTGGGTGGAAGTGTTGCTCTGCTGGAGAGGAGGAAGGCTCTGCAGAGGGATCTGGACAGGCTGGGTCAGTGGGCCAAGGCAAATCATATGAGGCTCAACAAGGCCAAGTGCCAGGTCCTGCATTTGGATCACAACAACCCCATGCAGCACTGCAGGCTTGGGGAAGGGGGTCTGGAAAGCTGCCCAGCAGAAAAAGACCTGGGGGTGCTGGTAACAGGGGCTGAAAATGATCCAGAGTGTGTCCAGGTGGCCAAGAATGGCATCCTGGCCTGTGTCAGCAGTAGTAGGGCCAGGGCAGTGATTGTCCCCCTGTACTCAGCACTGGTGAGGCCACACCTCACATGCTCTGTCCAGTTTTTGGCCCCTCACTATAAGAAAGACATTGAGGTGCTGGAGCATGTCCAGTGAAGGACATGGAGCAAAGGTAATGGAGCTGAGAAAGGGTCTAGAGAAAAAGTCTTACAAGGAACAGCTGAAGGAGCTGGTGTTGTGTAGCCTGGAGAAAAGGAGGCTCAGGGGAGACCTTGTCACACTCTACAACTTCCTGAAAGGAAGTAGCAGACAAGTGGAGATTGGTCTCTTCTTCCAAGTAACAAGTGATAAGACAAGAGGAAATGGACTTAAGTCGTGCCCAAAGAGGTTCAAATAGAATATTAGGAAACATTTATTCACTGAAAGGCTGGTCAGCGTTGGAACAGGTTCCTCGAGGAAGTGGTGGACTCACCATCTGTGAAAGTGTTTGAAACTTGTGTAGATGTTGGACCCGGGGACATGGGTTAGTGGTGAACATGATAATGATAGGATAATGGTTGGACACAGAGGCCTTTCCAGCCTTAACAATTCTAAAACCCCTTTGTGAATCAGCAGAAATAATCTGCTGGATAACACTGGCATGCTCTCAGGCATCTGTCCCTGGAGCTTCATTTTCCACACAATAGTATTCAGTAGCTGTCAGACAAAACATATGAAAAGCGCTACCCCATCGTCTAATGCTTTTTCCAGCAGAAGCCCCCAAAAATCAATACTAGAGATCTGGTATCCCTCTTGCTTCCTCAGTTTTAGCTCCTTTGCATAGTATTTCAGGTTCTCCAGGGAAAAGCAGCTTAGCTTGCACTTGGTCATATGTCTGCGGACTTCACCGATCGGTCTTGATAGATCCTTGTGTGACCAGTCAGCACTCTGATACAAATGTGACAAAGTCCTGGGGAAAAGAAAGGAGGTGCATTGTCAAATGCAGAGAAACTTTCACTTTTTAGACTTAGATTTAAGGTCCACATCAAATGAACTAGCTGAGTTTCTTTAAAAGCATCTTTTGGGCTTAGTATATTATTGAAAAGATTTTTTTGATTTACTAGAGTTTCCCAAATCACTAGTGAAACCTGAGGGCTTGAAAAAAGCCCCTCCTCACTACTAAGGTTTATGCACAAGGCTGTGATTTGTACTCTGGTGACTCAGGAGGAAAGATCCTAGAGCTGAAACAAAGAGTCAAGCAAAATTGTAAGCAGCGTTTAGGCCACTCACTGGCCTGGGCAATGTGCTCCTAATGCAGCAATAAAAAAAGCACAAGATTAAAGCAGCATGCCTTTCTTTATAAAAATGAAGATAATGAATATCTTGCACAGCAGACTATAGAGGTGATAAGTGGTGCCTTTGTTCAGGATGTCCTTACCATGTTGAACCAGACGACCCAGTGATGTATGAAATAGCATCCAAGAGACCCAGCTTTTGGAGACCCAACAGGTTGCCTAACAGAGATGTCAGTGCCCGGGTGCCACCTCCTGTTGTCATCACTGCTACAACTGGTACCTGTTTAATCATCAACACAGCAGTGGCAAGCAACACTTTGTTTACCAGCACAAGTGATCAGAGCTGAGTGAAATGTAGCATGTCAGTCCCACAAAAAATTCCAACATTTTACCATTTCCCCAAGCAGGGATGACAAAAAAATGAAAACTGTGTATTTTGCACAGGAAAAAAACCACAAAAAACCAAAACTAACTGATTTTGAGGATTTTGATCAAAATCAATCATTTTTTATTGTAAATTTTTACATGCTGGCTTATCAAAACTTATTGTTTCAAGGCATTTCAATATTGGACTGCATTTTCCTTAGCAAAACATCTTCTCTTGAGAGGTCTACTTTGATAACAAGCAGAGCTCATCCTCTCTGTAAGTCAAGCATAATAGCTAGATTACATTTCCTACAAAGTACCTAGAGTACATAACTGCAGTGATGAAGACTAATTGTATGGAAATCTAAATTGTGTTACAGGAAGACAAATTCTCGAAGAAACCCACTGAGAGAAGATGAGCCTGTTGACATTTTCCACACACATTTCCAGGCAATTGCATCAAAGAAATACTCAACAGTTTCCGAATCGAACGAAATTGAACTTTCCAGTTTAAAGCAAAGTATTCTGATTTGGATTTACCTGACTATAAGGAAATATTCTCTTCCTGGAAAATCTGAAAATAATACTTAGAAGTACTTCCCCTAAAAATTCTTATACTTAAGAAACTGATGGGGTTTTTTCATTGAAACTATTATGCCAATGAGAAACAAAGTAGTAATATGATCAGTTTGTGAGCAGGGGCATAATTTATAATGTCTAAACCCATGTTGTCATATATTACCTAATATGCCTTTGGTCCACCTGTCCTGGACAAAGGAGAAAACACAGGTGAAAAAAAATTAACCAACTGTCAATTGGCTCTTCATTTCTCAAGTTCCTGATCACGGACCATGTTCCCTCCCTAAAGCACCAACCATCCCCACGCTAGCATGGACATGAACAAATATAAACCCTAGCTCAGACATGTAGATTAGAGAAAAATGCTGAATGTCTTTGTTCTATTTGAGGAACTACAGCTGAGATGATGAGCACCAGAGGAGAGAGTCTAAAATAAGACACCACCTCATCAGCTAGTATTATGCCTCACTTTAACTATTAGATTTTCTCCATCCAAAAATCTGATAAAATACCTTATGAGCTTTTGGTGACTGAATGATCAGCGTAAACAGTCAGACTATCTGGGTCTATAATGCATGGATCAAAAAGAAATAGAGAAAAAATTCTGATTTATGGCATTATGTTTTCTGGAGAAACGTTTATCAAGAGGGTTTGATACTATCCTGGCTCTCACATTGCTTCATCTAAAGTATAAAATGTACAACAGCATTCCTCAATGCTTTACATGGTGTAGTGAATGTATCAGGGCTAGTTAAGGAACGATATGCAAAAGGCTACAAACGTAATGTGTTCCTATTACACAGCATGTTACAGTCCCTGTGGTGCTCCCCATACCTCATGATCTTGTAGGTCTTGTTCTAAATGTAGTGCTTTTTTCAGAGCAGAAGCCACAAACTTCTTCCTTTTCTGCAGGAAATTTTTCTCCTCTGTACATAGATCAAACTCCAAGCGAACATCTAAGTTTCTGGACCTCAAACAAAGTCCAAGATTAAACAGGGTGTGCACAATCACTTAAAATTAATATCTGGACACTTGCTTACAAGTTGCAACTTCATTATGAGGCTTAGAAAAGCTGCTACGGTGGCCCCACAAAAGCACATCACAGATGGCATAGATAAGGTAGAGAAAAGGCTGATGAACTGCAAAGTAGCAAAATCTTACAGAAAGAAATAATCTTTATTACTACACTGATTTTCAGGAGTGTCTAACAAATACTGCAATCCATATATGGATACTAAAAACAGTGGAATATTTGGGATTTCTTGCCTTAGGACTGTCAGATTTTTTTAAATATAAATACTGTGTAATTTTTACAAGTAAGGAAAGGAAAGTAAGCACATATTTTTCTAAATACAAAGCTCTACAGATGTTGCAACCAGAAAACATTTTTCTCCCCATCTAAACTGAACTTCTATATAGCAGCATAACAGGAAAATTCACCTATCACTGGTAACCACCTTCTGGACGTGGGTAATGAACATGGGTGAATAGGTAAATATAATCATTGACTAAATAGACAAAATACCTTCTCCCTTAGTTACAGAAATAAGTAAGAAGGCAAAAAAGCATATTTTTTTCACAACCACAAAACCCAAAGACAGAATTTCTTACCAGTCATTTGACTTCACATATAAATTGATTGTCTCATCCTAGAAAAAACAAAAACCACAATATAAACACTGTAGATCATTTTACGTTCTTTCTTTACCATCAGCTCTGAAGCCCTTCTCTTTTTCTAAAAGCCACATTGAGGCACAAAGCCATAATAATAAGAAAATCCATCTAAATCTTAGAACTTCTCCAAGTCCACTTTATTTTCATTATATTGTCTTATACTAAAGATAAAGAGAGCCATATACAGTAAAACCAACACCAGCTCTGCCAGCGTGCTTCATCCTGCCTCATCATTTGCATTTGCTCTGATCTGCATTAGTCCCTGAGGCAGTCACAGAAATCTCTTTGTCATGTGTTTGGCTGTGATTTTTTTGTTCTGCTAGGTTCATATGAAAATGTACAGGTCCATGATGTTAGGAATTGTTAGGAAGCTAAGGGCACTAACAGTACATATCTAAACCCCTACTTCACACTGATCTAATTAACTCATACTCATTGATCTTTGGTCTATAGCTTAACATTTATCCTAAGAAGCTGGTATCAATCACCTTTGCTACTGCCACTTTCTCACTGAATGGAAGTGAATCCAGAGGAATAGGGAGGGCTGCATGGCAGTCTTTTTTGTCTTCATCTGAAGTACACTGAAAAATAAATTGTAATGTCGAGAAATATTTAATGTATACACCATACAAAAGCGCCGTCTCCAATTTACTTTTTTCAGATGGGGTCCCCGTCCAGCAATTTTCATGTTGGCATCTAATATTTGTATGTCTTAGGGGCTGGTTACAATGCTGTTTTAGAGCTGAAGTTCATGAAAGATAGCTCTTTATTAAAAATACAAACTCCTTCCATTTGTCTCAGTCAAGTGTAGAAAACCATGACTTTACTGTGCTTACTGAAGCTAATGATCACATACCAAGCAGAAATGAGGCTTCTTCTCTGCTAGAGCCATGCACAGCTCTGACAGGCTGTACTTGATGTAATGGAAGTTCAGGGGCTTCAGAGGTTGCCAGAAAGAGCCCAGTGACAGGGTCTGGCTCTTCTCATATGATCCCTTCACTGAAAACAAGAAGTCTCTTTCTAAAAAAAAAAAAAGCGAACATGAGAAATATACAAAGTTAATGATTATGATCCCAGAAATGGAACATTAAATGGTCTCTCAGAAGTTTATATATAAACCTTTCAACAATGCTTAAAAGCAAACTCTATTTATCCAGCAAGAGAACATTTCAAGAAATAGGAGGAGAAGAAAAGCAAACAAGCAAATCAAAAACAAACCACAAAACACCAAAAAGCTTATAAAGCTGCAGGAGATGTTTTAAAAACTCAGACATACAGGCAAACTGGACAAATGTAAGCTGAGATAGAAATATATATATTCTTCTACTTTACAGCACTTATAAGATTAATTCCTTTAATTTCAAAGTCCAGTTTTTATACTTAGTTAAGTTAGCACAGACACACTATAACTGTTGGATCTGTGAACCTGCGTATACACTCCTAACCATCCAGTTCCTGTACTCTAATTGTAAAAACAAAGTAGGAAAATTACCAGATAAGAAAATGACAAAACAAAACAAACAAAAAACTACCAAAAAAAAATCCACACACAGACAAAAATCCAAACAAACAAAACTGAACCAAACTCAACAAACTAAAACAACAACTAAAAAAACCCAAAAACAAAGCAAAAAAAAAAACCCCAAAGCAAGCAAGCAACCAAGAAAAGTCAGTTAACCTAAAATAAGGGGGTTTTCTTCTAGCTTGAAGTCTAACCTGAAGGTTCTTTTTTTGTCCATCTGTTGTCCACTAGGACTTCCAAGCAGGAAATTTCACGAGACTGTAGCAGGGATGAAAAATGAGAGATTAAAGTATATAAAACGTGCCATATCTGAGTCACTTCATTGCTATCTGTCTTTGGTCACCTGAGCCCCTGGGGTCTGGAAAACAGTCCACCCTGTGTTTATTAGGCTAAGAGAAAGACTTTGGCACTTTAAAAATGCAACAGGTTTCAACTGAAAGAAAAATAGTTGTGATGGTTTTGGACAGGACGGGGAAGAGAAGGGAAATAACAGGGGGGCAAATGGGAGTGTGCTGAGACCTCCTGAGGGTAAACTGATGGGTTGGCCAAATCACAGGGATGTCCTTGCTGCCCTGCTTTGGTGAAGCTGGACAGTCAAGTGCTACCTCCTCTAAGTAATGAGTTAAGGGCAGCTGAGGAAGCAACTTCCCTATCATCCTGTGGAAGTGGGGAGAACAGGATGGCCATGAGGGAGTCACTAAAGAAGTTCAGCAAAGGAATGACAGAGCAACAGTAAGTCAGTGAAAGACCACTTCAGGCTTTGTCAATAGGCTTGATATCAGCCTGTGGTGGTGAACAGGTCTCTGGGTATCCCAAATGACTGTGGACATTCTTTCCTAACACATCCTACCACAGGGAGCAGCACAACAGGATGGCTACCTGTGCTTGACCCCCATCTCCCTCCCCTTCAGCCTTGCCTGCAGTGAGGTGTTGGGGCACCTGGCAGATTCACCATTCCTATCACTATCATGAAAACAGAGACAGAAGAGCAATATTTTAAAATTACCACTAATACACCATTAGTCACAAGCTTTTCAGGAGGGACTGGACTGAAAGGGAAAAAAAACGTGATCAGAATTAGTATCACCTAAATACATCCTTAAATGAACATCAAGGAATAATACCTTCCTTGAACTTTGTTTTGTCCAGCATGGTCTCAAATATGTCACTGATATTTAATTTTGGGAGACATCTGAAATGTGTTTTCCTTTTTTTTTTTAATCATAATGGTAAACAATAGTTGTAGTAAGTATGATTGATGGTTGTTGTTGCACTGGGTTTATCAGTTATTTTGGTTATTTCCCTAGTGCATAAAGACTCTGACTCCAGGTATCAGAAGGCTTAAGACAGTTTTATTGTGATGATTCTAGGTACAGTGCTTCCTTACAAAGGTTTTGGTGCAATGTCTGTACATGCTTTCCTCTCCCAGTGTCTTGTACAGGAATTGCCCCCTGCCAGTGCAAGAATGCTTCTGTTCTGTTTCTCTGTCCATGTGATACTAAAGTAAGGAGCTGATACCAAGACCAGCTTCCTCCCACCACTGGCCAGAGAGGGATAGAGAGAGAATGCGTGCCCTTGAGCAGGACACAGCCCAAGGAGATACGTTCTTAAATTTCTCTTGTTTCCCTTGGGAATAAAACTTAGCAGGCTTGCTGCTAGGAAATTCATAAAACCCAAAATCATAATTACCACATATGATGACTGCAATTCTTATTATCCTCCTTCTTTCAGCAAGTAATAGGATAAATTAATAACTAGGATGATTTTTGGTAGATAAGGAAGACAGTTTTAGCCAATATACAACTAACTGTGTCGACACCAGCCATTGCTGTCATGCTGAATATTTTAAACTAAATGCTAGCATGTGTTTGACTGCTTGCAAAGGGGCACTTCTGTGGTTCCCTGTGGATGCTACTCACATGCTCTCCGATGTAAACTCAACCTCTAGCACCTCCTGCGTCTGTAAAAAATTAATGTAGTATAAGCATCTGAATTAATTTTCTTTCTCATGGTAAGGCAGAGAAGAAGGGCAGGCAGTCCTGCAGCAGTAACTGTTGGCTTAAAACTGTCTAAAGGCTTGGGGTTTTACTGTGTAATGTTATCTGAAGGGGGATACTGCCATATAGAATAGGGCATCCTCAACTCTTCTGATCAAGAGAACTCCTATACCACGGACAACACATTGACCAGTGCCCAGACAAGTTAAAGCAGACTGCCTGCCAAAATTACCGTGGAGCTGAATACCCATATGTACCCTATAAGAAAAGTCAGTGAAATAGCAAATCTATAGAAGTATCTAGATTGAATACCCACATCCCATGCTGAAGTCATCATGCAAGTGTTCAGGCACACTGAAACAATGTAATAGTTTGAGCAACTGGCCATCAACTAGTTGTAGCACCTCAGTATGGATCTTTGGACTATTTTTGGGTATATTCAAAAGAATTACAGGGCAAGGAATCAGTTTTTAAGTGAACACCGCAACATCTCTGCCAGAGTATGCCAAACTCACAAATGCTTCTGCCAGGAAAAGAAATTCTAACAAAGAAACTTTGTATAATGGTCATGAAGTTTTGTATTTCCAACAAAACATATTTGAGCAACAGAGTCAAGAAAGAGGAAAAAAAGGCAACTCTGGTCTCAGAAAAAAACACCTGCTAAGAGGTTGGATGAGCTATCAAAAGCCTTCAGTATCGTGTCCTTGTCAACTTCGCTGATTAAGGTTTGGAAGGCTCTTCACAGGGTATGTGAAGTGCATACCAAGAGGAAACAAACTCTTCTACCTACAATTGCTTTAAAAGAACTTATTTAGGAAGTAATAGGAAAAAAATTATTTTCTTCCAGTGACCAAGACAGTTTTATCACTCACCTTTGGATTTAGCTGAAATGTCAAGTGGACAGTTTCTCCAAGCTGGATTTTAGCAACATCAAAGAGAACAGTGAAGAGGAGGTCATCTTTAGTGACTGCATTTTCATCATAAACTTTCATCTCAAGAATATTCTGTGAACAGAGGTACAGAGTTAGGATCTTATTTTGAGACCTTACAGAGACACAAGCTGATGTGCTCAGCATGTTAAGGAAAACAGAGAAAGAATGGGGAGAAGTGAGAGAGCATGCACAACCTTTGCATCCACACAGAGATGAAGAAAGATGTTCTGAACCTAACACAGAGTCAGATTTGTTGCTGAGTTATCCTGCAGAGTAATTTAAATGACAAAAGCTAGTAGAATCACTGAATTTTGAAAAACAAGTTTGGCCTCCAGTTTGGTTTGAGGTCACCTCTTTTTCCTGAATCGTAGGAAATCAGGTAGTGGTCAGGACTTTGTTGCTATTGGTAGAATAAAAATCCTTGGATATAAGCAGCAATTAAAAGGCATTAAGGAGGTACCATATAATTACTTCATGATTGCATAATTTTATCCTGTAAATTATTTAACAGATCACATGCAAATAATTACCATGGAATCTACAGAAAGTGATATGTTTTTGTTAAATTGCACAAATACCACTGTATGAATCTCCTCCTTTCCTTCCTCTGTCACCTGTCTGTTTGGATGGACAGGAGAGGGTGACAACTCCTCCTGTGCCTGATTGGTAGCTAGACATGGGCTGGCTCAGAGATGCCTCCCAGAGTGCTGAGCAAGTGAACCTTAACTGCTGTTTTCTCACTGGGGCAATAACTCAGACCTCCCTCAATATATTCAGCTCATTTCCATGCAAATTACAGGGAGCGCTTATCTCGGATTCTTACTTATGCATCAGATTTAACTGAAACTTGCTAAGAGGCTTGATGTTTATTAAAGACACACAGGTATGCTCATGGTCTCACACACAAACACATGGATAAAAGAGAGTGAGCATATGAACTTTGTTGTCTTAGAAGTTCATAATGTATCTCAGAAAGGTCCATACCTAAATGTGCTAAGTGATTGACTAGACAAATACACTGAAAGGAAGCACTCCAGAATCCAAGCATTCAATTTGGACATCTATCTTTCTGCAAGAAACCAGCAAGGGAGAGATGGCAAATAATCTTGAGTTTGTAATTTACTGTCAGAAGACAGAAATGCTGCTGACCTTTAAGGCCACCCATGTAAAAGTATCGCACTGTGGTCAGCCTTGTCCATGACACTTGCTAATAGAAACGTACCATCAAGAGACACAGACAAGCAGCCACAGCACCTTGGTTTATTGGCCAGCCATATATAGCCTGTAAAGGATTACAGTGATGGAGGTGATGGAGGTGATATGCTTAAAAGCAATAGTCTGCAGTTAGTAGAAGGCAGGCTTGCACTGAAGAGCAGATCAGTTTTTCTAGCTGTGGTACTGCAATAGAATATCCTTATCTGGCTTAAATGACTGACTTATTTTCTGAGTGACCAACAGTCACTCAGTCCCAGCTACTCGCAGCTGGCCAGGAGAGGCATGCACAGGGTGCTGGCTGGCCAAGGGAGATCACTGGCTGCGCCCCTGGGATGCTATATGGGAAGCAGCCAGGGATGTCTGGGCAGTTCACTGTTTCTATCTCTCCTGACAGAGAATGTGAGGGCAGCATCACTGGGAGCCAGGTAATGAGCAGATACAGCCCTTGGCTGGGCTGTGTGCCTCCAGCTCTGGAAAGGGTCGCCCTCCTGGAGCTGTGGGAGTTGTTCCTACAGCACAAGTCTGGGAAGCACTTTCTAGCCAAATGTTTGCCAGACACTCATCAAAACAGATGCCTGTAGGTAAACATGGCTGTTTCTGGAAAGAACCAGCACAAACATGCCCAAACAAGTCTTTTCTTTCATGATGACAGTTGTTTGGTGATATGGTTTTACTGAGCTCTGGCTACCATAATTTGGGAAGATGAATACCTCAGCAAAACACAAGACAGGAAAGAAGAAAATAACCAGACCAGCAAACTCTGGTTCTGCTCAGAGGGTAATGAGCACAGGAATTGCAGTGTGTGAGAGAATCCTGCAAGAGACTTAACTTAATTGCTGAGCTTTGGTTGTCCCAGATCCCCAGGATACATTTTTGCAGCTTACACTCAAGCCACAGCCACCACCACCATGTTGCTGTTGCCACACACTGAAAATTACTCCAGCTAATGCCACGTGCCTTGTCTCCTGCTGCAAATTTACTGAAAGTAAACCTAAGGTCTTCCCAAACACAATTCCTGAAGAACTAGTTCAAACAGCTTCCATGGCCAAGGTATTTTTTTAACTGTTCTGTGTGGTATTGCAGTTTTGAAAAACCTTTCGGGAAGAGCAGGTGCTTGTGTGCAAGAGTTGCAGATCAGTGGGTGTTTCTTCCCGTGCTGCAATGTTTGTTCCTTGCCTTTTTGCCTCTCTGATCAACCTGCAGGGCTTCATGAAATTGTGCCTGACTTTGAAAGAAGTTGGAATTTTTTTAGGTTTGCAGGGAAAGCAGTGGCTGTAGGCCACAGATGGGTAGACGTGAAAGCTGGAAGCCACCAAACAGGGCCAGTACCACCTGACCATGGAAAGAAGCCTGAGAACATGTATCATGGGCAACTTCTGCAGTCAAAGGCAAGAAGGATTGTTCACTGGAGACCCTGTGGTGCAGGAACACACTGAGCTATTCCAAATGCTCTTTTGGAGGAGTTTATCAATTCTTGAGAGAGCCAGGGGACTGGCCTGCTGATTTGCCACTTTAGAGAGAGTCCTGATCTGGCAGCAGCACTAGGAAATGAGCAGTGCAGTCTGTAAAGCAGGGATTGATTGCCCCTTGTGTGAAGTAAGCTTGGTTTACTTAGCCTACCACTAATCCTTGTGGACTCCTAGACCCTGATGTTAATGCTGTCTTTTGGAGGGAGAAGATAGTGGGGCTTGCAAATCTTCTTAAGCTTTAACCTTTATCATCATGATAAAAGTTCATCAAGTTCCATTTTACAAACTTCAACTGTTGCTTTGTGACTTTTTTATATTTCTGGTGATTACAAAGGAATAGTAAAAAAGTACAGCCCTGTGATGCTTTCACTACCTATCTCATACATACCTTTCACACTATTCAATTTACTCTGAAATTTTCACATTTATTCATGAAAAGCAGTGATTGAAAAAGGAAAAGAAAAAGTGAAAAGTGATAGAACACTATAGGAATGGTTATGAAATATCTTGGTTAATTTTTACATATCATATACATATTTTGCTGCTACATTTTACTCCAAATCCCCTTACCCGTATCCTTGTAGTCCTTCACACATATTTATTTCTATTTTTATTTTGCCCTACATATTGATCACACAATGACATCTCTGCCCCAAAAGAAAAACAAATGCACTCTGCATCTTACCTTTACTTGGCTCTGGATCCTGAAACAAAATGTTTCATTCCACACTGGATCCTTGCAGTTCTTAATGGTTTTGGTCCGGACACTCTCCGGGGAAGCAGTGGGCAAGGACAGGCTTACGTAGCAATCAGTTTGGCTAACTGCATTTGAAAAGATATGTTGTAACTAACAAATTACTACAAATATCTTTAAGCATAGCCTTATAGCACTGCATGTATACAGCAAATTGCAAAAAGGAGATGTTTCAATAACTTTTCTGACAGCTCTTTATTAAAAAACCATTCATTACTATTTGTTATCTCCTGCAAGTGGGAGCTCAGGTCATGAATGGAGATTCAAAGAAACTACTGCAATAAAGATAACTGGTAAGAAAAGAATACACAAAGCTTGTTTGACTTAACAAACCCTTTATTGGTACATGCCCTGTTGGTTGCAAATCAAGAGATCTCTGTGATGGAGAAGAAAAATGCCTACATATTTTAAGAGAACCTTTTTCAAGAGCAAAGTACTTTTTTAACCACCTTCCTCATTTGGTTTGCTGCCCTCACATATCTGTAATCCAGTCCATGTAATGAGCTGTCTCATCCAACATGTGATCACATCCTTATGAAAAACAATATGCAGAAATACCAGTGCACTTTTATCTTACTGTGATTTAAACTCTCAGCCCTGATAGAGAAGAAAATTCTAACCTGAGAAAGGTGATAATGTCACAGAAGGTTGCACAGTGAGCTACAAGTATGGCATTAAATCTTAATACACAGCAGTTGCTTTGGGTTTGTTTTGTCTCCAGACCTGTCTGAGTGGGCACAGCTGTCACAGAATCATAGAATGGCCTGGGTTGGAAGATATCTTAAATACCATCTAGTTCCAACCCCTCTGCTGTGGGCAGGGGCACCTCCCACTAGACCAGGCTGCTCTGTGTGCTGGGCACTGCCACACAGCGTGGATGAATTGTCTCCTGTGGGTTGCCAGAGTTTTCAGGTGAGAGGCGAGTTGGGTACTTCAATATCTGTGCAATTAACTTTCCCTTTGTGTGCCAGTCTGATATATATGGAGTATTTGGTGGTGGTTAGAAATCTCTCTGGTACTACTAAGTAGATAATTGATTTTTAGTGGGGAGCAATGCAGGGCATTTGCTCCTAAGAGTGTAAAAGAGTTGATGCCTCATGAACCTGTGGTAACGAACTGAGATCCTGACAATATAGTGAAGAGTGCTGGGCTCAGTCTCTCTACACTGTCATCCACCCTTTCCAGCCCTCCCATTTTGAGCAAATCTGCTGTCCTTTCTAGGGAATGGACATTTCTTTTGGCTGCTGGGCAACTACAGATGTCTCCAATGTCTCCAGCTCTAAGAACTTGTGTATTCACAGTATAGCTCAGATTTGGGTACAATAACAGGCAGTTTGGTACTGTCTCTCGGCATGACCAATTAGGTAACCTACTGGAAAAGGTCTCACGACATGTTGGTTCCAGTCCCAGCTTTCTCAGACTGCTAAGTCACTCTGGGCAATTGGTTTCATTTAAATTTATCTTGCTTCTCCATCTGCATTTCCCCACCAATAACACAGTGATAACTATCCTTTCCACTTTTGTAATCTGCTTGGATGTGACCCAGGAAAAGAGTCTGATCAGTAATTATATTATTCTTTCTCTACCAGTCTCTTAGTACTTCTTCCACATTTTCTTTAAACTTGTGGGGCAAGCCATACTGCAATTAAGAGATGTTGCTTAAACCAATTTGTGCAATCAGGGTATGTATGATTTATCTTTCAAGTCTTTCTGAACATGAAACATCCAGTTTTTCAGCATGCACTTGATTCTTTCCCCCTTACTGCCCATAGTAGGTAAGAAACTGCTTTAACATTGCAATAATGTTAAAAAATATCCTAATATTACTAAAAAGAATTAGAGACGTCTGCATTTGCAATTTTAAAATGCAGAATGTATGCAACATACCAGTTGGTAACAACTTATTGGTAATGAAACTCTTTGTTTAGCTGTCTCCCACTCACTATTTTCAAAAACTCTGATTTTTAACATTTGAAAAAAAATCATACTAACTTTGCATAGTTACTTCCTCAGATGGTGCCAGAGGAGCAGGCTGTTTCCTCAGCAGCTCTATCTGCAAGTTATGCATGAATGCTGTATCTGTGTTTTAGAGAATTTATTTGTTTGTGGTCTGGGATATCTCTGTTGTACCTACGAGCTATGACTCCTGGTTTAGAAGAAAGGCATTCATTATTTTCAGAGTATCAAAGAAGTGCTAAACTTGTGACTTACATTCTTGTATCTAGATAGAGCTGTGGTAGGCTCAGTTCTTCATCCTCTCTGAACACAACAGACCTATACCAACCTGAGAGGTTGGTCTAGCCTTTAACAAGGCTGCTCACCCTTAATAAGAGCAAAAACAGAGTCCCACAATCTGATGATCCACATTTAACGCCAACTGGGTTAGCAGCCAGTGAGGTCTCAGGCTCAACATAGCCTAAGACAAGAATGTAGATAGAGACAAAGATATTGGACTCTGAAAACAAGCAATTAAAGGCACTGCACAAAGAATAACAAATTATACCCTACAACTAAAATGTTGCAGTGTGCATCTGACAACTTATATATACAACACAAATTTAATTACATTTTGGACCAGATCCTGAATACATAATGTTAAACGTAAGTGCTGGTGATGAGATTTAGTACTGAGATCCTTTTGCATATGCTTTTAGCCCTGGAGAGGAGCATGTGGATGCTCACTCAGTGTCTTATGTTGCATTCTCTTCCACTCTTCTCCTCCCTCCACCATAAAATGGTTTAACTCTTACCAGCTATTAAACATGCCCAAATTGAAGAGGATTGACTTAGGCAACCTGGCATACGAGAAAGAGCTGAAGGCCTTGAGTTTGCTAATTAAATGACAGCAAAAATGTTGTCAAATAATCAATTCTGTAATGTCCAAATGATTGATACAAAGGGGATAATGATCTATGTCTTTGTGTGAACAGGCAAAAATTAGAAGACTGCTCCAGGTCCTAGAGGATTAGATCTAGCAAGAGAGATTTTATAAATTTTTGGGTAACTCACTTCAGACTGTTCTAGTACCCAGACATGTATGAAACAATGACAGACAAGCTAAATTTCATCCTGCTTCAAGAGATGAGGACCAGCCCAGGTGAACCTATAAGGTGTCATATGGAAATGCTGCCACGTAATTTCCATGTTTATGCTGGAAGGCAGAAAACAGGATAATCATGTCACGTCAATTATAGCCCATGGAAAACAACTAAGCCATTTCCCTGCCAGGGTTCACTATCAGGGAAAGAAGTGATAAGACAGGTTTATATGGTACACCAGCCCAAGAGATCAATTACCAGATAGCTGGGTGCTGTCTCCAAAACAACTCCAAACCCCCTTCTTTGGCACATATGAAATAAGACTGCAAGTTCCTTGGAAAAGTTGCCACCTTTTCATTCTAAACAGGTACTAAACTTCTTCCTTTGAGGAACAAGGCCTAAATCCATACATAAAGTCTCCAGGTACCATCACAATACAACACAATACAATCATCAAAATGAAACAGCACAAAAAGCAACACAAAGTAATGCCTATGCACAACTTAATTACAAATCATGCATTTCTATAGGCATACCCTTTCTAGACTTTTTAAAAGCATTGCCACTCTTTCACTGTTCCCACCCTCAGATAATCAGCCAGTAAGACCCAAAATGTTGTATATTTTTGGAAAAGAGATATTATCAAACAGTCAGATTTTCTTTGTTCCACCTTAAACCATCTTGGGGTGATAATGTGGTGCAATCTCAGCTCTGTCATAGGCTAAGATTTTTAAGAAGGTTCTTTAATTTCCTTTTAAAAATAAACTAGCCCAAACTAAGTCTTGGTCAGACATCAACACTGTTGATGCAGACACAGAGGGTAGTTAGAGCATCTAAAGAAACCGTTATCAGAAGAAAACATCATAGAAACAGACTTGGAAACAGGCTGCAAGCAGTACACACAAATGCCTTGGATTTCAATAAAAACCAGGAGTGGGAACAAAATCAATACTAAAAAGAGCTGAACCACCAAATAAACAGTCACAAATTTTCTTTGTTTAGAAAGTGTTCACAAGAATGTTGTTCACCCAGTAAGGGAATGGAAACAAAATTGTTTTAAAAGTTTAGCTAAAACTTTTTGTTTCCTTAAGCATCATTATTTTGACTCAGAAATGCCTCTGACAAGACATTCTTGGTCAAGATTGGTCCTAAATAAGTAAGAAAAGATGAGCACCTTTGTCAGGAAAATATTCAGAACTATTGTCAATTTAACACCAGAATGTGATGCAAACAATAGCACCAAAATTTGGGAGTGAATCTTACTTTTAACCTTCACTGGCTACCACTGCAGCACTACTTTATTATCTCCTGCTGAGGGTACAGTCATAGAAAGTGCCCAAGAGAGGAGCATAGTCCCATGGGGACATTGTCATGTATCCTCTCAACAGTGCAAACTATCACAGCCATGTCAAATGTAGCCTCTCTACTTTGCATTGGCCTCCCACATAATAGCAAATCACATCTGAGTTCTTGGTCCTTATCTACAAGGTAATCAGTGTCCTCTGTTCAGCAAAAGCTCCAGACAGCATCACTGATGAAGGACCTCAGGCTCTGAGAATCTTGCCTGTGGGCAAGGCTTTCCCTGGCACTACTCCAGGTGTTCAAAACCTCCACGGTGACCAAGACACACCGCAGGCCTTATTCCATTGTGCTTTTATTGTACCAATCACCTCAGCAGCGTTCATCTACAGCCATTGATAAGGAGGCTAAGAGAGACAGATGCATAAAACAAAACATGTCTCTGCTCAGAGGGCAGAGAAAGAATGAAATGGCAGATATCAGTTACACTGCATAATGCATAACTGGATGAACTGCAGATACTGCTGTTTTTGATGAAACCAAATGACCAGGATGGGTACTGAGGTGGATAAAATCTATTGGGATTCAATGAACAAAAATGTATTTAAATATATTTTTCATAACAAAATATCAAACATAACAAGTTGTACCTTTGCCCCGTGTCCTGGTTCCAGCCAGAACAGGGTTAATTTTTGCAGTAGCCAAGAGGGGGCATGGCCAGGACCCAGAGGTTATTGCCCAGAGATGGGGGAAGGGAGTCTCTGCATTGATATTGTTGCTGTTACTGCTTCCTTTCTTATCTCATTGCTGTTTCCAGTAAATTGTTCTTATCCCAACCCATAATCTTTATGGTTTTTTGACTCCAATTCTCCTTTCCAGCCCACCCAGCAGGAGAAGCAAATGGCACTTTGTTGGGAGAGTCTTAATGGGAGCACTAAATTGGGAAGTACCATTTCTAAACCATGACAGCCCGTCAAATAAATACCTAAAAAAATCCTGAAGCAATTCCTGTAATGAGTAAACCTTTGTTATCAATCTTCTGTTATTTATGAATTATCAATAATTATAATAACTGAATAATTGAATTATCAATATCTGTTATTTATGAATTCTTTGAATGTCCAATTAGCAACTAATAGTACTGTCAACACAGGTCTATTGATATTCAATTTGTGGTTAATGTTTGGTGTCAAGCTAAGTATACTTTGGTCTTAAAACACAATTGTGCAACAGTAAGCAGAATATAGAGTAAAATATTGTCCTTATCAAGGGTGATCAAAAATTCCAAGGTACAATAATTTTAAAGAAGATGTGGGAGACTATAAGCATGCGAAGAAGCAATGCTCAGCTCATTTTCTTAAATGGTGAGAAGGCATTACTTAGCTCAGCCCAAGGAAATGTGTAAACAGAAGTCCTATTCAGAAATCAAAGAACATACTTCTTCATAATTATCTGTTTTCTGAGTGCAAACTACAAAGGTATTTCCTGAGCAGAGTCTGCCACTGCCTTTTAACTCTGAAAGCCAAATGGCAGAGGAAGAATGAAGGATCTTGAATCATCACATGGACCTGTGTCCTCTCAAAGCACCGTGTGGTTCTACATTGCTGCCATCACCACCTACTCATTCCAGCCTCTCTTCTCCACCCAGGCTTCTCCCTTGTTCATTTCCATTGCCTCCACCCTTTTCAAACCTGTTTTAAAACAGGTTTTGACATTTTAGAATATTATAAAATATTTTGAAATCTGTTTCAACCACTTGTTAACTAGAAGCCTCCACTAAACAAGACAATAATGAACACATAGTACCATCACAACAGTCCTTGAAGTTCATACCTGTTCAAGGAAGGACAGGAGATGCAATGCCACCTGCACTGGTACAGTATTAGAGCACAGTAGCTGGTCTCACCTTTCCTTTTGAGACAGAGATGACCATACCATTTACCTAAGGTTCTTTAATTTCACCAGTCTCAGTCAGTAAATCAGCTCAACTTCCTAATGCCTCTATGAGACTCCTGGTGTCCTTGCTGAAGCCCTGGCTTTGGAAATGAGGAGCTATGGTTTTGAGGAACTCTTCTGCTTTAAGACTACACGAAGAATCTAAAGGAAGCCATGGAGGAGCACCACACACAACACCTTTGACCACCAGAACAGCTTTCTGTTCTTGCACACAGAAACACACAGAAGCCAGCATGGCTGCAAGAAGATGCATGTACACCTACATACAACCCACTGATACCTAGCAGAAGAGATGCAATTATTTCCACAGCTGTATGGAGATGTGCAGAGCAAGTAAGGTTCTCCTTGATTATAAATAGCATTGTTCTTTTTACTGGCAGTTTATGCTGCTATCAAGGCACAGAGAAGGCTTTTTTTCTCCACACTATTTACCATTAATACAATACAGTGAAATTGTCTATAATAAAATATACACTACACTCCATGGCCATCAAAGACTTGAAAAAAGGAGGAAAATTGAATTAATCTTCTAGATTAGAGAATACAAAACAGGTAACCTGAGGGAAACTAGGTTTATGTATGTGTTTGGTAACAACGAACTGAGGAAGAGCATGAGCAGGCTTGGTTCACATGAGTGGATGAAACCAGAAAGAAGACTGAATAGAAAGGAACAGAGAAAGAAATGCAGCTGTGAAATTGATTCACATAATATTCACTGAGATTATCCATTCATTTGTTACTCCTATTATTAACTGTGGTTATGATTTTATTGCAAACATCAGTCAAGACCAGGCCTCCATTTCAACAGGTACCTCAGTAGTTATGCAATTAATATTGACCTTGATCTAATCAGGTTACAATTACAGTAAAAAAGCCCCACTCCGGGATATGACATCACAGGGAGGATCTTCTTGTGATTACTGCCTGCTTTTATACCTGTTTCAGTTTCTTAACCAGTTAGGAAATCCCTGTTTACAGGATTTGTTGCAGCTCAGCAGCTATCCACATAACGACTTCTCTGTCCTCGTGCAGATTCTTCTTGCCCAGCATTTGTCTTGGGCTCTTTTAGGTTTTCTCTCCATTAATGCAAAAGCAGCCTGTCTGAGGAGGCATCAGGAACCTGAATGAGGTGTCCTGAAAACACACTAGCACTCTTTTTAAAAGGAGCACATCCCAGGATTACTCTTAACCATTGCCAACATCAATGACCGTGGAAAGCAATTTCTCCCTCAAGTGATTGTGCCATTAGCACTGGGCAGCCCAGGCAGCTGCCTGTTGGCATTGCCCACGTTTCCTGACTGCCCTCTTTGCACAAAGACTGCTGCTACCCTCTCACACAGCTGCTACAGCCAGAGGTAAAGTAAAAGGAAATGTACACAGCATGTTGTGAGCATATCTTCAATCAGTCCTTTCCACACACATTAGTTTCCTTTGGAGAACATGGCATTTAAAGTGGTTTTGTTATTTTGATCGTGTTACACAGGGTTTAGGTGATATAAGGAAAAACATACTACCTTCCAACTTTTAAAATCAATAGTTAGTGTAGCATTGTGAGCTTGCTATGAAATTACATAGGAACAGGCTCAGATTTAATAAGGCCCAGGTTTAGTACTATAGCTAAAGAGAAGCCTAAAGCTTTATCTATTGAGAATGCTGATTCAGACTATCTTTTCGTATTAAAGAAAACAAACAAAAAAAAAGTAACTGTAGACTATTCCAGGAAAAACTTTTTGTAGCCTTGGACTTTTCTAAATACCAATTAGGATGTGTCACCAATTCTAAAGACATTTTTTGTCTTCTGAATGGAGTATTTCTGTTAAATACACATTATGTAGAAAATGTTAAGTTTATATTTCACTTGTAGCCCATGAAGCAAACAGGTTTCTCTTCCATAGATGTCAATTTGCAGTATAGAAGATATTTTATCTCCTGGAAGATCAGTGAACCCAGCCACTGAGAAAAGGGCCACGCAAAACCAGATTTGCCAGCTGTGCCAGCCCATGGCCTGCTGTGACTGCAGTGGCAGCCTCTGGGATCAGTAAGGGCTGGGTGTGCTGCAATGGGACTGTACCCAACAAGGCAGGTCTGGGCAGCCACACTGAAAACAAGATCTGCTCTGGGGAATCTACACAACACCCATTCAGCTCTTCTTATAAGCAGCATATGCGGTGAAATGCAGTGGCATTTGGCTGGCAGACAAGTTTCTCGAGAAAGTAACTCTGCCATAGTTAAATGGTGGAAATGCAGAGTCCAGCATAAAGTTGGCTTCTATGAAATAACTGTGGGACGTGAACAGAAAAACTATGCCCTCTTCCAGTGATCTTGTCTGGTGGACAAGCTTTTGGAAAACAAGAACATGGAGAGCCCAGTTACCTCAGCTTGTGACTTTTGCTCCTGATGCTGTCAGTGCCTCCCCATTTTGCTGGTGCCACAGGTAAACCCTGTTGGACAGTTACAAAGAAATTGCATCCTCGAGGCAGATTTTGCAGAAATGCTGGATGTATTTATGAAGATTTGTGACAGCCACAAAGCTGTCTCAGTTTTAAAGCCAGATATAGAGGCAGTTATATAATGATTAGCATTCTGCAATTCTTGAGATATATACAAGGGGGCAGTTGCCTTGGTGTAAGAGCTGATATATCTAATATGCAAAAAAGGCCTTTTCACACCAGCCTGAAAAGGACCGGGTTTTCTCGTGCAGGCATTTCTGCTGCCCATGCAAGGCAAAGAGAAAAAAGAAATGTCTGTAACTATTTAGTTAGCAATATAACCATATAGACCTCCCCAAAGAATAACATCTGAAACTGAGAATGGTGTTTTCCTGTGAAGCTGAAAATGAGTAATGAGTACCTGGGTTCCTGTCCAAAGCAAAGTGAGATGGCAAGTATCAAAAACAGATCCCTTAGTGGCCTCCAGAAGCCAATAATTTGGGGTATGACAATTAAAAGCAAACACTACTTTTGACTCAGAAGCCAGACCTCTCCACCACAGACCTCAAGAACCACAGAGCTCTTGGGAGAGTGGTGCAGGGAAAAGCATGGTTCAGTGTTTGTTGTACCCCAAAGCATTTATTATAAGCCAGTTCTGGGGACATACTCTGAATCCAAATGAGACTTTGAATTGGTCTGGTATCACTATTCTTTTAAATTTTCATTAGGAAAATTTAGCCAAACTCAAACATGCCTAGAAGTTGCAACAGTTATGTCCTCATGGTATGTACTACTTAGATTATAGTTACCTGATAAGCTTCATAATTAGCAAGCAAATCCTTCTGGTTCATGAGTAAGCCTTATTCCTAACAGACTTCAACGCATATTAGTAGCCTAATCCTTGTTATTACACTTACACCATGTACAAACACAACCTTTTGTCTGATACACAGGGAGAAGGTCAACAGCGTGATTATAGGTGATTGCCACAGCTAGCCCATAATAAAAAAATAACTCCTATGTTATATGTCCATGTGCAAGACATGGATGCTGCAGGTAGCAGTCCCTCTGCACAAAGAGTGCTTATTAGGTGTGCAGTGCCACAGCTGAAGGAAAGCAAAGTGTACTCATGCTTGACAGGCAGTCTTCCAAAACCAGATTCCAACTCCAACAGAGCACAAATGGCTCTTTGCAGCTGGGATTATTTCTGTGCCATCTTTCAGCTCTCTGTCCTCATCTCTGTCTCTCTCAACAACTTTAAATTGTACAGAAATAGCAATTAAAATAAATAAATGTGAGCCACATAAAGAATTGTACTACACTCTCACATTGGTTTTCTCATTCAAAGTAATGCTTTTTAACAGTCTCATTTCTTGTGCTGTGTGTATCACACCATTTGGCATGGCTCAGTAGAGCCATTTTCTTAGTAAAGAAAATTATTTGCTTTGAGAGAGCGTACATGCACAGGGGAGATAAAAACTCACTGACTCTCTGGTGTGACACTTGTAACTTGGTCCTGACTCTCAGAGCAAAAATAAAATGTGGTGCTCTCTTGCACACAATAAAGAAAGGCAACTGGAATGGGGAATGGATGAAGAAGCAGCTCCTCTAAGACCCTGTCACCTAGCACTGCTTCTTCTGCCTCTTTCTAGCAAAGACCTTCTTCCACATCTGGCTTTGGAAGCAAATCTCCTGTGTTGCAGCTTCAAACCTGAAGTCAGGTAATCAATCATCTGCTCAAAATGAAGATACAGGATAAAGACTAATAAAAGATAAGCAGCTAAGATAAATAGCTATGGATTTCTGGAAGTTCTATTGTCCATACGAATGTAAAGATAATAATTTCAAGCCATTAAAAATGTTGAGAAAGAGACAAACATCCCTAATTTTAAGGCCAGAGGCAGACATTTGGTTATCAGCTCTGCAGGTGGTTGTCTTGATGCTATTGCCTGTCAGGGCAACTTAGAAATTCCCTTGGGCTGGTAACATGCCAGAAAACTGTTCAGTTGAGATAGAAATGACAGAGGGGGAATTGAAACATCCTTTCACTTTTTTCTAAAGGTTTGCTGTTTTCAAGAAAAGGCAATATCCCTCTGCTAGACACAATGGCAGAAAAACAAGACTTTAATAGGAATCTCCATGGAGGCAAATATACTTGCTGTGTTCACTTGCTCTCATTTGATACACAAATGTTTATATTCACTTCCTTTCCATTTTGTTCCTTGTTCTTTCTTTCTGAGTCAGATATTTGAGATATTGAGCTTTCTTTCTCCTACCTGAGTAACAGCTGAGATTTTTTTCTCTTCACTTCCACTTTCACCCATTCCAAGTCCTCAGAAACATTTCAATGGTACTTGTTTATCTACTTCGAATACATTTAAGTAAATTTTGACAGAAAAAGAAGTTGCTTGATAATAAGATATATAATGCTCCTTCTATCATTTTTTTTCTTTAAAGCAAAAAGAAATTCAAGAACTGCAACTGAGAATTAACACCTGAATTTGTTCATCAAAACTGGCTCTGAACCTTATTAGCAGTTAAGGTACTTTACAGTACACCACAGTAGACATTTGCTATTTCCCTTAATAATAACATGCTATAATAGTAACATGCTATAAACCAAAAGGTATTGTTTATATAAAACTGTATTCAAAGCATAGTCTAAATTCAAATATGCATCAATATTTGAAACCATGGTGTCATTTCATACACAGATACCAGTTACAGTGCCAGTAGCAAGCACATGTTTTCTGCTTTCAGAACAGATCTACTAAAAAGTGCAAAGAAAGACTGCGATACTCACACAGATCTGCCTTTCTCAGATTTTTCATTCTTATGATTTTCACAAAGAATGAACAGCAGGGGCATTCATCACTCTGCAGAAAAATGACAAAGTTTATTACCTGCATTAATGTTAAATTGTTTATGCTTCATAAAACGTGCTCTCCCACAAATTCCTGTTGCAATTTTCAAAGCCATGCAGCAAAATTGGAAGATGAGCTGCTTGCATTACTTTGGAAGTTAAAATCACATCTACATACAGTTTAAAAAATGGAAAAAAATTTGAGGGAATATTCCGCTGTGCATATATGTCATTGACAGAAGAAATAATTTTTTTGTGGCACTGTTAGGTGAGGCACCATCAGCACAATGCAGCACAACATAAATAAAAGCAGATGCAAGAAAACAGCTTTGGAAGAGATGTTAACAAAACTTCCCCACTCAAACCATATGCTGGATATTTGCAGAAGGATCATTAGCTGAAATGTCAAGTGCAGAAGGAAAGGCAAATAACGGACCTGACTCAAAACAATTATTAATTCTTACTGATTTTAGTACCTGAATCTTTAGCTATTGCTTCACTGAAAGCATTACCTAGTTCCTCTCCCATTCTCTGCTAGCAAAATGACTCCACCAAATTCCTTAAGGGAGTGATGTCACTCCTCTCCTTTTTCCAGTTAGGAATTGATCCAGGTGAGTAGTTACAAATTCTCCTATGACTCTCAAATTATGATAAGCTGACCTGGGTCTGTTTTTTATGGCTAACTCCAAAATAGAAGGGCATGTTTTAATGTCATCTGTCTGGGTTTAGGTTCTGGGTGGAAAAAGTCTCCCCTCACCCTCATATCTCTAAGCCTCTTCTTTTACTCTTGTTGCTATTTCGGTGGTTAAGGGAAAGGGGAAGAGCAGAGAGGATAGTCTCTTTCCTTGCTTTCTATGCATACTTTCCACCCAAAGACCATTGCCAGGTTCTGTTCAAAAAGATGAATTTGTAGATGCTTAGTGTTTCTTTGACCAGATTGGTTAGACATTCACATGTGTTATTTCTTAAGCCATGGGGGTGCCCCATTTGAGATCTGCAAGCATCAATGCACATTTATTTCAACACATATACATGTACATGGAGAGAAGCTCTATAATCTCCATTATACAACCAGGGAAGCAGGGCACAATATAATAATAAGCAAATAACTTGGTCATAGCAAACTGAAGGTTAATTTCAGTACTGAGAAGGAGGCAGAGTATGTTCATTCCCTGGAACCCTCCCGCTTATGTTCCATCAAACAAACAAAAAAAAGAAAAAAAAAAGAAAAAAAAAAGAAAAAAAAAAAAAATCCCCCACAACTTCTGAGACAGATCAAGATTTTTTGTGCATCAGTCATGCACAAATATAAAACTAAGACCATCACTATTAATCACTGTTTTAGGCAGTGACCTTCCTGTGTGCATCAGGAGGTAGCTAGCACAGCTACCTGGATACCATATATGTTTATAGTCACAGCTGGCAGATGCTTCACTGTGAAAGAGCACAGCTTACATAACGCTTGAGTCAAACCACAGATTCATCCCAAATTCACAGAAAGCTCCTGGGAGGCACTTCGGAATGGTTCCCAGCCTCCATGTGAATCACCCACTGTGGCTGAACTTCACTACCAAGAGTGCCTCCACAAGGCAACTAATACCAGCAAAGGTATAAGTCATGCTTACATAAATAAGTACATACATACATGAAATTAGAAATGAAAACTCACAAGTCCTCTTCTCTCAACCAGAATCCCAGCCACAAACCCACCTTAGGCCATCTTCAGCTCCTAGAGCTTTCACACTCTTACCTCATGAGCACTCCAGTATGAGCCCATCCTGCTCCCAGCTGCATGCAAGTCAGGGATGGATTGTCACTTCACTGTCAGAGGCAACAGCTGTGATTCACAAACTACCTCTGCATAATCTAAGGAGGCACCTGCTGAGGAGCAAGTGGTTTATCCAAGCCCCACCTTCCTCATTGCATGAAAGGGAAAGTATGTAAAGAAAAGGGGAGGGAGTTTGCTGGGTTATTTGATAGCTAAATACCAGAGGTGTATGTTTGGGGAAGGCTGTACACACCAAGGTGCCAAGAGTTATCAGCAATTCAATATAAGGGGGTGATAACACACAGCACTAATTCATGGATATCTATGTTCTAGAAGCCTCAGCAATTAACAAACCACAGAAGATAACAGTAGCTACATGTAGGCACACAGCACCCCAACCAGCAAACAAAAGTATAATAAATGAAATAACTTTAGAAAGCCTTTTCTTCAACCTAATTGTATTTATTTTCCTTTTCTTGGAGATAGAGGGGCTGAAGTTGCTTACTGGTAGATGTTTCCCCAATTTAATTTGTATATTTGTTAGTGGGTTATAAATTTTCTTGCTTTCAGAAGCTTTCCACAAACACAAAACTTCTGAGTAAACCAAGACAAAAAAACCCCAAATTCTGCAAATTAAGGCACGCATTGATTCATCTTAAATGTTAACATCTTGATATTTTAAACACAATGCAGTGTCATCCAATTATGATAAATTGATGTAAAAATGTAAAAATGTAAAAATGAGCTCAAAGTCTTCAAATTTCTGGCAGAAAATTGTGCAACAGCAGATTAATAGCCATTGTATGGGTCCAGCTACTAATGTGCCCAGACGTCTGAAATGAAACCACCTCTTCAGAACTGCAGGAGGTAATACTATACACTTGGAGCAGACACAACCTGTCTTCCCCTTCCACCCTCACACATCAGGAAAACACACAATAGAGTTATTTCTGGCCTTACAACTTTTCTCCGAATGAAAATTATTTAAGTAAGCAACCATTTTAGGATTAGGAATCTACCCTCAATAATCTTTCAATTAAAGAGACGTGAAAGCTTCAGAAGAAGTGTGGTCAGGAGGTTGAAGGAAGGGATTCTGCCCCTCTTCTCTGCTCTTGTGAGACCCCACCTGCAGTGCTGTGTCCAGCTCTGGAGCTCCCAGCACTGGAAAAATATGGGCTTGTTGAAGCAAGTCCAGAGGAGGGACACAAAGATGATGGGAGAGCAGGAGCACCTGTTCATACCCAGAGTATGGAAAAATATGCTTACCCCTTAGGTAAACCCTTCCCCCCCTCCAAAAAAAAAAATCCATAAAAGCGCACACACACAAAAAACAACACAAAAACCAAAAAAGCACACAACCCCCGCCCCCCCCAAAAAAATGCTACAACAAAAAAAACCCCCGAACCCTCAACAAAACACAACCAAGCAACACCGAAAAGCTGTGGTGGTTTGATCTTGGCTGGAAAGCAGGTGCCCACCAAAGTCACTTTATCTGCACACCCCACCCTTTTCAGCTGGACAGGGCAGGGAAAACTTAGTGAAAGGCAAGTGGATTGAGATAAGGGTAGGGAGAGATCACTCACCAATTATCATCACAGCAAAACAGACTCAAGTTGTGGAAATTAGCCTAATTTATTACAAATCAAATCAGACTAGGATAATGAGAAATAAAACTTAAATTATAAGACACCTTTTCCCCACCCCTCCCTTCTTCTTGGGTTTTATTTTACTCTTGATTTTCGGTACCTCCTCCACCCCAGCAGCTTCACTTTCTCCAGTGTGGGGTCTCTTCCACAGAAAACAGTCGTCCATGATCTTCTCCAACCTGAGTCCTTCCCAGAGGCAGCAGTTCATCACAAACTGCTCCAGTGAGGGTCCTTTCCATTGAGGTGCAGTCCTGCAGAAACACACCTCTCCAGCTGGGTCCCTGCCAGCAAACCTGCTCCAGTCTGGACTCCTTTTTCCATCCTGCCAGGACCTGCTCCTTCACAGGCTTCCCACAGTGTCACATCCTCCTTCAGGCATCCACTTGCTCCATGTGGGGTTTCCCAGGGATTGTAGGTGAATATCTGCTCCACCATGGGCCAACAAGGGCTGAGAGGGACAGCCTGCCTCACCATGGTCATTTAACAGCCGGTTTAATAATTATTTAGCAATTGTTTAGCACAGGCATCAGGGGAATGTCAGCCCCAAAGTCTGGAGCCAGCTGGCATTGACTCCATTGGAGATGGGGGAAGCTTCTGGCAGCTTCTAACATTGGCCACCCTTGTAAGCCTCTGCCACCAAAACCTGGCCATGCAGACCTAACACAGGAGGGTTCAGCTGAGGTAGGGAATGACTGGACCACCCTGAAGTGATGTAACACCAGCCAGAAATTAAACCCCAAATAAGCCACCCCCTCTCCCCCTTCCCATCCGGTAAGGGAGGGACAAAAGGGGAGATTTGTGGGTTGAGATAACAATTTACTGAAAGCAAAAAACTATGGTATAAGAAACACACAGTAACAGCAGAAATATTAATAACAAAAGTATACAAAAAGAGGTGTTTTACCCATAGAAAATGTGTTCACCACCTCAACTTAGTACAAGGAAGGAAAACTATGGGCCAATCTCTAGGCCTCTGTCACCTCTCCTACCCAAGGGTTCTCTCTGCAGGAATTTCCTCCACAGTAAGTGCTGCAGGGCATGGAGCTGGAGAGAGCCTATCCCAGACACTGGCTGTCAAGTGCCTCTGCTTGAAGAAAATCTAGTAGTAGTGCCAGAACTGGCACTTGGGACAAAACTAGTGTGAACATATGGGATAACATGCCAGTGACTGAGAAGCTACCATTTCTGGTTTGCTTCAGATCACCTGGGATTTTAGGATGCATCACAGATTCTAAGATGGGACATACAAAAGGTAAAGCAGGCTGTACAAGACATCTACAGAGAGCTGTTTCCATTGGCTCAGGAATATGTGTTTTCCAACCAGTATGAGGATGGTAAAACCAGGAAGGAGCAGGTGCTCAGCATTACTATCTAAAAGTTCACAGGCAAAATCAAACATAGTATCTAATCCTGACAAAAATATTTCCAACAAGGAACAACAGTTGAGAATTGAAACTGCACCAGAGTTCCTCGGAGCCTGCAGAATTTACAAAGCTGATGGAATTCCCAGAACTTTGCAGTCATGGAAGGACTTTGACAAATATAATGATATCCTCCCTGGCAGACATTAAGGAGTCAGTCTTGATACCCATTTTGACAGCTCAGTCACTCAGTACCTTAGTTTGAGCTCATGAGTGGCTGCGCAAATAAAACAGTGAGCGGGATTTTAGACTATAAGGCAGAAATTGTCTATGTACCTTGCTGGAAAATTTGTGGAAAGAAGATACTCTTCTATAGCTCTTGCCTACTTGTTTTAGGCCAGATTCTGAGGGACTCCTGTAAGGCTCATCTTGGCTGATCCTTGACAAACTCCTAGATGCCAGCATCTGCCTTTCTTTCACAGTGCTTCTTTATGTAAAACCAGTAAGAATCAACTTCTTAACCAGCTCCAGATCTAGAAAAGAATACCTCTCTCTCTCCAGTTATCTCTAAGGAAGAATTCACCAGAAACAGAAGCTCCACATCTCTGTCTGCTGGACCTTTCTTGGCCTTAAGTGTGTTTGAGTATGGGATACACTGTGATGAACAGAAAATTGCTATCTTACTGCATGTCTTCAGTGTTCAATTACCATACATCCTGCAATCCACTCTCTGTTTCATAATCCACTCTGTTTCATAATAGTTCAGTACACTACTGAACAAGTTCCAGATGATGCTAAAGCAGAATTGCATTTTGGGGAGATAACTGCAGAACGTATATGTGATCTGGGACAGGACACAGTTGGTTGTGAGAGGAAATAGCAGTAGTCCTTCAAAACAAATTTTTAAGTTTGATTTAATTGATAAGAATAGATGATCAAAGACCTAAATGGCCACTGATCCATATCTCTGTTGTCCAACACAAATTTGAAAAATTAAGCCTCCTTCATAAAATATTTATTTCACAACAATTCATGACCAAAAAGAAGCACCTGGGAAATGAAACTCTTTAAAGGTAGAAGGCCATTTAATTCAGGTTATTAAAACTAAGTAAAATGTTTTAAATTGATACTGCATGGTGACCACCTTTTGTGTCTGAAGAGGGCTTTATGGTTTTGCTACCAATAGTCCAATGAAATGCCAAAACATTTTGCATATGAATAAATGTTAGCAGCTAGCCATCAAGACCATAAGAGATTGCAGACGAAGAGAGCTAATGCTATTTCCCTATCACACACAGCTGAATCTTCATGTTTTGAATGTCACAGTGAGATGGCATTAACAACAGAAACTGCTGAATTTAATACCACAATTCTGGATAAGATTGAGAGGGTTACTTAGAAAGCTATGGCCCCTGTCTAGAATGGTGAAGTATTTATCACATGTATGCTGTCTTGGTAAATGCTTAGTAAGGGACAGGAAAATGCTGTTCAAGCAGAGGGCTGTGCTTGTGACACTGGCTGGCTCAGGGCTTGCTTCTTCCGTGCCACAGCCATGCGCAAGGCCTGAAGAATCGTGTTCTCGTTGTTCATTATGTTGTAATTAGCCAGCTTCAGAAGCTTGTTGAAATCTTCTGCTTTCAGCGAGACCTCCCTGGTTGAGTATGGAGAGGAGAAACTGGAGAGATCAACCTTGCCCTGTTCCATTTCAGCAGCAGTACGTGACATGCCTGTCAAGGGAAGAAAAGGAATGTGTTTGTATAGTCCCACGGAAATGCCATACTTTGATAGGTCAATAATAACTTGGAGAGATCATAGATGCAATTACTATGAAGATAAGTGAGTGCTATGATCTCTGAGAAATCTACTTCTGAACAAAGCCTATTGGAATAAAAAAACCCGTGTCATTCAATGTCATTTCCATTGCAACCAGCACCATCTACCGGCCAGCTCCATGGCACATCATTTTGTGTGGTCAACTGCTCAAGGCTTACCAGGCCCTCCTTGGTACAACACAAACTAAAAGGAATAGAGATATATGGGACAGGAGGAAGCAGAATATTAGTTGGCTTGGAAATCATCTTAAAAGCAAAGTCTCCATCTCAAATACTAATCCAGAAGGACACTTTATGTACTATTGCTTTGATATTCCAGCACATTAAATGGCCTAGAAGGCAGTGGCCCTCCACAGAACCATTCTATACTGTGATTCTCACCTAGATCTGAGTGTCATAAAACCACACATAATTTGAAAAGTATACTTTGTTCTATACACTAAAGTAAACTCTTGGAAATTACAAGAAGAGATAAGTTTCCGTTCCTCTAATTGAGGAACACATTTCTTCTATTCCCTGAATTGCACCAAGACACAAAATTATGCACAAGACTTCACGAGATTTTGCAAACAGTTTGAATCATCCCATTTTGCAATCTATTCACTAATATGAACAAGCAAACAAACAAAGGGAGGTTCTATTGAACTGAGGAAAAAACACCCAGGGAGTGGGAATGTTCCTTGAGTCAATAAAGTTACCTGGGTACTGTTAACTTACCAGGTGCTACATATCTTTGAAAGGTGTCATTCACTAATGGAAAATAAAGCAGCAGAGGAGCTCCTGGGGTGTTTGCACCATCGAACATGTAGCACTCTTTCAGGTTCTTCTCATCATCTGTCAGTCCAATGCAGGGAAATGGAATTTCCTGCTCTGCAAAGTACTTGCAAGCCTGCTCCAGGGGCTGGGCAACAGCAGCAGCACGAGGAACAGAAAAGATAGCAAAGATCAGACTGCTGCCAAAGCCCAGCAGTTCATGCAAAGTTGCATAAAACAGACTGAGAGTCAGACAGCAGAAATAATGTGGACACCTGCAGCCCCAAGGGCTGCTTTTTAGTTGCCTGAGGAGCCATTTGGACATAGTCTTCCGGGAAAACACTTAATATCAAGATGGCAAAGAGAGTTTAAACTTGTACTAAGGCACATCTCTAAAATGAAAATATAATGTAGAAACAGAACAGATAAATTCAAATCATGTTATAGACCGTTAATGAAACGAGAACTGAGTGAGAAAAAACGTGGATCTAAGCAAAACTAAATTTGCAGTCTAAGACAGTAGAATTCCCAGTCCCATTATCTGTTTATATAGCAGGATAACTTGTGAGTTGACCTCAGTAAACTTCAGCAGGGTTTTAAGTCCAACCTACCCATATCTATAACTTTGAATTTTAGAAATAACATGAGATTTTCAAATAACATGCTTTAGACCTCAAAATATAGCACTAAAAACATTCATCAGAAATCCCATTTGTGGTGACCAGCTGTGTTAAATTATCTAACAAAAAAGTACCACCTCATTTTATTATGTATTAAGAAAGTATTAAGAAAGAATTAAGTATTTCCAAAAGATTTCAGAATACAAGAAAAAAATATAGTTGAAGATCTCATTTCCACTCCAGTACAATGACACGTATTTTTCATTTGTAATTGCACCATTGAAATGTCTTCCACTTGAAAAACTGACAGATCCTTAATCACTGAACTTTGTGGTTTTTGGTGTGCCCCTCAGGGACAGGTTTACAATTACAAGTCTGTTCTATATTTTGAAGTCTAAAACTGTCTTTTTATGTGGTAAATACTGCTTTCAAAATGTATATAACCATCTTAAGCAAATTAGATACCTGCAAGAGCAGTAAATGCATTTGATACCTCACTTCAAGTCCACTATTTAGGGAGAAAAAAACGTATTTATTAAAAGAGATAAAAATAGAGATGAAAAAAACTCAAACTAGGCTGTTCTTGCTAGAATATCAACATTAAAATAAAAAAGGAAAAATATTGTACATTTATAAGCAAAATGCAGATTAAATTCAGCACTTGAATCACAAAAGTTTCCCAACTATATTTGTGCTATTACATATTATATATAAGACTATAATAGATGTTGCAGCTAAACTTTGTTAACTTCACTTTCTCTGTTTGTATTTCACTGGTGAAGGCCTTAGGGATATTTAAAAAGTAATTTGAGAAAAATACACGTATTTTCCTCTCTAGAAATTTCCATTCTTCTTCTAAGGTTTGAAAACTGCATGTTACTAAATTCCACTAAGTTCCATGTTTCACAGACACCTGTTTGAAAGTAGTGGAGAGCAAAGCAAAAGCTGTTGTGAAAGAAAACCACTTTTCTCACCAAGGTCTGTGATCCACCTGTGTAATTTAAGTGTATGATGACATCCACTTTCCGCTCTGGTCTCATAAGGGGTGGGTAACTGGTTTCAAAGAAGAAAGCTGCATCCACCAGCTCCAGGTGTTCTGAATTGCCTCTCAGGTCATTGGGAGAGCTGTCTAGCAAAGTGTCTAAAGAGTGGAAGATTCAGAGCTATTAGCAAACTGCACAAAGACATCTGTCAAGTTAGAAGGCAAAAGGAAGGTGAGCTTCCCTCCCATCCAGGATTTTCCCTTCGCTTTAGGGTAGGTAGCATGCAGCAATCTAAAAGCTCCTTCACCCTTTCCACTCACATCTTGTTGTGTTTCTAAACCCATGAACTGCACCAAAACCTACGCAGATGTTGCCTTATATGCAGAACATGACCCCAGCAATTTTTATTCCTGTGAGGACTTTGAGTACCCAACTAAAGAATTGAACATCTGTGTTACTGAAAGTGAAAGGTGTGAGGAGTTCATTCATTCTCCCTCCTCTCAGTGAGCACTAACAGGTAACCACAAAACCCACTCAGTTCTCTTCAGGACATGCAAACATCCCTCGCCAATTCCCAGCCCCTGTGCCCGCCCCAGTGTAGGCAGGAGAGCCATCCACACCTTTCCATCTTGTGAAATGCTCATGCTGGATGTACTCGTTGTGCATCTGGAAGCCCCTCAGGAAGTTGTGGTACTTGGAGACGGCCGGGCGATCTGTCAGGATGTCCCGGAGCGTCGTGGAGAGGCCGCTCGTAGGAGTGAAAACGCACGTAGCCATCTCATACGGCTTCTCAGGCAGGTCTGGCTGCTCCTCTGGAGATACACAGCATAAATGGCATGAAACTGAATTATAACCATAATTAAGAAGAGGCAAGACACAAAGAGGAGAAAGGGGGTCAATGGGTCTTCTCTAATCGTGTGTTCACAGCTCAGCATTGCATTATTTTCCTTATGATCTGCTGTGAGTTCCAGGTAATTTAATGACAAAAGTATAAACTTATTTGTGTTTTCTAAACTCTGGTTGGTTACATGTGACTAAAAGAATATTTTTCTCATAAAACAATACCATTTTGGTACACACTGAAGTAATTCACTTTCCCAAGCAAACAACAAACAGGGGAAATAATTTTATTAATACATTTTAAGGGATTACTGCTTTTAGATTCCATGTGGGTTAAATATTAAATTTAAAGCTTATTTTGAAAAGCATAGAAAAATTCTAGCATTTTACTTTCAAACTAAATATTTTTACTTTTAAAAAGCTAGATTGTTCTATTTTGTTCAGTTGTGGACACCTGAATTCAACAAAACTTGCAAATTATTTATATAAACTCAAACATAAGACTCTGGGGGGTTTTTTATGAAAACACAGTCCACAGAAATGTGACCCAAGTCTGTTCACTAGCTTTGCTTGAATTTTTTCATGGAGATGCTCATGAGTATTTCCAAGGAATGGTCTTTCAGTACAGAGCTGCTTCTCTCAGCTGGGGTAAGAGCTCCACCACACTGACCTTGTTTGACGTCTACTAAGTCTTTCAGTTTAGTCAGATTTTGAGGGAGGGATGTGCTGTGCAGGGCAAGGAGATATTGAAACAGAAACAATCAAGCTTCTTTCTGGCTAACAAGTAGATGACATGAGGCTTTGACAGAAGTATTTCTTTCCCAGCCTTTTAAACACAACACTTTAGGGACCACTGTATGTGTCCATCCCTGTCTGATGGTGTCTTTCCTTCTTGTCACAGTCTTACTATTTAAGCAAAGCACTGACTATTCAGTAAAATCAAATAATTTCATTTTTCTGGTATGTCTCAAACCCAGAGACTGAGAGAAACAGGATGACAGAAAAGCTCAAAAGAAAAGGGTAATGTGAGTGCAGTTACCCTATCAGAGGGGTCTGGAAGAAGGTATTTTGGTTTACCTATTTCAGTCACTTTGTCTTGGGTCCACCTGTGCCAGAAGTCTTCTGAATTGTCAGCTGCATGCCAGGCATCCAAGAGATTTTTGGAGAAGATACTACTCCACATTCCTAGAAAGTGGGAGAGATATAATAAGCAATGCAGACATAAACACAAGTTCTTTTAAAACTGCCTTCTGCTTCTTCCCCAGGTCTTCTCTAACTTTTTCTTATTTCTATCCAATTTTTGCATAAGTTCAGAGATCTGTTTCAGTGGTAGACTCCAAAGGCAAACTTATTTCAGAAAAAAATTCCAGGTCTTTTCCCTCTCACCATGTTTTACCTGGAACTTTTTTTTTTTACATTTTATATTCAGTTTTCATGTTTCTATTTTCTTTTCCTTTTTCCTTTGATAAAAAATATTTTCAGCCATATCCTTCTCTGATTCTCCTCCTTCTCACCCCACTGATTTATTTTCAACATTTTATTTGGCTTCTGGAGAGTATCATAGATTTCCAACTTTGAAAAGTTTTTGCAAGCTACAGGACCTGATGATGTCTCAAAAGCACTCACAAAGGTCTTCTTTGCCATTTTAGATTATTTTTGTCTTAGACCAAATGATAAAACCATTTTTGCTGGCAATGGCAGTTGAATGAGTCTCTGGAAACATAGAATCATAGAATATCCTGAGTTGGAAGGGATCTACAAGGATCATCAAGCGCAGCTCCTGGCCCTACCCAGAACAACCCCAAGAATCACACCCTGTGCCTGAGAATATTGTCCAAACTCTTTTTGAGCTCAGGCAGGCTTGGTGCTGTGACCACTTCCCTGGGGAGCCTGTCAGCTGACTGACCCAGTATCTCTGCTGCCCCATGCTAACAACAGGTTTCTGGGCACAAACTCCTGAATCATTGATGTTTCTTTTAAAATCTTGTCACTCCCCCACGCTGGTGAGTTACCTTGCATGAAGCAGATTCGTGACTCAGGGAGTTTCTTCATCAAGCGACCCATGAAGAACTCGCTGCCAAAATCCTCCGCACGAATGAAGGCGCCGTATTTCAGGAAGCCCACCTCGTACGGCGTGAACTCCACCCACTCTGCCAACACATGCTCCAAGGTTAGCTCCACCATAGAAAACAGCCCAGTTGCCAGGCTTGGAATAAGACTCTCAGACACTGGCTCTTACAAGACAACTGCCTTAGCACACGTCCTGAGCAAGCCCTGCCAACAGCCACTGCTGAACCAGCTATCACACTGTCCCCAGGTTTGTGAAAGAACTGTGTCAGGGCTGGGGAAAATTCAAATTCTTCTTATTTTTATCTAGTGGCTGCAAAGTTTTCTCGTGGAAGGTGGACTACAACTCACATTGACTTCTATTGCCTTTAGCCAGCTGTGAAAAACAGAGTAATAGAATGGTTTGGATGGGAAGGGACTTTATAGTTCCGACTCCCATCATGGACCAGAACATATATTAAGCAAACTTAAAGCTCTTAAAGTGAATCTTAAAGTGAATCTTAAAGATTCTTAAAGTGAATCACCTTCTTGAAGAATTCATATAATTTCTGAGACTTTGTCACAGAATTATATTGTGTTATTAGTCTGAAGTTAATACCTGAAAATACACAATCACATGCCAAGAGATCTTACAAAATACTGAACTCTTGACATGTATCATGTGCCTGCCCAGTAACTCTTTACATTTCTGAACATTGCTTCTCTGGGCTTGGAGTGAGAATTTAAAACAATTCATCATTATTTACTGTATCCCCACAGTGTATCTCCCCGGGTGAAAATATAGCTCATTTTGACAATTGAAACATTACCTCTGAAATCTTTGGTGGCAACTTTGTCCTTGACATTAAGAGCAAGGTAGATGGGCAGTGGGTTCTGACCTTGGTTCACTGCCTGACGTTGATCAGAAAGTCTGTGGTGGCTTTTCTGGATTTGAAAAAAACCCCAATGAGTCAGCTTATAATCTGTTCCTTCAAAACATCAGCTTATAAAGACTAAGATATTTTCCTGAATTTGCTCCTAAATTTACTTCCCATGCTTGAATAACAGAGGACAAGAAAGCAGGAACAATTTCTGTTAAGATAGCCAGCCATGTTCAGCTTTCAGCATACAATGACAGCAGCTAATCACTTCACATTCTGTTCTAGCTTTGTATGGTTAAAGTTAGAATATATGGTGTATCCAGGTAATTCAGCTGTTATCATCTGCTTCATCTGTTAATGATAAGAGTTCTTCAAGGCAGCATGTTAATGACCCTTCTAATCAAGATTTCTTTTTTTAAATTCTGCATTGAAAGTCAACATCCGCAGAGGAAAAGTCCTTGAGCTGTCCAATACTAACAACTTATACAGGAAATGGAGGTTTTGAGCACACTTCAGCCAAATTAAATTCTAGCAAATTTTGCTAGGTAGCACTGAGGCTGGAAGCACTGTGAAATATGATATGAAATGAGAGTATTTAATTTTATCTGTTTCATCTAGACAAAAGTAAACCATGTTTTCAGAATTTTAAAATAAAATAGCTTTTTTTCCAGCTATCATCAGTATAGAGAAAGTTTGGAAAGTCTTTGCTTGTGTCATTACAATAAAATTAGAAATTGAAGATCCTGAGAGATCAAATTGAAAGTAGCTGAAATGTACCCACTGTAGCTAATATATCATCTCCAGAGCTATATGTAGCTCTGGATCTACATACTTTCTTATCACTAAGTCACAAACTGCTGGACATGACAGGTACATCTGCAGTACATTCAAGTTAAGAGAGCAGCTTGTGCAAATATTGCAGCAGTGGAGAGATAAAAGCATAGGGCTATAAAAAACACCTAAGAAACTTAAAAATTTCTTGCACAGCTGTAGTGTTAATCAGCATTCTGCTTACTTTAGAGCTAGTCTGAGCATTTCTGCTACATTCAATCACACTTCAGGCTCCAGTGTAGACATACATTCTGTCTCCCAAGTTATTAATGTAAATAAGTGGTGTTCTCCCTATGCACCAAGTACAGTGTTACTGGCTAGGTGTCTCTTCCTAGGGCTCTAGTTTTTTGCAATGGTTGTAAATATTAAGTCAACAACTTTATGAGGAGAAAGATGTATAGACATTACCCCATCATTTAACATGGCTTCAATCATGAGCCCCCACAGATCAATGAAAGATGTTTTATGTCCTGCTTGGGTCCTTTGGCTCAGCTCTCTGTAATAATTCCTCAGACTTTTCAAGGAAAAAGCCCCCATCTTGCACTTGGCTGCTTGCTTCCGTGCTTCAATAATTACTTCTCCAAGATCCTTACGTGACCAATCAGCATCTTCATATAGCTTTGTCATTGTCCTGCAGACAGGAAACATGATGGAGTGCGGGGAGAAATGAACAAGATGCTTTTGAAACTCAGCAAATACAGCCTGTAGAGTTTTGGACTCGTATAAATTTATCTTTTAGTTACTCTCCTCTTTGAGTTTACTTTGAGCAGAAATGCAAGTCTAAAGGCAACCAGTCAAAAATCACTTAATCTGAGATGCAACACAAGTGGCTCCACCAGCTGTCGGTGCTGTTTCTGTCAAACAGTAAATAACAATAAAGGATCATTTTTCATAGGATTAAGGACGCTTACACTTCCAATAAAGTCTCCTCTTTTGGTTAGGGATAGGCCACAATGCATGATAATTCTTTCATAGGTGACCTTGGCACTCATAGCCCAAAGATGGAAGCAATAACTTAATTGATCACCTTTACCCTTTCTGAAACCAAGATACAACATAGGCTTTTCTTAACACCGCAAGATTCGAACAACAGCATCAAAATTACTCCTCACCATGTTGTGCCAGATGAACCACTGATGTATGAAATACAATCCAGAACACGCAACTTTTGGAGACCCAAAATGCTGCCATACATGGCAGTGAGTGCTCTTATGCCACACCCTGATGTGGTCACAGCCACTATAGGCACCTGTTTGACACAAAAAAAGAGCAGAAAGCCTAGATGGAAGAGTGGCATTAAGGCACAAATAATGTCAAAAGATTACAGAAATGCAAAAGCAGCATCCAAACACTAGTAAGATAAAACACATAAATTAAGAGATAAAGCAACATTTCTCTATACGGTACATCCCTGTACAACTAGGAACAAATTAGGTCTTGGCACTTCAGAGAGGATTTTTTAAGAAACAATGACCAAACTATTGGTTTGAAATGCCTTCAAATAATTCACTTGTAAGCTGAGTGGAAACAGAGATTTTGCTCATCTAAACGGACAGTTGAACTCTCCAGCTGAGATCACACTGGTGGCAAAGTGCCCTGAGGATGAGCTGATGTTAACAATCCTCACTCCTTATCCAGATGGAGGTAAAAAAATCATCCCTCATCTCCAGGCTTGAGGGAAAGGAGAGAGAAAAATCCCCCAGAAATGCCCTTAACTGGTTACCTCATGCTCTTGCAGATCTTCCTCCAGATGAAGAACATCCTTTAGTGCAGCAGCTACTACCTTCTTTCGGTTTTGCAGGAAATTGTGTTCATCTGTGCAGAGGTCAAACCCCAGGCGGGCATCAAGGTTTCTTGGTCTGAAACACAGACCCTGAGTCCTGAGACCAGGGCACAGGTATTGTTATATTATGAGTCACTGTGGACAACTCCAGCTGTGCTTGTGTGTGTTTACAGACCAGTTTCTGGACAGTATAATGTAATAAATGGGAAAAAACAACACCACAGACAGACCTCTGCTAATTGCTGTAGCTGAAAATGAGAATGCAAATAGTAAGGCAGAGCAAATCACGGCACACTGTCCATTATGGTATCTACTACAGACTTCTGGTTTTATTTGCTCATATAATTAATTTTTCAAGTTTCAGTAGTGCTGCCATTCATCCTGTAACTAGATAGGCACTGCATCTGTGAAATTAGAGAAACAGCTACTATGCCTTGAAGTTATTTTGTTTGTATAATTCAGAATCGTGATTTCTTTGCGGAGCTGCTTTCTCCATCTCTGAGCATAATAGTGCACACAAATCAAGACCTATTGCTGAGATGCACTAGCAGCTTGGAAATTTGGAAGACAGGGGACCCATGATTTAATTTGCCATTAATTATAAAGGAGAACCTCACAAATAAAAGCTACAACCCATAATGAACTCACACATCTGCTCCCATCTGAGCCTGCATCGACCCCTGCTAATTTCAAATGAGCTTTGTTTAGGAGCACATGCCTCCCAGTTACAGAATCAGGTCTTGCTGGAGACTCACTTACCATTCATTTGCCTTTGTGTACAAGTCAATTGTCCTGTCCTGAAAATCGCAATACAAACAGTGTAAGCATGCTCAGGTCATTACTTCTGCACCTTCCGCCCCCACTCTACCTAGGGCCTGAGTTTCACTGCCTTTGAATTCAGCAACGTGGCTGGAGAATCTGGCCAGCAATGGTCTGGACTGTGAGACACCTTCACAAGTTCCAGCACAGTCTGGGTTGAATAAAAGTAAGCCATTCACCCAAGCTATGTGGGCTTAGGGCCCCTCAGCTCCTCACAGTTTAACATTCATTAGTTGGGAAGGTTGTTGAAAGCTGTGCATCTGAACCATACACATATGGATGATCTCTATTTTATTTCTACTTCAGGCATTCTCTTTGCAAATATAAGTCCTAGTTGTCATATCCATTACTGTTAGCGTGTGTACAATGTTGATGAACGTACATATTAGACATGTCCTGAGGAAGTTAGTTTAAACTCAGAACAGGGTTTCACAGGACATGCCTGGATCCACGTGCAGAGCAAAAGAAAAAGTAACTATTGCATAGTTGCAGAGTGATTGTCATTCATACCTTACACCATGGCATGCTTCATGTCTGACAGGAACTGAATCACTGAGCTCTAAGACTAATCATCCACCAAACTGAATGTGTGTTGGGCTGTTTTCTGTTAAGACAGACTTGTTCTCACCTCGCCTATTGCTATTTTCTCTTGTATAGGAAGCGAGTTCAGAGGTAGAGTCACAGATTCATTCATATCCCTTTCACTTTGACTCGATATAGACTGAAAAAAAAGGGTGAGACAAAAAATAAACAAGTTACCTATTCTACAAAAAAAAAAAAAAAGAGAGAAAAAAGGTAAAAGCAGTCTCCCTGTCTCACATACATGCACTAACCAATTCCCAGCCCACACAGATCTGCACACACACTCAGAGGTCCCCAGTGAAAGAGCTACATGTCAGTGGTGCTCACATACCCTGCTGAGCCGTCTGCGCCGCGGCAGAGCCACAGTGAGCGCTGACTGGTTGTACTTGATGTAGTGGAACCTGGCCGGGGACGTCGGGCACAGGCAGGAGCTCAGCGTGTGCGTCTGGGTTCCTTCATACGACCCGTCCACAGTTAATGCAAACTTTCTCTCTGAAGCAAAGGTGTTCAAACTTAAGCTCTTCAAAAAATGTGGATAATTTGTTTGCACAGTAATGTAATAAATATATGGTTTCCTAAAGTAGCATCATTTTGATACCCAAATGGTAGGAAGAATAAATAGATTGATTTATCTGAGGGTTTCAGTTTCAGAGATGGTGTACAGAGTGTGCCATGTAGTGACTGTTGCTGTAGCACCACTGCACTTAGATATGTGATAGCAGAGACTATGGCTCTGTTCATTAGGTAATGATTCACAGCCAATAATAGTTGGAGTTTGCACATTTCACTCCTCTGAAAGTGTGAAATGTGCAAAATACCTTATTATTACACCAGAATAATGTTTGAGGATTATATACTGCCTTATTGCTGAGATACTTTGAAAATTTTGGACTTTTGGAAGAAATACTTTTTTTTGTATCAGATCACAGTTCTCTTTGGTATCAGTTAAATCTTAGTCACTCGATCATGTTTCTCTTCCCTTCAACCTGTAATACTTCTTTTGAAATATTTCTAGCACTTAAAAAATAATGTCTGGTGTTTTTTTTCCTTTCATGCAAAAAGTGTTTGATATGTCTGTTCAAATAATAAAAATGGCCTTTGTGTAGAAAGATATCGACCCACAAGGTTCAAGGTGAAATACATTCTGTAGAGCTACACACACCAAAGTATATAGTCAGCCTTCAAAAGAATTACCTCACTTAAGCATTTTCAGTCACATCTAGCAAACTTTTTCTCAGAGCTCAACTGGATCATCCAGATGCTTAAGCACTGTGCTGGATTGGGGTCATCATGAGATTTCAGAACAAGATACTTTAAAAATTGTGTAGGAGGCACAAAGTTCCACAAGTATGGGCTTGACACGGCAGTGATACACTGCTTTAAGTGTGCAGGAAAGGTCTTTGTTAATATACTGTGTCTTGTGTTTCACCCAGTGGCATGTCTTATATTGCTATATCTAAAGAAATTATATGACGTTTGATGGTAAAAGAGGCCCAATTCTCATTCTGCCCATTATTTTGTCCCAGAATCCAGAAAAAACAGGAGTTAGCTTCAGTTTAGGACCCAAAAACCCTCAATTCCTTACACAACTGCTTTGGAAAATTGTAAGTACCTGGCAAGATGTCACTGCAGAGGAAAATATTTTGTGGGGAAATTAGACTACGTGCTCATCTCACCAAATTCAGGAATAATATATATTTTTTTGATCAACTACAACCACCTCCACAGGCCACTGGCATCAGTGAGATTTCCTCGTGCATCCTAAATAATTTTAAATCCAGCATGCTCGAGTGTAAAACACTGAGTGCTTCTGCCATTAAGTGGCAACCTGATTTGCTCTGTAAGTCAGTGAAAGGCTCACCCATAGTGTCCTTCCTCAGCCTCCCGTCGTTCACCTGCACGTCCAAAGAGGAAACCTCACGGGACTGTAAGAGACAACCGGGGCAAGAGACAAAGGCATTCACTGTCAGCAGGGCTCAACCTCATCCAGTCCACTGGACGCATGCCCACAGGGCTTGGGGCACATGCCTCAGGGGAGAGGTGGTGCCAGCCTGTAACCCCACTACCAGGTCTAGGGAGATGGAATTGGACTTCCCCGTGGGAAATAACAGAATGCATAGGGATGAGGAAAGAGAAGGGATCTGCTCGCTCTGCCTGCAGCAGTGGCCCTGCAAGGGCCTGGGGCAGGAGCACCCACAGGAGAAGGATCTCCAAACACGGGTGCCCAGCTCTCCCAGGGCAGAGGGAGGGATGTCATACCCCTGAGCCCAGCTCAGTTTAGGCAGAGGCGAGCACTGGCAGCAGCTCACAGTCTTCACCGCTTTAACCTCTCCCAGGGCGAGTCACTAGCTGGGATGACACGGGAAAGCCAGTGCCAACACCAGCTTTAGGCTGTGTGTGTTGGTCTTGGTCAATGCTCCATGCCACCACAATGGCCTGGTACCTTTAACACCAGCTTTGCAACAAGCATTCCTATACAGCAGGGAAAAAGATTACGAAATAAAAATTACCACTAGAACTCCATTAGTAACGATGTTTTCAGGAGGATCTGGACTGAAAGACAAAATGGAAAACAATCAATTCAAAACCAGCACATTCTTTTTTTTTTTCTTTTTCTGACTCTTCTTTAAGCATTATTTCATTATCTTTATCTTTAAAAGTCCATCTTTGGACAGCATGGATAAATGGAATCAGAAATTCAGCATGCATATTCAATCCAGTTTGCCTCTCACAGGTTAGAGTCTGAACTTTACAACATTTGTGGACACCTCGCTGTATCAGACGGATCATTTTCTGACACACTGAAGACAATTTACACAGGGATGGCATAATCACACTATTGCCCAAAATTGTTCAGTTCACACCTGTGGAATCAGAGTTAAAAAGCTGCTGAATTCATCCAACATGCCATTAAAAAAAGGGGGGGAAATTACCATTTGCCTTAAAAATTAGCAGCATGCTTATTCTCTCCATTAAGTGTACAGCCAGCAAAGAAACAGAGAAAAAAAAAATTCTTATGACAGAGCAAACATCTGGGATCCCACAGTAAAGAACAAGAAGGGAAACTTAAAACTTCCTCCTATGTCCTATTTAGAATGTGCCTTTCAGTTTGGTGAGCAGCTGCCATCAGGGATATCTCTACGCTCCCACTAGCACCTGTGCTTGCACTGCTGTGTGTCTGGATGCCCAGTGCAAATGCATGCATCCCATGCACCATCATGCATTCCTTCTACATTAAACACTCTACCCAAAGTTACCTTCTGTTTTATTCAGATGTTGGCAGTGTTAGGGGGCTGCAAGAGGGAACTGATTTGTAGCAGTAACCTTGTGTTTCCATCTTACACCTCCAGCTATTTCATCTTACGCACCTGCTCTCCATTGTGAATTCAACCTCCAGCTCCTCTTTTCCCTGCAAAAGAAAATTGAGGCAGTCACCACAGCTTGGTCTCCTGTGAAGAGAGGAGACCCTCTACAGGAGATTCTCTACAGGAATCTGTGCCCTTTGGGGGTCTCTGTAAACCAGTGTCCACCTTTTGTTGCTGCACATGCCGCAGACCTAATTTCCTCCATGTTGTGTCTATTATACTTCTAGTATTATATGCTTCTAGCATCTTATCCACTAATTTAGTGGACTCCTAGTGTAGGCCTTGCAGGACAAGTGGAATCCATACTGCAAGGTCTCTTGGTGGCTGCTCCCCCCTGCTCCCTCTTGGCATGCTTTCCTCCCCCCTTCCTTCCTCTTGGCACAAGCACATTCTCACCTGAGCACACCCTCTTTGCTTTGTCCTTGAATTTTATTCATACCTGTGGATTCAGCTGGAAACTTAGCTGAATGTTTTCTCCAAGCTGGATTTTGGAGACATCAAAAAAAACAGTGAGGAGATGGTCATCTTGAGTTACTTTGTCCTCATCACAGACTTTAAGCTCCAGAATGTTCTGGGGAAAAAAATAAATAAATATGAAAGTTTTAACAAATATAACATGCTACAGATATTTCATTTAAGTTGAAGAACTTTGGGAAAGAATGAAAAAATAGAAATACTGCAGTTGCTCTCTGTGTACTCTATTGACTATGCAGGCAGACACAGTCTTATCAAACCATCAAAATCTAAATAAGTACAGTGAGAGACTGTGAATAGTTCACAAGGGATCTCAGAAAGACCTGCAGAGCTGAAGGACTATATGTTATGCTTGATAGCTGGTAAGAATAGCTGTTGGAGGTGTCTGCATTCTTACCTTAACCTGGCTCTGAATTGTGAAGTGGAAGGTCTCGTTCCATGTCGGGTTCTTGCTGTTCTGGACAGTCTTGGTGCGGAAATGCTGCACAGAAGCTGTTGGCAGGCTCAGGCTCACATAGCAATCAGACTGAGTTACTGTTGAAGACAGGGAAATCAGGAAAGCAATGGAGCAATGAAACAATCTAGTCCCCTCTAAGGTGGGCATTTTTAAGCTGTGTACACAAAGCAATACACAGAATTCAGGCCTGGCACTAGCTAAAGTACCATCAAGCTGGAGCTAGACACCCATCTTGTGTTTACTATTGTGAAAGCCTGTCAGTGTGTTCTTCTTGAGAACTACTTTTTTTCAAGTCCTGGAGAAAAAGATAAACATTCAAAATACTCAGTTGTGTTGCTGAGGAGCTATCCATACACACAGGGGCACATACACATAGTGGCCTCACAGGGCTGGCCACCATGGACATTAGCAGCTGTGACAGGGGCTGCACATGGACAGAGCCCAGCTCCTACACACTGTGCTTCCACAGGTAAGCAAGAACATGCCTTTATATGTCTAGAGTAGCTCTGGCTGTAAGTTCTATCTTGTCTACTTTCTGAGCATCCTTTCTTTGCTCTAGGACCTCTGGCTGCCAGTACAGAGGAGGCAAGAGCTTGTTGCATTCAAGGTTCCCATGAAGCCAAATTTCTGTCACAGAAGGCACATCTTCTACCAAGGCACCTGATTTCAGTCTGCTTTCTTCCCTTATGAAAGTTAAAAAAGGAAACACTCAACAACAGTTTTTCAAGAAAATATAAAGAAAAAAATTTCAAGAAAAGAAGATTAATCACCTGTGGGGATGAAATTATTGAACTTAATCTTCCGTGAAGAAGATCATAAGAAAAGCATTAAAATGTTGAAGAGTTTGATGGATAACAACATTTTCTTTGAGAAGCAGCTTTACTTTTATACAGCAATGAGGCTGTATAAAAAAAGGTATTGCCTAATGTCACTATTTCCACCTGCATCTCTGTGCCTCAGCCAGAGTGGCAAAGGTATTTGCAACGCTTCATGTACAGGTGGAAGCTTGTCTGTTCTTCCCAGCAGAGAGCAAGACACTGCTTCTTTGCACAAAATTGCACTGCTCTGCTGTTTCCATTCAAGGCGTGTATAGGTCATGAGGTTCACCTATTAATTTTAATGTTTCCAGCTGTAGGGAGGGAAGCTACATTTATTTTCCTTTCTCAGCTGAAGTGGCCAGTCGTAAAGTGTGGCTTCCCACCTGAACTCCATCATAGGAGCTTTTAGTAGGAAGGAGTTGTTAGCAGCAGCCTGCAGGGCTTGCATCATCAACAAGCACTTTCATTCTGAGGTCAGAATAATCGACTGGCAAATATATTTGTCATCATTATGAGGAAATAAAAAAGCAAGTATGAATCATTAGATTAACAATCTTGTGGACGCACACTCAGAAGTCGGGGATGGTCACCCTACAGAACATGATCTCTTAGTTAGGGACGACAACCTGCACAAGTGCCAAAGATAGAATGGGGAGCATTGCCGTAAATGCCAATCCCATTAGTAGAATTGTATTTCCTCTTTTTGTAGTGCCATGTACTCAAGCATCCCATAGCAGATACATCTTCATCTGAACAGCATCTGAATAGGCCTAAGTCTTGTCACACTTAGTTTTATTGGCAGACTTGACTTTGAGAAACACAAAATAATTGACTTGGCCTATTATTGACTCCCCATGTGTAACTCAAGAATTAACAAAATCGGCCTTCTTTTCCCCCCTGACTTCTCTGAGGCTTATGTCATCTTTTCTGAGTAACTCTGAATGAAAGAAGAGTAACTTTGACTGATGAAATAGTTGTCATATAAAGATATGTCATTGTCATATGAAGATATATGTCATTGTCATATTAAGATATATGATTTCTAAAAAAACCATCAAAACACATAGAAATCAGCTGAGCTTCTAACAATTCTAATAGCTCCCAAAATTCTGTGTGCATACAGGAAACATCCCTATAAAAATCTTTCTTGGCTCTTGGGAAGCCCAGACTGATATTAGCACAGATTGCTGTTGGCTCTTGTTGCCACTAGGAGACAGATCAGAAGGATCCAAATGGGTAAGCCTATGGGTGAACCAAAGTTTATTTCATTGACCTTTCCCAGTTAGTGACACATGCTCTGACTTCATCTGTTGCAGAGAACACAGCAGTATTTTGAAACTCCATCAATTATTTTTTGTCTGTAAGTGGTCACTGTCTGCTACTGCACTGTATCATCCACCTTTAAGAAATAACTACCTGTCAGACAGCAGAGCCCTGACTTCTTATTTAGATCTCTGACTTTCTCTGGGATACTTCTGGCAGCCACTAAATAAACATACTTCCCTCCTCCCATCTGCAAAATATGTTTGGTGATGCCCTTTGCACTTCAGAAGCGTCCTCTGAAACCTAATTACCTCTTGTTTGTAAATTATTTTCCAGGGAGGCATTTACAGCACCCAGGAACCTTTTTTATGCATCTCTGATACCTCAGGCTGGTGTTCTGCCTGACCGCCTCCAGGTATAGGCAGTGAGAAATGGCACTCCACAGCCTATCCTGTGCCCTGTCTGGTGGGTGTCACTGCAATGTCCCTCTGCCTTTGCACGTTCACACACAAGGCTCCCACTGCAGCCATGTGAGCAAACCCCCACCACGCTGGTACGTGAGCCTAACCAACACCTAACTACAGCAACTAGGCTCTCGCAGGACACACACAGCACAGCATCACACCAGTGACCTGTTGGGTCCCTCCCCTCCACCATGACATGTTAACAGCTGTCAAACATGCTTGGGATGGCAGCTATGGTATTCCTGTGAGGCAATATCCGGCCAAAAGCAGGTGTGGCAGCAGGTATTTATGAAAGCACAGTCTTCTCATCCAATTATTACACTAAGTGTCTAATTATCTTCCAGGATAATAGCAGGCAGGACTGGATCTTAATTGTGCTTTACCATTAGGAAGCATTGCAACAACATGACCCATGCTAAAAAACACCATAGCCACAGCCCCGTGCTGCATCCCAAACAGCAGAACACCCACACATCTGGCTCGAGCTGAAATCTCACCTGCCTCATAGCTCAAATTTGAGCAGGGGTCAAACCAAACATTTTAATTTTAATTCCATCTCCTCTTTTGTTGTTAACAGCTGTAAGCTTCAGCCCATCTGTAACCTGGGAAGAAGCCTCAAACATCCTTCTCCTCATGGACTGCCTTTAGCTCCTCACTGTTTCTGAGAGGTAGATTTTGTCATGATACTTAAGGTATAGTTTTTTCTGATTGTGCTGAAAGGACCTGAACAAGAATGTCATCTCAAACCCTGATTGCCCAGAGCATCTCCTTGACCTGGTCTCCCTGGTGATGCCCTTTGCACTTCAGAAGCGTCCTCTGAAACCTAATTACAAGTCACAAAATATAAGATATCAACACCAGTTGAGAGGAGCATTTGTTTTCTTTTTCTCCCACTTCATAGCTGCATAGGTATCTGGCTGAGGGTGGGGGGACAAGTCAGCATCGCTGTCTTCTAGAGGGCAAAATATTAGATAAGTGATGTCATTGAAACTTTTAATACTACCTTTTAAATAAGAACGTGGGCTACTTCTATGTCCTTCCAGAAGGTGATTTACAGGCAGACTATCAGAATTCATTCTGTCCAAGGAGATCAGTTCCTGTCCTCAGGGAGCATTCAGTATTCATCTTCTAATAGGTAAACTTCAAGAAAAAGCTTTCACACTTTCTCCCACCTTGCTCTTCATTCTGGGTGGAGCACCCTACAAGTATCCCTAAAACTGTATTTATGTAATCTCACTTACATCCCTCCTTAAAACACTCCTTTGTTGAGACGTTGCTAAACAACCTTCTTTGTTTGCCTTTATCAGTCCACATCCTCTGATTTTACAATCACATTTCATGCAGCACCTAGAACAATAGGCTGCTGGTGTGTAGTTGCAACTGCTTAAATGGTGAAGTAAGTAATAAATAACAATGAAACAATAACAACAGTGCAAGAACAGAACACCAGAGGAAGTCTGCATGTTCCTGCAATAAGTATCATGGTGGAACACAGTTCCTCAAACAATAATGTATTTTACTGACCATATTTTTTTTCCTGGATCTCAAGGGACTTTCACATGAATTGATCCCATATGTGGCAGAATTGCTACTGCAATTCTGTAAAAAAAATGTTTTGTTGAAAATATAAAACATACTTAATCATTTTATAAAATATAGTATCCAAATTTGTCTCATATAAAAAAAATCCAAAACCTGAAGTTTCCAAAATTAAAATTCATAGTTAAAAAAAAATCTGTAAAAGCTTGAAAAATATCATTTTCTTACTAAGAAAATGATGAAGAATATTTTTAACTGGTCAAGTCCATTTAGCCAAGGGCCCACATTCAATGTCCACTCAGGGGTCTTGGGCATTTTCAGGAAGCAGAGAATGATGGCTTAAAATTTCCGAACTTAGTATCCCCATGCAGTAGTCTACTTTCACATTGTTTAACCCTTAACACTGTGTTTCCTTGCTTTTCCATTTGTTAATTCCACTTAAAGACTTAAAGATTTCTCTGCAGCATCTTGGTTTTTAGTCCCTTTGCCCACATTTTTTTGGGAAAGACCTTTGGTCTTATAAAGGACGGACATCATGCCTCACATTTATAGATGGGTGTCTAAGGAGAGTATAAGAGGGAAAATATCCTTTAATACCCCCTCAGCCCTCACAATTTAAGATTCAGAGACTTCCTAAGCCTACTTTAACTAGATTTTTTTTTCATTTATGAACTTGTGCAGACTCGGCCTGCAACCTGCATAAACTTTGGCATTCATGATCTCCTGCTGTGGGGAATTCCCAAGCTGAACCACATGCTGTAAAAAGCCATGTCCTTCTGTTTGTTCCGGAGCTATGGCGATTGCCCAAGGTAAGCAGTTGATCTTGAAATTTGCAAAGTCTCAGCAGACAAAGCTGTGTATTTAAGGGTGGGTTGGATTGATGCACATCCAAGACTTACCCCATTAGGGAATCAGGATGCTTGTGGAGGACACACCCAAATCTGGGAACTGGCAAGCAATCACAGGTCCAGGAATATCAAGAGGCCCAATGGGCCTGATGAGCATTGGGTGTGCTCAGTGAGAAAGGGGAATGTGAAGAGCACAAACAAGGCACTAAATTCACATGTGTTATCAATTATATCAGATATGCATTAATACACAAGTGGAAATTAGCGTTATAAATTACACACTGAGGGATCAGTGGGAAGGGTGCACTAAAAAGATTCGGGGTTTAAAAAGCAGAATGAAACCCTTTAAATCATCTTAGTTAAAAATCCTCTCTTATCCACTGAACTCCTATTAAAGATCTTTTACTATCTATTCCATAAGAGATCTTAATTAGGTTTTGAGATTCTCTTGTTATGGATTAATTTTCCCGTCTCTATTACCTGGAAAATGGAGCAGATAGATCAATAATAAAGATAACCTGCAGCACCAGGTTGGGAGACCTTTTAAGCGCTAGCTGAGTATTAAACAAATTAATCTGAAAACTCTACAGAAACCTAGTGCAAGGTTAGGCACAATTGGCAAGAGATAGAAGAAGCCAATTTAAAATGTCAGAAATCAATAAGGTGAATGAAAAATAGGTGACACTTGCAATCTTGTTTTATCTATAAAAGTTTGCAAGAAAGAGAAAGTAATAAAAACAGGGATGAGAAAAGGAAGAATGAGAAAAAAAAATCAGTGTTCGGAAAATAGTCCTATCCAGAAGTCCGCTTTGCTGGTGATGGAGTACATGTGCCTCTGAGTTTGTAAGCCTGTGTCAAGATAATCTCTAAGGAACTGTAAAGATGACTGAATCAACTCAATAACACTCCCCTGGTTTTACACAAACCAGAAAAATTTTGTTTGCCTTTTTTATCTCAAGACTCCCATTTTGCTGCTTCTCAGTGGAAGTCCTATAAAGTTATGGACATCAAATTTGCACTAGCTTTTACATTGTCAGAAAAGCTAAGCAAAGGTTAAATTAATTCATTTAACCTTTTGAAATATAGGTTTATTTTATATGATAAAGAGCCTGTCATTGAAATCTGTGACTTCTGTAAGTCTGGCTCCATAGAAAAATATGCCCTCAAACAGTTTAAAAGCAAATCTTTCTGATAAATACAACTGAAAAATTTCACACTCAGTAAAATTAAATGTTACTGAAAATAAGCAGCTGTCAGTCAAAACTAGATTCGACATTTAAACATAAGCAAGGCAGTGCTCCCTGACTGGTATGATTTTCTTTTCCTACATGATGAATGTCCACAACAAGTAAAGTATTGACCTTTCACAAGTGTTTGTCCTGGGAGTTTTTTACAAATTTTTTTCCCCTCCAAAATCACCTCTGTCACACAAACTTCTCCTTTAGAAAGCTCTAGGGGCTGGTGGGACATGGCTTGGACGGGGAAGCAGAAAAGGCTGAGCATTTCACTACCTGTCCCATGCCCTAGAAACCTTCTAGTATTGAATAGGACAGCATCAAAACATAATAAACCCCATTCCGAAAAAACAGCCTAAAGATGAAAATGAAAAGCATTGATCTAGATGAGAAAAAAGTCGAGAAGAAGTTTGGTCATCTCATTGTCACACAGATCTTTTACTAGAACATAATTATCTAGGGAGATATCTAAGGGTTGCAATTTTTCTGCACCTCTTTTTTCTGCTCAGTATGCATGTTTGTACATTCAAATAGGTATTAGGTGTAGGAAAGGATTTCTCTCCAGACTATAACTGAGCTTCAGTTATGCTTTCCATGCTGTAGAAGTAGTCCAGTGAGAAGGTTCATGTGGATTCTTCTTCCCTATACATTCATCAACAGCAAAGCATCTTACTGCTCTTCACTAAAAATCAGACTGAAAAACTCTTGTTCACGTACCTTTGGTCTCTAGACAAACTATTGCAGAACTTGAAGCAGATAATGTTGGAAAGGCACAAAAATATCTTGTCCTGGATCTTTTTAAGTGAACGACTTTAGCTTGGTCATGCTCATATAGAAACTTTCTGCATTCAGATTTTCTATGTGTATAAATGAACAGATGCAAGACAATCAGCCCTCTTCTCAGATAGGAGGAGATGGTTGCCATTCAAGCCATTTTTTCTAATGTTTTGCAGTTCAGGTATTTATGGACCATTAATAAATATCTGCATAATTATAATTCCTGGGCAGTGAGCCATGCCTACTGCTGAATGAAATTTGATAATCCATAAGAGGTGCCAAGTGTGCAGTCCTGAGCTCACATCAAATGTTCTTTGATAGGCTCAGGATTACACAGGGTGGACATTACTCTAAGGAACCATGGAAAGAAAGTTCTTATTGCAATCATTCCTGTGAATAAAAGAATATTTATTTGCAGATTCAGATGTGAAATATTTTATCCAATCTGTGCAAACATGTTATACATTACAACTGGTGGCTAGACTTCAGTGTTATATTGACAAAGATATAATGAAAAACAATGTCTTCTAACTGTATTACCTCATCTTCAGCTTACCAGGATCACACATCTCCTATGTCTCTCCTTTTAAATGTAGTCTGTAGTGTTTGTGACACTTGACATATTCAGAGTAGTTTTACAAGCATGAGGATGCTCCAGGGGTATAGCAAAGATACTCACACAAGTCTGCTTTCCTGGCATTTTTCATCTGTATGACTTTTACGGTGAGCAAGTTGCATGGAGACGGTTCTGTCTGTTGAACAGCACACAAAATTCATGGGATGAGAAGGCAAAAAGGAAGAACAGAAGTATAGTCAGAGATAGAATTAAGTGTTTCAGTTCCAAACAACAAAAACATTTCTAAACTGAGGCTCCTCCTTGTGCATTGACTTCTCCCCAGAAGGTTTGTAGCCAGGTGTGACCACAGACCAGACCTCTGATGTCCTCCATTTTCCACTCTGAGGACACTTGTGTTAAACCTTCAACTTGAGGTATCTGACTCTTACAACCCAATCTCATAGAGAGGTGTGATAAAGAACCTTGCTGTGTTAGTAATAGAGCTGACACTCATCTTGGTCTGAGAAAATTCACAGGATGTCATATATATCCATTATATTTCACAACAAACAGCAAACAATCTAGCAAGGCAGGAATTAGTAACGATATAATGGTGTAATGATGCTGCTCATCAGTTCATTAATAGTTACATAATTACATTCTTATGTCTGATATAGAGAGCAGTGATGGCTTTTAAAAAATAAGGGCCTGGAAAGGGCTTTCCAGAGACATAGCCCAAACTTCTCAGGAGGAGTGAGTGAAAGGCAGAACTCTGTAATTACTTCTCTGTGAATAATTCAGCTTACTCAATCTTCCTTTAAGCAAAACTCTCAAGAATGTATCAAAGGAAATATTTGCAGCTTTCCAGTACTTAAAGGGGGTTTATAAACGAGAGGGAGAGGGGCTTTTTACAGAGCTAGTTATAGGATGAGAAGGAATGGTTTTAAACTAAAAAAGAAGATATTTAGATCAGATATGAGAAAGAAATTCTTTACTCAGAGGGTGCTGAGGCACTGGAACATGTTGCCCAGAGGGGTTGTGGGTGCCCTACCCCTGGAAGTGTTCAAGGCCAGGTTGGATGGGGCCTTGAGCAACCTGGGGTAGTGGGTGAGATCCCTGCCCCTGGGGATGGGGATGGAGCTGGAGCTAGATGATTTTTAAGGTTCCTTCCAACCCAAGCCTTTTTATGATTTTGGGAAACCACCTAAACCTAAAAGTGGTTACCAAAAGACATTTAACAAACCTGTGAGGAAACAGCTTTGATTTTGTCATCCTCTCATCTTTAGCAAAGATCATACAATTGTGGTACTTAATATGCAGGGGCTGAAGTTGAGGTACTTTTTTTCTCTAGATATCCTTCTTCTAGATATCTAGCTATCTCTAGATACCCTTAATCTCTAGATTATCCTTCTTAAAGGAATAAAATGAGGAAAAATTGCACACTTAATGCTCTAAATTACAAAAAAACCAAACCGACCAACCTTAAAAAATCCAAAAGCCACAACCAAACAACAAAACCCCACCAAAAATCCCACCACCAACAGAAATGCCAACCCCAAAAAACGTCCAACAAAACCACACCAAAAACCAAGAGGATAGAGCAAAACTGAGCAACGAACACATGTAAAAGACAGTTCATGCACACTGCCTACAGAGCAGGGAGTATCACTGCAACAAATACATAGATCAGTGTATATAACAATACATTACCATTCATTCCCTTATGCCCCAAAACTGGCACAATTTTTAAGAGACCTATATTTAACAACTCACATAGTATTAGTTTCCTTACTTTCCCTATGCATTCATTGGCATTAGTAATAACTCCTTATTTTAACTCCTAAGTGTGTTGTTTTGCCTAACCCAGTTGGGTGAAAGTAAAAAGGTAGCTTTTTATATCAATTGTGAATTTTCAAAATAGCAAATTACTACATCAATAAAGCTTTCGCATTCCTGAAGGCCAAAACACAAAGTAGTCACAAAACCCAGTCAGAAAGAAATCTTGCTTTGCTCTCAGCCTCAGTGCTCAAGATAATTCTCAGAGCTGAAGATACAAGAGGTGAAACATCTGCTCCTACAGCAGGTCTCCTCTGCCCCCAAGGGCAGCCTGCTCAGCTCCTTGCAGAGCCTCCTCTTGCCTTTTCTTACCTGGCTCTTGCTGTAGAACAGCCCCATCGTGGTCTTCTCCCTGTGTGAGCCAGGTGTGAAACGTGGTAGTGGATGTGTCTGCAGGAGTCTCAGGCTCAGCTCCTTGTGCTTTAAGCGGCCAGGAGCCGGCAGGCAGGTGTGTGAGTGCCTGACTCAGAGCAGCCTCACCCGCCACCACCACCTGAGCAATCCCAGCTCCTCCTCCTCTTCCTCCTCCTCTCTGCCCGGGAGCTGAGTGCAGGCTGCTCACCTGCACCAAAGCACCTGCCTCTGGCACTGCTGAGGGATGCTCTTGTAAGTTAGAGGGAAATGAAGACTGAGAAGTGATCCTCCTTTCAAGGTTATCGGCACTGAACAAATGTTTTACACTTTTAAGCATCCTCATCACATTTTGAGGAGGCCACAGTGCTCTTGCCCACAGGTGAGCTGTCAAATTGCAGTTCCTTGTGGGGAGGTGACTAGCAGCAGCCAGGGACCCTCTGCCCAGGACTTCTTTGGCCAAGGGCATCCAAACAGAGCAAGGTGCATACAAAAGCCTTTTTATAGCTTTAATTGCTTTTATGGAGTGTGTGCTCTTTGCTTAAAGACACATCCGAAAGAAATTTTGTCATCTTCATCTCACCTTCCATTTTGCTCTCATTCAGGCAGTAAATTGTCTTTCAGCCAAGCAGCCATTGCAGTGACAAATATTGCATGAAACAATTCCCAAATCACCTGTGGAACCTGTGAAAGAGTTTCTCTTGTAAAGAAAAAGCTTTAAAAGCTCACTTACTTTCTCTAAAAATTTTGTTACTTTCTGCATCTGAATTAAGATGCTTCAGTGAGCAACCTCTAAGAGGGCATATTTGGGAGGATGAAATTAATGTTGAAATCAATGTTAATTACTCCTCACATTCTCACATACTCTTTATATTTTCACATTTGTAAGACTTCACTGCACAGGACACTATGCAGCATGTGAGGTGGTCCCTGCATCATTGAGGGAGTAGACAAAATTAGTACACAAGAAGTAAAAAAAAAATGGGAGTTTGGGTTTTGTCTTTGTAAAATCATCCTTGCTATTATAAAAATTAACAGATCAATCAATTTCAAAATAATCTCATTTCACTTTGCAATGAATTGAGAACCCATTGATAATGTTAACTTCAATGACATGATATAATTTAATTTCCTAAAATATTTGGCACTTTAAGACATTATAACCTAAGAACTAGATCCAACAAATGTCACCCAGGCAAATTTTGAACACATTAAGGATGGGTAACTAACGGATCACAAGAAGCAGCAGTAAAAAGAAGGTAACCCAAAAGGAAAACATTCCTAGAGAGACAGCAAAAGCTCAGTTACAAGCCTGCATATTTTTATCAGTCATCTTGAATATCTTGAAATTAAAAATATAATATATATATAATATAATAATCACTATTGGTACTCCTTTCAAAAAGACAATATTGAAACACTGGGGAAACTCGAGAGCTTGAGAGTAGTAGGAACTCTCAGAGAGGGAAAGGCAGGTTTCCTGTCAGCCTGCAGGACACAAAGAAAAGCAGCTTTAATCGGTCTCAGGCTGCATATTGCACCCACCTGGCTTNCCAGCTCCTCCTCCTCTTCCTCCTCCTCTCTGCCCGGGAGCTGAGTGCAGGCTGCTCACCTGCACCAAAGCACCTGCCTCTGGCACTGCTGAGGGATGCTCTTGTAAGTTAGAGGGAAATGAAGACTGAGAAGTGATCCTCCTTTCAAGGTTATCGGCACTGAACAAATGTTTTACACTTTTAAGCATCCTCATCACATTTTGAGGAGGCCACAGTGCTCTTGCCCACAGGTGAGCTGTCAAATTGCAGTTCCTTGTGGGGAGGTGACTAGCAGCAGCCAGGGACCCTCTGCCCAGGACTTCTTTGGCCAAGGGCATCCAAACAGAGCAAGGTGCATACAAAAGCCTTTTTATAGCTTTAATTGCTTTTATGGAGTGTGTGCTCTTTGCTTAAAGACACATCCGAAAGAAATTTTGTCATCTTCATCTCACCTTCCATTTTGCTCTCATTCAGGCAGTAAATTGTCTTTCAGCCAAGCAGCCATTGCAGTGACAAATATTGCATGAAACAATTCCCAAATCACCTGTGGAACCTGTGAAAGAGTTTCTCTTGTAAAGAAAAAGCTTTAAAAGCTCACTTACTTTCTCTAAAAATTTTGTTACTTTCTGCATCTGAATTAAGATGCTTCAGTGAGCAACCTCTAAGAGGGCATATTTGGGAGGATGAAATTAATGTTGAAATCAATGTTAATTACTCCTCACATTCTCACATACTCTTTATATTTTCACATTTGTAAGACTTCACTGCACAGGACACTATGCAGCATGTGAGGTGGTCCCTGCATCATTGAGGGAGTAGACAAAATTAGTACATAAGAAGTAAAAAAAAAATGGGAGTTTGGGTTTTGTCTTTGTAAAATCATCCTTGCTATTATAAAAATTAACAGATCAATCAATTTCAAAATAATCTCATTTCACTTTGCAATGAATTGAGAACCCATTGATAATGTTAACTTCAATGACATGATATAATTTAATTTCCTAAAATATTTGGCACTTTAAGACATTATAACCTAAGAACTAGATCCAACAAATGTCACCCAGGCAAATTTTGAACACATTAAGGATGGGTAACTAACGGATCACAAGAAGCAGCAGTAAAAAGAAGGTAACCCAAAAGGAAAACATTCCTAGAGAGACAGCAAAAGCTCAGTTACAAGCCTGCATATTTTTATCAGTCATCTTGAATATCTTGAAATTAAAAATATAATATATATATAATATAATANTATTGTTGAGCAAGCTTCCCCTGTAAAACAGACTGAAACGTCCTCCATCCTAACTCTCTTTAATTTCCAGCAAAAAGGTCTGGGAAACCATGACAGTAAACCCTGAGATATCTCTAGAAAGGACCCAGAAGCATGCCATGAATTAGCTATTCTAGTGTATTGAAGCCAAACCACAATTACAGCTGCCTCACACATGGAGGGACAATAATCTAGATTTAAACAAACAATATTGTACCTGAAAGCAAGGTTACACCGTGCTCTTTCAAGTGTTTCAGGTACATGAACCCAATGAACCTGCCCATAAGTGAAAAACATTGCCCACTTCTTCTCCTCCTCCACCCAAACTGCTCTTAGATACCCCATCAGCTGGTTATTTTTTTAGGAAAAAATCAAATAATCATTTTCTACCATCCATTACCTAGAACTTCATTCCATACAAAAAAATTTTTCACTTCTGATGATAGTCAAGACTCTCCTGATCTCAGCACTAACTGCCCTGGTGTCTGTCTGAATTTCCTCACAACAGTGGGAGCCTTTTCTTAACAAAAGGAAGATAATCCAGAACATTTTCTGAGCTCCTGTGACTAATCTCTTCATGAGTCACAGCTCCACAGTACAAGGCTGATGTTGTGAAAGACTGAGCCTGTGATCTGCCTGTCTGAGAGCTGTGAGAGGAGTCTTTGGCAACCACTGTCCCCCAGAAGACCTCTAGGACTTTTGACAATGAGAAACCAGTATCTCAGAACAATCCCTGCAAAGACCATTTGTCTGTAAGTGTTGAACAGGTGTGAAATGTATGTCTGGAAAGGATCCCAAAAGGGTCTCTTGCATTGCCCTATTCTGTACAAACAGCTAGCAGCCGCTTCTCATCTTATGAAACACTGGGAGAAATCACAAGGCCATCCTTCGGGAACAGTAAAGGCAGGTAAAGATGAGTGAGACAGGACAGTCAGAAGAAACTCCCAGAGAAAAGTGAAAGAAAGTTGGGCAACACGTCTGCTGCTTAGGCTGAATCTAAGTGGTTCTGGGATCAGCAGCTCAGAGAGGACATGTCCGATCTCCTGAAACAAAGATGATCTAATTCAGGGGTAATTTTTTATTGATGGTGAAAACTGTATAAATTTTAACACCACTGATACTTACTTCAGAAACTTATTTTCAAAGACTTGTGAAGACAGTTAAATAAAAATCTCATAGTGGACAGACAATCAAATCAGAGATGACAACCTTCAATAATTAAATAAGCAAGACCAACACAATGGATTAGTTATTTACCAAAGAAATTCCAGTTCAAGGGATTGTTGTTCCACCACACAGAAAACACACCATATAAATACTATTTTGATACAAATTTTAATGTGCCACATAATTCATTATTATCTTCCACAACATTATAATAATTTATATTGAATATATAGAACAATTAGTAAAGTAAATTGGTAACAAAACTAAAAACAAATTTGCTGCTTTGTTTTGGATTAAACCACTGGTAAATTCCAATCTGTTTGTCTGAAGAGACATGTAAATAGGGTGGAGTCCAGAGAGTCCTTAGGATGATGTGATTTCCACTGCAAGTATCACTGATAAGAATCAAAGATCTTGACCTCACCAAACCATAGACAACCCAAGAAATACCACATGAAAGACTGAAGATAGTGTGGTTAATAATTCCGCTGCTTCCTCCGTGCCACTGCCAAGCGCAAGGCCTGAATAATCAACTTCTCATTGTTCAGGACATTGTAATCAGTCAGTTTCACCAGTTTGTCAAAATTCTCTTCACTGAAACACACCTCTCTTGTTGTAAATGGGGAGAGGATGCTGGAGACATCAACTTTGCCTTCAGCCATCTCTTCAGGACTCCTTTCCACACCTAAACGGACAAACCACATGGAGATGCACCAATAAGGTTTTATTGCAGTATGTGGCTCCTATCAGTATTTACATAATTGTAGGTAGAAAAGGGAGACTTGCAAGGAAAGATATAATTTGCCAGAGGCAAGTAAAAATACTGTGCTAGTAGCACTGTATTCTTCAGCATCTGGATCACGCCTCTGTCCAAATAGGATTTTACATCATTTGACATTTACATCACTCAAACTGCTTGAAGTTAGAACAACATTAGCAGCAGCAATGCTAGACCACTGCTGGGACAACATAGTCTTTTTTACCCAAACTAAAAAAGCAAAAGCAAAAAGGAAACCAGATACTCTTGTACTAGATAAAACAATAGCCACCTCACTGAAAGTTCAGGAGAAATTATTGCACTCAGACAGAGGACATCATTCAATTAAAACCAAAATCTCTGTCCACTCAAGCCTCAGTCTGGGAGATTACTTTTAAATATGTAAAAAAGTAGAACAAATAGGCTTCACACCAAAACCAGCAGAAGGTTTTTCTTCATCTTCGTTTGCAAGGAGCAGTGCATGACAAGTCCACGTCTGTAGAGTAAAACATTGTGTGCTGAGAACCCACCCCTCAAGGTGTACAAGTATTGGACTTTTTGCTTTCATACTACCTCTAGTAGTTCTTGAGAAATAAGTGCCTGTGCTTTAAGAATCTCAAGTGCTTTAAGAAAGATTCTGGAGTTCATATAGTTCAGATGTACTGACACAGACCAGTTATTTTTGTCAGTGATGAGACCCATGCTGGCATTAGAAAGGACAGAGATGACAGTGAGACATTCGATATGAAATGGAAAGAATTCACTAGGAAAACAACTTTTTATTAAAATTGCTATCACAGATGACTCACCAGGAGCTTTATATTTCTTGAAGGTGTCATTTACTAGGGGAAAAAAAAGCACTGTTGGAGCTTGTGGACTGTCAGCCTCCTCAAACACATAGCACTCCTTCAAGTTTTCCCCACTTCTGTCTTCCTCACTTATCTCAATTTTGGGAAATGGAATTTCTTGCTCNTTATTGTAAACAATCAAAACTGATACAGAGACCTGGATATTATAAACTGCAGCAGTGAACAAGAATATTCTATGGTTTGAATCTTCCTCTGGCAAGATATTAAATTTCAGATGAAAACAATCATGACCGCACCAGACATTGCAGCTTATCTTATTTTCCACATTGCTTTAGGCAAAACAAGAAAACAGTCACCTTCTCTGAACTTGAAAATTAATCCAAAACCCACAGGTCTCATTTTATAATTCCATCAAAACAGGTTCAGAAGGGGAAGGCAAAGAAACTACAAGAATGGAGAAGGAACACATCAGTCCATATTACTCTGCATCATTGTCTTGGCTTCTTCATTATTTACCACTTTCCCAGTCTGTCCTCTGCATAATTGGTGTTCCTTGATAATGACTCCCTATTAACAAATACACTTATCAACGTATCTTGTAACCTCATTAAAAAAACTTTAACAGCTATAGTTACTATAAACCAATGTTTATTTTTGTATTATCATCATTATATATGCAACATTAATGATATTATTTTAAACTATTAATCAATCTGGCATTAGCCACTACATTTCCATAGGACTGGTATGAGATATGAAGGCCACAACAAGTTTTCTCATTTAGTCTGTTAAAATAATGCCAGGACTTTCCACTGCCTTTGTAATTTGTTCAGTACAAGGATAACCAAAATCAGTAGCAGAGTTTCAGACCACTCCATCAGTTTATAATATAATCCAGAACATAATCCATCAGTTTTTAAAAACTATTGGATCCACTGCAGTGAAGACCTTGATGATTTTAAAATGCCTATATCCATCATCATCTTCTAATATCTTTCTTAGTTACTGAGAAATAAATTGCCTAATGATCTAAATAATACATTAGATTATAATAATAATCTAATTTACATTCCAGTACTGAAAAATTAGGTGTTTTACCTGACAAGTGGAAGAGACCAGAAGACCATGAAGGAAAAAGATCTCAGATACCATGGCTTTTCTTACCAGTGTTTGGGACCCTCCACTGTAATTCAAATGCAGGATGACATCAACCTCCCTCTTCGATCTCAAAAGTGGTGGGTAGCTGGTATTAATGAAAAAGCCAGTATCAACCAGGGAGAGTTCATTGTCTGCTGTTTCCATCAGTTTATTTGGGAAGGAGTCTATCACTGTGTCTGAAACATAATTATTTCTCATTACAACAAATAAAACACAAGATTGAGTTCTCCTCTGAAGGACGGTAAAGAATAAAGAATCAAGAATTTTGCCCTCACTCTGGCTGTACTTATTTACAGGAGTAAGTGACGTGCTACTGCCTTTTCCTTCCCTCTTCCTGGGCACTGTTCTTTATCCCTAGAGGGGAGATCTCTCCTGCTGCCTTAGGCTGAGTTCACTTTATCCACAGGAACAAAATCCCCAGACAACCAGATACAGTTTCACTCTTCAATACCCCCCACCACAACTGAAATGCTAATTCAAGTCCGACTTTCACGTTTTCCATTTGTAAAGGGAGAAGTGGAATTTCAGAAGTCGGTCTCGTCTCTCCCTCTTTGTTGGAAATCCTAAGTGAATTCCGAAACTTAAACTTTCTTAGAATATTACTGAAAAACATGCTGGTTTACTGTGCCTTTCCAGGTAGAAAATCCTTCACTCTCCAGGTACTTGTTATGCAGCTGGAAGCCTCTGATAAAATTGGGATACTGTGCAATGGTTGGACGTCCTGTTAAGACATCTCGCAGAGTGGAGGAGAGGACACTGGAGGGAGTGCATAGGCATGTTTCTACTTCATAGGGATTCACAGACAAAAAGGGTTCTTCTGCTGCAAGATGGAAAGAAGAAATTTTAGGTTTGGGATAGTTTTCTGAAATGATTGATATTTTGAAAAATGGAGTGACTAATAACAACAGGTATCATCAGACCCCATTCCAAAGGTAAATCAAACATATTTATAAGACCACCAAATAAAATTCAGCATTAGACAGTGAATTAAATTACCAGCTACCTGCAGGCAGCAGGCTGCCAGGCAGTAAGTACCACCTTCCACTCTAAACTTCCTTAAATGATGCCCAGTGATGCCCACCTCTATTGTAGCTTGTGGTGGCGGGGAGAGAGCAGTCCCAAAATATACAGGAGACCTGTCAATAGGACACCTTCAGAATGCATATCAGTGTCACCCAGCATCAGCATCAAGTTAGGAGACCAGTCACTACAGGTTCCCTGTGCAACTAACAGCAAGAACAAGCTTTCCCCATGGGTAGTTCAGTGGAGAAATCAGCCCTCTGCAAGAGCCATTTTCTCTACCTATGTTATGTTATTGGCCAAGGAGGACCATATCCTAATTTAGCAATCTTAAGATGTGTTTTTGATACAACAGGATTTTTATATGTTTGATAGAGACTGGTTTTGCAGCTGTATGACCTTCAGAAAAAGGTACAGCTTTTACAAAGCTTTTCCAAAGAAGCACAATTTAGTTTTAAATCAGGCAGAAAAAATTCTTAGTAGGCATCTCTGCTTTTCTTTCCTCATCATTTACTCTCTGACTTTGACAGCATTTCTTTATGCATTAGACATCTACACAAAACATAAGCAATATATACCAGTGGTGCAAAAAAATTAAAATCTCACCTATATCTTTTACTCTGTCTCTGGTCCATCTGCACCAGAAATCTTCTGAATCAACAGCCAAATTCCAGACATACATCACATCTATGGAAAATATACTACTCCACATGCCTATAACGTGAAAGAGGAATAGAAGCTGATTGATGGAATGGCCTCAGAAGAATCTTAATTGATACATACCTTCAGTTCTTCCCATTGGATACTTCCTGTATGGATACTTTTTGGGCATACTTTGTGAGTATGTCCTTGCTAATGTAAACTCACACCTGCTCAACCTGTCTGCCAGTGTCTTCCCAGTGCCGTCCACCACAGACCATGTGCTCACCCATACCAGCTCTCTCTTCAGCAGACCACCTTTCCCCAGGGCAATAGTCACCTTGCATATAGCAGATCCGGGTCTCTGAGAGCTTCTTCACCATCCTTCCCATAAAGAACTGACTTCCAAAGTGTTCTGCACGAATAGATGCTCCGTATTTCAGCAGACCAACTTCATAAGGAGTGAACTCCAGCCACTCTATGGCAACAGCAGCCAGACCATGAAAAAGCAACAGCATGTTAGCTAATGCTAAACAGAAGAGTTCCAGGAAGGAAACAATGGGAAAGACACTGGCTAGTCCATGGCATGCCATTCACCAGCCATGGCTGCATCTGTATTGCTGGCAGTAGTGGTGCCATGAGGTCCTTCCACACTGTGGCAGGGCAGTCCCAGGCTGTGATACAGCAACCTCCAGCAAAAAAGCCCTGGTCTGAATGAAACCACAGGCATTCCCTTAATAGAGTTAATCTTACCCCAAAGTATGTGTTGGTCATGCATAACTTTTTTCCTTTAAGGCTCTAGTGACAGAGAGCTAAGCATTCACTTGATGTCATGTACTTAGCTGCTCATGTGAAACAATTACTGTGAAAATTAATAGTAGAGGAAATAGCGATTTTGGACCCAAAAATTCAAAGTTTTTTCTTTAATTGTTCAAAATAAGACCACATGGAACCATATAAGAATTTGTTTCATTCCAAGGTTTTTGTGACGGGATAAACCATGACTTGGACATCTTCTGTGGTATAACTATGTTTCCACTTCTTGCAAAATAAAGAACTCAAATTCTAAATGCTAAACACGTTTGGAATTTTTTTTCCTTTTTTTTGTTTTGTTTTGGTCACTATTATCTGAAAATTTAATAACTTATTGGGGGTTTTATTTGCAATTAGAAGGAAAAGACTATTGTATCAATGAAGGTGTTTATATGCATATCGCCTTAGTTTAGACCATTTAAATTATAAATTTGTTAAGAAATCTAAATCATAACCATTACCTCTGAAAGCCCGGGCACTATAGTTGGACTTGAGGTTGATGGCCACATAGATGGGCAGTGGGTTCTGGCCGTTATCCACCGCCTGCCGTTGGTCCGAGAGTCTGTGCTCGTCTTTCTGGTTTTGATTAAAAAGGGTTAATGGAAGGAGGTGAAAAACAACTTGCACTTCAAATTATATAATGTGAATTATCAGCCCTATCCAGCCTTATCCAAGTTCTCCTTTCCATTGCCAGGTAACTGGATTGTTCCGAAATATCTGCCATGGGATATTCCAAACTTGGCAAGTATCCCATAAGAAGTAGCTACACCCTATATGGGTTCTCAGATTTTGAGATATGCAGAGAAGTTAGTTGTAGATCCAGCCAGAAAAAAAAAAAAAAACTGTTCCAGAAAAAATCATGCAGCTAAGTGAAAGGTAAAGCTCTTTCCTTGGCTGGGTCTTAGAAAATAATTGATAATATTTTAAGGTATTTTGCAAATATATTCATATTCAAGAATATATTCTATTGCACATGACAATTTTAAACTTCATTGTATAAACTTAAACCAGAAAGGAAACTGCTTAAGACACACTATTTTTAAATTAACAAAATTTCTTAAAACCTGGTATCATATTTGGAAAATGGTCTTTCTCACTATGTGAACCATCTCCATATGCAGTCTATACCTAGGTCACTTTAAAAATGCATATCTTCATTTATGCTAGAGAAGCAAATTATTTCAAATTTTTAAGTGCTTCTTCTAGTCAGTATATTTTATGCCCAAAGTTATTTATTTACAATTCAAAATTTTTTTTCTCAGGGTACTTCTTTTTTTTAAGGAGAAAGAACACCTTTGACTGGTATGACACAGCTCCTTCAGTTCAAGGTCAACCTCTCTTTAAATCTAGAGCAGTGTTTTAATAATTGATCTGAATACATAATATTTAATCAACTGCTAAACTAATTATTTGCATTAGTAGTACTGAATGGCATCCCAGGATTTATTTTCTTCTCCACTGTAGCTATAGAAGCTCAGCATGTGGAAGAAAGGAGCAATACCTTATCATGTAGCATGGATTCAATGACAAGACCCCAAAGGTCTATGAAAGAAGTGTTATGTCCTTCTTTAGTCCTCTCCATCAGGTCATTATAATAGTACTTCAGACAATCCAAAGAAAAACAGCAGATCTTGGATTTGGTTACTTGCTTGCGAGCTTCATTGATTGCATCCTCCAGATATTTTTGTGACCAATTAGCATCTTCATATAAGTTTGCCATGGTCCTGAAGAAATGTTAGTAGAAAATAACGGAAGAGACATAATGTTGTGGTTTGCTTTCAGAAAACAGACGTGCAACCTGTTTGCCTGTTTCTTAATTCTTAAGAGGTTCACACTTGAAATACTCTCATTTCAGGAGCAAACAAAACCTCCAAGCTTTCCTGGTTTGGATGTGATAAAATGGGCTCAAAAACTATCTTGAAATTAAAGGGAGAAAAGAAACCAAGACCCAAGTCTATTAAAATCAAAGGTTCCACAAGTATTCATCAAATCCATTTCTTGGAAGGTGAGGAGTATTCTAGGGAGCAGTCACTATTACTCTGCTCTAGTCCTGCTTTTGTTCCCATATATCTGCTAATAACTCATACGAACAAGAAACCTGGGCAGATTTGGGCATGTCCTCGTATGACCATTCTTACTTGTCCCCTCAAAATCATAACACAGACAGGTACATTCAGATCTCCACGTATCTACAGAGAAGTTAAAAAGAAAAACCTACCACTGAATTTTGGACTTACTTACATAAAGTGACACACAACTCAGTGAAAAAAAATTCTTCACTTCCAAACGGGTGTAGAGGAGTGGGGGTACCTAGAACCTACTTGATTAAATACTTCAGTTATTTTAAGTATGACATCATCTCTCTATGCCCACTGGGAGAAGAGAGCACTTCACCACAAGCCACCGTATCTGCAGTCTCTCCAAGGTCAGTAACTTGATATCATTTGTTGGCCTTTTTGACGATATTAATTCCTCTAGCCCCAAATACATCTTTTACCAGAGGGAGATGCACTGTAAATCCAAACTGAAAGTGAGAATAACCAGCAAATGGCAGGCATAAATTCTTCTTCCCATCTTTCTTCAATTTCCAGTCTAAAGACAAATTCATTGCATTTAGTCTAAAGTATAATTGATAAAATATGAAAAGGGAATAGAGCATTTAGATGAAGATATCAGGCATAGACTGAGTCAGTGTGGTGACAAAAGCAGTTGATGGGTGTGATGACTGATCTCTGCTTACTCAGTATGCTTTGTCTCTTTGCTCCAGGTGGACAGAGAGTAGATTGTGGGGAGAATGGAAAAGCTTTTGCTTTGCTAAGTGCCATATGAGCTAACAGTGCTGTACAGAGTCAACAGTACTGAGCAGAGAACACATAAACCTTGTTTGGGTCACTCTCACCATGTGGTACCCGATAAGCCCCCGATGTAGGAAATGCAGTCTAACAGGTTGAGTTTCTGGAGGCCCAGCAGGCTGCCGTACATCGCTGTGAGCGATCTCGTTCCTCCCCCGGTTGTCGTAATGGCCACCACTGGCACCTGTTCAACACAGCAAGGCAGAAGGAGCAAAAGCCGTGCACGTATTAGACACAAACAGCCCTTTCTGTGGAAATCAGATAACAGGTTGCAGGCATTGATACAAGCAGGGATGCTACTCGGCATGAAAAGGATGTGATAGTTGCAGAAGGCTTGCTTGCCACCACCTGACTGCTGCAAGAAGGAAGGCTTGTGTCTTACCCACTCAGATGGGGTGGGAAGCTGTTTACTTAGCATACAACTGGAAATCAACCTCATCACCCTGGAATTTTTCTCAAAGTGTATTATTAGAAGCTGTCACAGAAAATACAGGATTTACCACACTGGAGCAGGTTAGGGATCGATGATTCTGCCTGTAACAATGACCAGTGTCACACAGGAACGCACAGCACCCTGTAATCAGCCAGACCACACAATAGCCAAAGTCTTCCTGGCCCCAGGCCACTAATTACTTTATGTCCTGAAGCACAGTCATTGATAGGGTTTCCCCCTCTGGGATCCAAGTGTAATTGAAGAGACAGACTATTCTCCTTATCATTTCCTGATCTAGTACACCCTTGGCTTCCATTAGGATCCAGAGTGTGGATGCTTACACACCCCATGGAAAATGTCTATTTATACCTTTCAAGTATTAGCTTCTAATTTCTTAAAGGAATCTGTGTTCCAAAGTCAATGAACAGAGCATGAAGAAAATAATTCTCTTGCTCTATGAAAAGAAACAAAAGCACAGAAAAATGAGAGAACAGATGTTCTTCCTACCCTAAACTCTTTAAGATTTTAAATCTAGGAAATTTTATAAAATAATAATGAGGAAAATCTCATCATCTTAACTAAAATCAGAATAAACTCCAAAAATTATATTCTGGGGTTTACATTTTTAACCTATTTTATTATAAATTAAAACTCTAATGATGTTTTTTCAGTTCAAATGTAAGTCAGTTAATAAGCTAGAGGGGATATTTTCCCATATTTCTGAAGTTAAACACATGAATAGGAGAGCCACAGTAATTAGACCTTTTCAGAAAACAGTTTTCTATGCGTGAGTAAACTCCCAGGCAGCTAAGTAAAAACGGTTAAAAATGTTTTCCGTTTTGTTGAAAACTTTGTTTCCTCTATTATTCTCTGTTCTGAAATGCAACTTTGATTCAATACTTTTGAATCATATTTTCCACAGCACTCTCTTTTCTAACTGTCAGCTAAAGAGTGTTCTTGCTGTTGGTATGTTTGTACTTTTCTGATTGTCAGCAACCCAGTTAGCCATCAGCAGTTGCAAAGCTTATGTCTCAGTTACAGAGGCAGGATACAGAGGGATATTTAGAGTGATATAACTAAACTTACAATCAGCTATTTCTTCTACAACTCAGTGATGCTGTAAGATCCACTCCTCTTTGCCAGATTGATGGTTTTATTCTATCCCTCGTTTTTCACAACAATACAGCTATTTTACTGCAGAAACCACGCCAAGAATTTTTATTCTGATGTCTGTGTGAAAATTTTTGTTTCTTCCTCTCACAACCCTTTACACACATGCCATGGCCACCACCTTGTCTCTGTGTGGATCCCCTCCATTTCACAGGCAGCATCCCCCAGCTATTCCATGTCTGCCCACTATAAATTTTCCTTCTGAGACCCATGAGCAATACCCAGAATAAACAGGAATGGACTGCTTGAGGAGCTGTTGAGAAGTTTTTGGCTCTATAGAGACATTATCCTGCCTCACCCATTCTGCTACATGAACAGGCCAGTGCTCCTCTCACTCATGCCTTGCCCCAGGTGACCAGGCCTGGACCACACCAGCAGGACTAATTAAGCTGGGATTTTATTTATTGTTTGAATTTGTGAGCCAGGCCCTGATCCCCCCAAAAGCAGTTGCTACCCGGGACTGTATTGGCTTGCCTCATGCTCTTTCAGATCTTCCTCCAAATTAAGAATCTTTTTCAGAGCAGCAGCAACATATTTCTTCCTTTTCCGCAGGAAGTCCTGCTCTTCCTTGCACAGGCTAAACCCCAAGCGCACATCCAGGTCTCCTGAGCTGGAACAGACAATGGGACAAATCAATGCACACATCATTTAGATCTGATTTCAAGATCTGTAGGGCAGGTAATAATAATAATAAAAAAATCATCTGTAAAACAAGTTATTTCCAAGTCTGCATATTGATAAAGTAAAGAAGAAAACCAAAAAAACCCAAACATTTCTACTGCCAGCAAGAAATAGCAGTGAGGATGAAGAGGAGTTTCCAAGGTACTTAGATCTCTTGTGAACATGGACAAAAATACAAGACACACAAGTCAGGAAAAGATCACCAAAAGGAGTAATTTCAGAAGAATTTTTTTCTGTACCCATTCCTGTTTATCACTATGACATCCTGGAAAATTCAAGTGATTACATCATCACTTGTTCTCAGGTTTTGACAATCCATAACAGCCTTTAAAGTGGGGTTCTATTGAGTTATGTGATGCAGCTTGAACTGCAGAGCAAGCATTATCCCCTGCTCAGCCTCTGTCTTGGGAAACCCAGCTTTTCACCTGTGTCCTGAACATATTCCTAAATAAGTATTTGCAAGCTTCATCCTGCAAATATACAAGAATATCCATCACTTCTTTTTCTCATGTGTGCAAACACATAGAAATTTGTCCCTTGAGAAATGTGAAGCACAAAAAAAAAAAAAGGCAGAAAAAAAGGTGCAAGCCAAATCAAATAGCAGCTAATATTATGTGCCTGCAGCAACATAAATACACTTAGAACGCTAAATATTGACAAATCATCTGGGTCACATCACCCTCTGGTGGCTGCAAACTTGGTCCTGAAAATAATTTTCACCCATATTTCACAAATATGAATGTTTCAAGGATTAATGCTACTAACCTCTGCTCTCCAGCAAATTTGATTTATCACACAGTGTAATTTTGAAAATGGAGAAAGGTCAAATGATTTAACTTATGAAAAAAAAAGCAACTCTTTTAGCAGCAGATTAACTTTTTTTTGTTTTCTTTCTGTATCTGTGTCTGTTCAATTTACATGTCAATATTTTGTTGTGGGCTGAGGTTGTAGAGGTAGCTTTCCATTTACACAAAGTTCTCTTGTGCTGTGAAAATCCACCTCGCCTTCCTTCAGTATATCATCCCACAGTGGGGGTGCTGTGAACCACAGGAAGTTTTCAGCTGTACATAAAATGTCATTGTCTTCAATTTGACCTGTCACTGGTGCAATTCTGTCCCTGCAAGTGGGTTGGCAGAGGTGCAGCTGGTCAGGTCTCAGCTCCCATTCCGCTCAGTGAAGCAGAAGGGGCAGAAGCCAGGCTACCCTATGTTTGTTTTGGTGATTTGGCAAAGTTAAAGGCTGATAGAGGTTATTTCAGTCATTGTGCAGATCTGACAATTGGCATAAATGGGAAATAAAATAATATGTGAGAGACAAATCACGTGTGAGAACAACAGGTACAAAGCTGACTAATTTACTCTGAGTGAAGGCTCCCAGACTCCTGCTGAACTTCACAATCCTGTGACCTGCACTTACCTCAGGCACCACATGAGCACAACACACAGCACTCACACAGTGAGTTCATCTCTGCACCTAGCACAGAAAAAGCCTACATAACTAGCTTACAGGAGTCCTGGGTGATAGGGCAAAAAGAGGCTGTCTTACCATTTTCTCGCTGTCAAGCACAAGTGAAATGAATTATCCTGGAAAATGAGAAAGGTAAAGGTAATTACTACCAAATTTTAAAACATTTCTTTCCTTCAAGCTCGGGCAATGCTCAGACTAAGAGAGGTGGTTCTCAAATAATAAATCATATGGCTAAGGATATTATTTTTATACCATTAACCAAAGCCTCACTCCCTGCCCTGGAATGAAATTTTCTCTTCTCTAATTAGCCTGTCTGTTTGGGGCAGGTAATGTGCCACAAGCTTGCATGTTTACACCACTTTTCAGCCTGTACACTTAGAAGGGACAACAAGAATCACAAAAGTTACCTTATTAAAATTTTTTTTTTAAAAAATACACATAAAAGCACCCCCCCCAATATCAATATTTAGACAAACTAAAATCTGAATTAAGCTCATAATCTGGATGGGTCTTTTCTCAGTTCTTAGCCAGTATTACCTCAATATTAAAAAAAACAGTAGTTTTGAATGGATGTGCATTTGACAGTAATTTCTTTTTCCTTGAAACCACTTAATTCTAACTGTGGGATGCAGGTTTGCAATGACTTTCGTATTATTAAAATTATTGTTAACACGTTATTCCTTAAAGGTGAATATGGCAACCTTAATTTTTTTTAACATCTCTAATGAATAGCTGTACAATTTTATACAGTGATTTTGTTTACTTGGTAACTTTATTTCTAGCAGGACAATATTAAGCACATTTTAAAACACATATTTCAAAAGGTTCACAGCTCTCACCTCTTCTAGTATTATTTCCTTCTGCAAAGGGAGTGAATTCAGGGGGAAAGACAAGACCTCAGGTTCCTCTGTTTCATTTCCATCAGCCAGCTGAAAAAATGTAAAAAGCAATTGGGTATGAACACATGAAAGGTTTATCATCTCTACAACTTCTTCACTAAGAAGGCTAGTTCATTTTACTGGTTCTATTAATTTCTCATTCTAATTTCATTTGGGTTAATAATAACATACAGAAGAAGAACTTACGTTTTCTGGTAATATGATATCCAGTTTTGTCTGGTCATTTATGATGCAGTGAAATATGATTATATGAAGGGTGGGGCCAGAGCCCAGCAAAATCTTCTGGCTTCCTTCATGTGATCCTTTCACTGTAAATGTAAGGTCTGAGTCTAAACGGAGAGGCAAAGAACAAGCAGAATTTTAACTATTACAAGCAAGCACACATAACTAATAAAAAAACCCAATCTGCATCTATTCTGCACACCTTTTGTTGATTTTTTCTTACATCACAATGACTAAGTAGATTTTGAGTGGCCAAAACAGACTGAAAACTGATCTAAAATATCTTGGTGAATCTATATAAATAATCAATGTGCAGAATTCTCAGATTTCTAAAATACTATAGCTTGCTATTTGTTAGATGCTTTCCATGAATAAATTAAACCAAGATTTGGATTTAAAGGAGTGTAAGTTTAAAGGCATTTTGGATTATTCATGTTGCATAAAAATAATTTATTTGATATCAGGCTGTTCTGGTTCATAGTATACATTTTATAACTATTAGTCCAATAATTCTATAAACCCAAAACTCAGTCAGATTACTTGGCATGTGCCCCCGTGTCACCAAAACTGAAACAACCTGAAGGCTGTGTTTCTTGAAGGCTGTGTTTCTTGTACAGAAAAGCCTTTATATTTACAGAGACATCATATGCTGTTCTCCTGCAAGATCAGAGCCAAGAGACATAATTTTAGGTCACTAACCTTTCCTCCCCAGGTTACATCTCAGTCTGAAACTTCCTATAATGCAACTCAGTCATTGATACCATTTTCTTCATAGAAGTCAATTTTCCATTCATGAATTAACTCAGAACAGTCATGAGTTTTTGAGATTTGCCCTAGGAGCAGCATTACACAAGCTACTGTTCATTTAAAACAACTTAAAAACTAGTGAAGAATCCTGCTGTATTTGTTAGAGCCATATTTTACAGACAAAGTACTGTTCTGGCGATTCTATGGTAGCAGAGGGCTTCCCTGCAATTTGTGAAGAGCCCTTTGATAAAACTTTGCATTTAAACTTAGGTTTATTATTTTTATTAAGGAATCAAAAAAAAGTCCTCTTCAGAACCCTAAATATGCACAAACTTTGTACATACTCAAGCCCAAATCAAACATATGGGATAAGATTTCTACATATTAGTTATAAGATAATTTTAAAAGATCCCACTTAGTTAGAAAAAATTGTATTGAACAAACAATAAACAAAGAGAACTAACCTCATTTTTCCAAGTTTCTCAGTCTAGTATATGTGGCTCTATTTTTGCATCAGTTTAAGATTTGCCTCATAACTAAACACTTGACGAACTTGAATTTTGTCAGATACAATCTTTCTGCAAGGTGGGGCATGGCAAAACCAAGTATTATATGACACAGATAGAGCAATGTGCACAACAGATTATTAATTTTTTTGACATCTGTTATAACTACTGAATCACAACACAAGAACAATAGGCTAATGAAGCAATAACCTCACTTGTGGATTGCTGCTTCAGCTTCCCTGTATCCAGTCTAACCTCCAAACAGGAAACCTCACGTGCCTGCAGCAAGAGAGGATGAATGATGATTGAGAGAAGTGTAAATGTCATTGTAAGTGATTCATACTGCTCCCAACCAACCCCTCTGGTTGATCAATGAGCAAGACAATTATTATCTATTAGTATGTCTTCAGATAACACGAGGGCAATAGTGATGCGGTATTTCTTTCCAAAACTGAAATAAAGAGGAACAACTCATGAGCTGCTCGAACTTGGAGAGACAATTAAGCAAAGAAGATGAGCCCTATTCAAAGTAATGAGCGTATTAACACATGGGATTATTTTTATGAGCATTGTAACACTTTCTTCATTAACTCCTGATAGTTCTGAGGCTATCATTTATAGAAGAAAGTAGGTGGCACTACTGGGTTTGGGACACAGCTCAAAGTTTCCAGAGTTAGAAACATGAACACTTGTTATTCAGACACAAGAAAGATCGTAATAAATGTGTACTTTACCACTAGTACTCCATTTGTAATAATGCTATCAGGATAGTCCAGACTGAAAAAAAAAAAAAAAAGGTAGATAATGTCATGGGTAGGAAAACTCAGACAAATATTTAAGTCTATGGTTAACACATTAGTTCTTACATGACCTTTAACATTTCTGACTTTAACATTCTGACTCAAAAATACTTTAAAGCTTAGGATTAGATGATGACCCAGGTTGCAGTTTTTTCCATCCACTCATGATAGAATATTAAGCTGGATTTCTACTCCTGTGGTCTTATACATTTGCTTCAGTTAACCATGCAATAAATACTGGTATGAGACAAACTGATTTAGAGGACAGTTGCAGCTGTTAAATTCATCTTGATTCTTTTGAGCATTACACAGTTTTACCCAGGTTTTTGTACTTCAAAAACTAATACAACTGCCTAGCTTTCCAAAACTTACAAAAAATTACCCTAATGGCAAGAGAAATTATACTTAACCTCTATGAAGTGATCTGTAAATCACACATGAGATTGTAATAGATCACTGTATGTATAGATGTGTTTCCACATCTAGGGCAGGCGTGAATTCATATACTGCAGCCAAGAATTTCTATATTCTAAAATATTTTTCCATCAGAAAAATCAGGCAGTGTCTCATTAAGGATATCTCATAATTTACCATTTCATTAAATTACAGATGTAAATTCATATAATGTCTCAAGAACTGAAATTACTCCAAAGGGAATACATACATATGTAACTTTACAAGGATTGAGCACTGACTTCCTAACCTGCTGCAGAGAGTATGAGCTGTTTATTCAGACCTTGCAAGCCATGTATTACACATTTTGAGGTCTCATAGTTCTGTACTTGATGTATGTATTTTATTTCAGCTGAAACCAAACAATACAATACCTTTAAAATTAGATTAATTACATTATTTTTATCCACCTAAAGTGAAAATTTACCACAACAATTAGATTTCAGTATAAACACACACAATAGCATTTACTCAAAATTGCAAAGCTCATAAACAGTTTAAAGTTTTCTTTCCAAGTCAGTATTTTCCTTTAAGAGAAAAATATTAACTGGCTAAATACACTGCAGAACATTCAGGAAAAACTTTCCATTATTAAAAAACATCAAAAACAAAACTCAAGCAAACACCTCTGGTCAAAAACCCCAGTTATAAACTTTAAAATCCTGTAAATTTTTTTTAAAATATATTTCTAAGGAATTCAAAGAACATAGGTCAGGAATTGGTAAAAATATACTCAGTGTTTCCACCTGCATACAGGTAAATGTGTGTAAGCACCACTCCAGTTTTGTTTCAGACACAAATTTTTGTACTTAATTACTATTTTGTAGTCAAATAATTGTAACATTATATGACATATGGTGTCACCATCCTCAAATACCTCATTAAAACATCAAGGAAAGCAAGAAACAGCATGGTAGATATTAGAAAACCTCAGCCTGCATAGCCTGGTGAAATGAAAAGTGCAAAGACAGGTAAAGGTATCTCTTCATAGAGGCGAGCATCCAGTAAAGTGTAGCATTATTTGAGTTGCTGGTATCAGCAAAGTGTAAAGTAAGGTTCAAAGTTAGGAGGTCCAAGGCATGACCTTCAAACAGGGTGGGAGAACCTGCATTGTTGTACAGAACAGAGCAGAGCTTGGAAGGCTCCTGGGAAGAACCAGGACACCTCAGTCATGAAGGACCAATGGCTGAGATGTCTCTATTGGGTTGTCACCTTGCTGCCACCACTGTCAGGAAGCCCAGCTGCTGTCACTTGTTAGTTACTCCCCACGCTGCTCTTTTAACTTTTATATCCCAAATTTCAAGGCTTCTGCCAGTCACAGCATAAGACAGATGCTTTAATTTTTTAATATTTTTTAACCTAGTGGTCTATACCTTTGTCTTAAGAAGAGCAAGGACACTCATCTTTCTCTGAATCTTAGGAAATCAGCTGTGGCTAGAAACATATCTGAGCTGGGTGCAGAAGAGCTCAGGCTGGCAGGGACCTTTGAATATTTTGCCTACCTTTGGAGCACTGAATAAGTTCCACTAGTTGGGATTAGCTGGTAATTTCTCTGACAACCAACCTGCTATTAGACAGCTCTCATCACACGGTTATGCTCCTGTTCTCCATCACAGGGTGTGATTTGTGGGCTTTTTTTATTGCAGACCTCAGTTTCACTAGAAGAACTGGGAGTATATTATGGCCTGTAGCAAGGAAAGACAAAAACAGAGACCCTGGGCACCCTTCCTTCACTAAAAGTCTGTTGCAGGAATGCCTAAGGCTGTAATGGACTCTATGAATCCAGGGATCATTTCCCAACACCTGGTATACATCAAACTTCTGCCTTCTCCTTTTTGGATTATGCCTGACTTATAATGCAATGGGCAATTTTGAACAGGAACTTACAGTCACACAGATTCCTATATTGCAGTTCTCATTTAGAACAGGCTACTCTGCTTCATTTCACGAGAGATTTTTTGATACCTATCTAAAAATTTTGAATTTTTTCATGTCAGATCCAGCTTTCCCTTCCTTTAGTAGCTTCCATAATAATGCAGGCTACTTTTCTGAGCTGACAACCCAAGAGACGCATGGGGGATGGTACTGTTTCAGTAAAGAAAGCTGTATTCACCTCAAAGGTTCTTTCTTAAATTAAAACTTTTGCCTTCAGTGCTTCTCCACACATAAATACAAACAGTACATTTGGCCCCCAACTGATGGAGACTCAGCCTGAGGGTTTCTCAGCAGTCCTCAAGCCAAATGGCTAGCATGATCTGCTGGTTCCCCCTTCACATGAGGACGATTTCTCAAAATAATACAGCAGAACTACAGAAAGAAAAAAAAGACTTTTATTTTCTAAAAATCCTGCTTTTGCCATATTTCAATAATTAATATTTAACTTTTATACAGCTTTTTGTACACCTATTTACATTTATTTAATTAAATTAATTAATTTAATTGGGCTTTGTTTTAAACATAGTCTTTCACATTTGAAAAAAAAGGGAGAGGGAGCAGAGATAAAAGGTTGTGTAAGAGCAGTCCTTCATTCTTCTAAGCGTTGCTAGAGATGCACTTCCTCAGCTTGAGACATCTGAAAGATAAAAGAGGCCAAAAAGAAGATCAGCAGGTACAGCAAATACCCTGGGGCTCTTAGACCTTTCCTTGGAACCTCAAATCACCTTGCAGTTCAGCAGCAGCCTCTTTGTGGCCCCTCGGTGTGGGGTGTGGGCTTCAGTAGAAGTCAGAGGGGAGGGGGATGTTGAGCGAGCGCAGCCACCTGGTCCAGCGGGACCCCGTCCCTGTAGCAACACGGATGGGCTCGTTCTGATGCTGGACCCTGCCAGTGCAGACACGGGAGAAAGCCCAGGTTACCACTGATAATCACCAGAAAACAACACAAAAAGCACTAAAGCACGTGAACCAGCAACCTGTGTACAACGGCCTTACCTTTTCTGTCACTGCTGCCCAAGTGCAGCAGCTCTCACGCCAGCTGGGCTCGTGTTATGGGCCCAGAAAACATTGGGCAGGCATTTGCAATCCCTTGGCTTGGTTGCTGGTGAAAAGGAACCTGGAGGAAGGAGCATGCCTTCCTCTCTGTGTTGTTAGGATCAAACATCTGGCCCTCAGTGCCTGCCACTCTGCAGCAGAGAGGTCAGCATTTGCTGGTACTGCAGCAGTGGCATAAGGGTGAGGCAAAACTAGAGAGGGTATTCATCTTGCTGGTGTGGAAACCCACTAACAAAATGAAGCTTTTCTTCCATTTTAAATAAAAATATAACAGCAGGAATGGATGCAGGAGCAAATTATTGTACAGCCCTCCAACGTAACGTGAGATAATTTTTATAATGTTCTTTTTGGAACACAAAACACAACCTTTGCAGTGAGGTTATAGGCAAACAAAAAAGGAGTGGCAGAGCCACTATCATAGGTGCAACCCAGGAAACATTCTTGGCCTGGGGTTACACTTCGTGTGTGGTATTATTCGTCTGAAATGCTGGAAAGAAAGAACAAGCTAATGTAATAAATCTTGCAATTAGTAAAATCTAGAATGAAGATGTGGAAGAAATTAAAAACTGTGGATAAAAAGCATCAGGAAAAATTGCTGGTGGGAATAGTTATTCATTTCAGAAATAAACTGCCATATTACCCCCCAAAAGTATGTTCTCATTGTTCCCATCACAATACAGGATTTCTAGAAGCTATCCCACATGCTTAGCTGTACTCCTTGTTATCAGAGGGCTCTCTCCCACTCAAAATTATCTCTAATCTCTGTCAACACTTCTCCCATCCAGCACTGATGAAAAATCTTGCCAAAACCTGCTGAGCTTGTTCAACACAGAAGAGGCTGGTTTGGGTCCATAGCTGTCTGGTGACCCATATCAACTACTTCACTTCAGTTGTTCAGACCTTTCCAGGGCTCTCCAGTTTATCTATGCAATCCATTGTCTACAATTTTAGTGGACAAATACTTTCATTAATTACTCCTGACATCACACATTCCAAAGTGAGGTGAAAAAACCACCCTCTCAATATCCTACCAAGACCACATATTTAATCAATCCAGATGGGCTTAGACCTTTATTCCAGACTCAGCTGATGGGCAGAACAGCATTGACCACCACACAAACGCAAGAAATGTGAATGAGGGATAGTAGGGGAAAGGTCTATCTGCTTTCTGGCATGAAGCCCGTTTTCTCAGTCCTACTGTAAGCTCACAGGGACATTCTCTCACTTAAAATGCAGCACCTTCTTGCCTTTGCATGTGGAGCTCTTCAGGCCACAGCTATTACATTGGTCACTCAGGAACCACACTATGAATGAAAATAGTAGATCAGATGCTTTCTTGCTGGAGCAACAGAGCCGTGACTGTCATGCTTTTTAAAAGCTCTCCCTTGAGACTGCAAATGATCATTTTTATTGGTACAGTTCCAACCACCATCTTCCAACCAGTAGAATTCCTACTCAGGCATCACTTACAAAAATTGTCCCATTTCAGACTTTATTGAATAACACTCCAGGAAAAGGCAATGGGCTGCAAGGTCAGACAGAAGAGTTTGGCACAGAGCTGATGGCAGACATGCTCCAAGACAAGTTCCAGCCTCCTTTCTTATGTTCCCATATACAAACCCACTTGTGCACAACATCCAAGCCAGACAACCTACTTAGACCTCCCCCATTAAAGACAGGATTTTCAAGAGTCTGATTCTCTGTACCAACTCCATAACCCATCCTGTAACTTGCAAAAGAAGGAGGGCCCCAGACAGGGTATTTGCAAGCCTGCTGGAGCTTCCCCATTGCCATTACTGATGTTGTGACACTCCTGAGATGTGACAAGCACCGTTTGTCCTGATGCTTCTGGGCCTTTAGCCAGTTCTGGTGCACAGTAAACAACAAACCATCCACCCTGATGAGTCTCCATGAGTTGTAAAAAGAGACTTTGAGACTCTTTCAGCTCTGATAGCTTTTTTGTGTGTGAACACTTCCTTCTCCATTCTTAACACTGAGCTACTGTCCCTTCACCAGCAAGTTCTTATGTCTCCTGCTGTCAGGAATTCAAAGTATCCAGCCATGTATTATCCAGCGAGGCCTCCTGAAGTGCCCCAAATGCCTTGAGAATGTTCCAGCAGTACCACTAAGAGCAGTAACTTCTCTAAGTACATCCTCTAACTAGTAAAACTCCACCAATAGCTTTCAAGCCTACCAAGTGAAGCTACTGCTGCTCCTCCAGCCTTCCTGGTTCCTCAGTCCACAGACCCCACAGTGGTCTTTGGACCTTACTTCATGCAGAATATTTGGTTCCTTTCCCTACCACAACTCCCCATGCACAGCCAGATGAATTGAACAGATCAACTTACGGAAGTGTCTTTTATCATCTTGTGGATTTGAAAAACCAGATTCCCCAAGAAGGGGGTAATTAAGGCATTTAGGCTTGGCACTCCTAAGGGTAAAAACTTCCTGAATATTGTCATTGTCCTCATACTTCCTTGTGTATCTCATTGACTCAATGAGAAAAAAGAGAACAGGAAGAAGTTGCTGCCCAAGAAGCAGAATGCAAAGAGGGGGAAAAAAAAATCACATTTCAGATATTTGAAATCTGAAAGTATGTATTCTAAAATTCCATTTTACTATACTCAAATGAAAACATCTAGCTACTGTTCTTAGAGACTGCAGGTTTAAGAAGCACCATCACATAGGAACCAGATTTTCAAACTATTTTTATACTGAATATAACACTTTATTAAAAATGTAGGACTCTACTCACGTGTTCTGCAGTGTGAACTCCACCTCCAGCTCCTCACGTGCCTGAAGAGAGGAGATAGAAATAAAGAAAGACTGATTACTTGTTTTTCTTCACAGCTTTCATCATACCAGTTACATATATCTCTATAAATATGCATTTAGAATAGAATTTAGGGAAATTCCCAGAATGTAAGAAAACCATAGCTTGACTGAAGATACTGAATTTTTAGATGTTGAAAAATCAGTTGCTAAAATGAATTTTTCTCATCCAAATGCTTTATAAGCATGTCTGCATGCTTAAACAGCCGTTTGTTCAGATTTTACTTCCCAACACAAAAAGAATTAGCCTCTTTAATACCATTACAGTTAAAAGGAGCTGAAAATTCAGAATTTACACCAAGACCCAACAAACATCCCAGAAATATTCAGAATGAAGACTGGATAACTAGTTTTAGCTGGTTCCATCCTATATTTTTAGCATAGATATTTGTTCTAAACAAAAGCTAGCAAGAGCACTCATTGAAATCTTTCTTAGAATAGCAGCAAAATACAGTTTAAATAGAGGTTTCCTGTAATGAAACATTGTAAAGAATCTATTGAGATGGGAGGAGAGAATTTAGTTTTGCTCTCACCAATACCATTGCTCACCTGTGGATTCAGCTGAAACTTCACACGGACAGTACGTCCTACAGTGAGTTTATCTATGTCAAAGAGAACTGTGCAGAGTTCATCATCCCTGGTGATCGTGTCTTCATCACAGACCTTCAGCTCCAGCACATTCTGCACAAAGAGGTTAAGAACATAATGGAGTTACTACTGTATCTAAGAGCTCCATAAGGCAGGAAAATCTCAAGACTAGGTTTTCTTTCCTTGCTCCTCCAGTTTCATGGGAAGGAGGAGAGGAGGAGAAAGGGAAAAAGGAAAAAAAAATTGGGATTATTAGATGTCAAATTACTGTTAACTCTGCATACAAAAAAAAAAAA
>VXAX01005642.1:162534-206390 GCA_013399835.1 Leptocoma aspasia
AAAAAAAAAAAAAAATCCAGGCTTGTTTCATTTCCCCAAGCAGACAAAACACTAAGGAGGATGTAAGCAGCAGGGTTTTTTTTTCCCCCTGAGCAATCTTTAACATCTTCAGTGTTTGAAACTAGCTATATATATATATTGGTTTACTGCAGTTCTGTGTAATCTAATTACTATCTGCAGACATCAAATGGTGAAAAGAATTGATGTTAGTTACCTTGACACGGCGGTCAACCTTGTAGCAGAAAGCTTCATTCCAAACGGGGTTTTTGCTGTTCCTGATGGTCCTGGTCCGAACCTTCTCAGCTGAGGCAGTGGGCAGCCACAGTGTCACATAGCAATCTGAAAGGGTGACTGTGCAGGGAGAAGATAACACAGTTAAAATTTATCTGGAGAAAGAATTACTGCACAGCGCCCATTTAACCCTAATAAGACAAAGATAACACAGCTGGGGCTTTCTTCCTAAAATAAACAGGATTAGGAGTAAATAATACAATGAAGCAATAGCAGAAAAACAGACTTTCTTACACATTTGCAATGCCCATTTCCACCTTTTTACCCTTAGTCAGACATACTTTTTTTTTTAATGTTACTTTATATTTGAAATTGCACTGTCCTCCACAGACAGTACATGTTGCATTTAGCTTTATCTTCATGATTATCCAAATGGGTGGAACAGGCAACACACCTCACAGCCTTTAATCTGGGCTATAGAGAGATTTGTTTTCTATAATTTTGTCCTCAGATTTGGTACCTTAGCTTAATGAAAGCCTTTATTAATGTGCTAGCTTAACTGAAGAGCAGATTTTTTTTTTTATGAAAGATGTTCTCCCATCAAAACTGAAAAATTTGCTTTCTTTATCACAAACCAGAATGTACTTATTCCTTATTTATTCATATATTTGACAAAGTTTTTAGAAGTTGTGTGCTTCTCAGCAGTCCTTTCAGGGAACAAAATCCATTTCATCACCAAAATTAAATTGCTGTGTGCTCAATTTCTTCCTACTACTCTATCTGCAGACTGGAAAGATGCTGCCACCACTCATGTTTGGGGAAGGAAGGCATGAGTGCCAATGAAGACATCAACTTCTCCTATATTCTGAGTCCTCAAATTGGAGGGAGAACTCCAAGGAGTGAGACTTAACAGAAGCATGATACAGGTGCCAATGGCCTTTCTCTCACACCTGTAAGGCAACCTCCCTACTTCACATTAGCGATGCTCAACCAGTCACCTGGTTCTTACAGCAACCTTGTGAGTCAGAGGAGGCCAAATAATTAGCCTCATAGTCAATCCCTGCATCATGCTCAAAACGTGTAACAGTGTTACTACATCATATTAAGAACAATTACTTCATATATTTCCTCTTTATCTTTCTGTAACAACCACAGATTTACGTTTTCCTACGAGCCAAGTTGTGCCTTTATTATGTAGTTAACCACGCTATCACAATCAGCAAAATCTGGATTATGACTGTGGAAAGGAAAGCATTTCCAGAAAGAGACCTAAGCCACACCTGATCAGAAGACTGTGACTGATCAGATGTTCAGCAGGGGCATAGATGTAGGCAGATGAAAATGCAAATGGTTAATGATGATTAAATGCTACCATTTCCATTTTCAGAGAAGATGAGACACTCTGATTACTTCATAGTAGCAATATAAGGATTACGCAAATAAGTACACTGAGAAAATTTGAATTTCTTGGAACTGTTCAAGACCATCCCCCACCCCGGATAGGGCTTTGATCAACCTGATCTAGTGGAAGGTGTCCCTGCTCATGGCAGGGAGTTTGTTTTAAAGTCCCTTCCAACCCAAACCATTCTATGATTCTGTGCTTTGGCCAAGATCCCGTAATGCAGTCAACGTCAGGGTCCAAAACATAGTCTAGATTTTCAGGCCTCTACTCAAATCTATTAAAATTTTCTTGTTCTGAAGAATCAGTAGGGAGGAATACTTTTAAAGTATTTTTATTTTACACTAGTAAAGTAAATAGGAACATGAGAGTCAATGAACAAGAAGAAATGTTCACTTCAATAAATAAAGCACAAGCACGTCAGTCATGAGAAAATATGTGGAAGAGAAATAAATAGTCATAGGGAATGCCAAGATTTCACCAGTAAAATTGGAAAGCTAAAATGAAGGAAATAAATGCTAACTCAGAATTGTAACAAGCATCATAGTTTTACCATTAGAAACAGGTAAAAAGGGACATTTTCCCACAGCTGAAAATACTGAGGTTTCAAGGAAAACTAGCTCAAATGTTTGCCTTATTGATGCCTCAGAAAACGTAAATACTGCCTGAAATACCCTTTCCACTGCAGACAAAGAAATTGACAGGTTTTTCACAATAATATCACTTTCTTCAGACAACAAATTTTCTGTAAAGAAAATACTCGTGCTGAAAACCCTACAAATCTCTCTGCCAGGTACACTTTAAATAAGTGATCAGGATGCCCAGGTTTTGAATTTGGGGCATCTTAAGGGGATCAAGATATGATATTCATCTGCTCTTGAGACCAGAATACCAGGTAAGAAAGCCATATGGAGTGGCAGACATACCAACAGGTTTAGCCAAAAAAGAACCTGGTGATTCACTGTGATAAGTAGTGACTGTGAGCAAGTTGCTCTGAGCCACAAGGAAATGAAACACAAGCAGGCAGTATAGAGGTACAAGAATACAGAAATGCACACTCAGATTTTCATGTAGGCTTGTAGATGCAATTGCAGTGGTGGCCTAGTCAGATCACATATTTCGTTGGTGCAAAACACCATTTAGGTGTTTTAAAATATGGATTTTGATAAATAAAAAGTTGTGCATACAACTATAAGCTCATGGAATGTGTGCTTCTATACATAAAAATAGAACTTCAACAAACCCTTAACTTTACACTTTATAAAGTGTTCTCACTTTGTCCAATGAACCAAAGGAAAAAGAGAAATAAGCAGTAATACATGTAATGTAATACATTGTGGAAGATACTCTAAGTAACCCAGAATACCACATGTAAGTGCACCAGAGATTTCTTCCCTGATAGTAATCAGTCATTCAAAAATACTGTTGTTAAGCACAACTTCCATGTGATCTAACCACATCCCTCCTGCCAGAAACCACCAGATCCAACCTCTGGTAAGTTTTCCCTCTACTCTTGATTCATCACACAAGTTAAAATCTATATCAAAATATAGATTACATTAACTAAAATTTTCTTACAAATTATGATGTGCTGCATGAAATCCTCAGCATACCAAAAGAAAATTGATTTTGAGCCATGTTCAGCAAGATTTTGGGAAGCATAGTGTGGACTTTTTCTCTTTGTTTTATATCTTTCAGATTTATTCATGTGGTCTTTAGACTTGAATTTTCTTATTCTCTTTGCCTTTATTTCACCTTTTTCTTTTGAAGTCCTTATTCTAGATATCCTTTTTTCACTTCCCCTCACTATCCCTCAAACTCCTGTCAAGTGCTCAGAGTATTCCTCTGTTATTCTTTTCTGACTTTTAAAAGGCTCCATTTTGTAGGTTAAATAAATTTCAAGACACACTGGGTTTTATCATCACTTCCTGCATATGTACAAATTCTGCAGAAGTAATAGAATGTTTTTGCTTGTAAATCTGTTATTTTCATAGGCTTTCCTGCTACTGGCTGATTTTACATCTGCATTCCCAGTTCTCTCCTTTCTTCCATCCAGAAATTCTGTAGGAAATACTCAGGTTTCTTACTTAAAAATACAAGGATTTTCATTGTTTCCAGAGCAGACCTCAGACCAGCAGTTAAGTCTGATATCAGAAGGGTGGGAAATGTATCTCATACAGTAAGATATGAAAAAAAGACATAAAATTAATCACCTTGCTTGAGTCAGTCCCTTTAAATTTAAAAGGAGAAAGCAATGCTTCAGTATTAAAATAAAAATAATTCTTTCAAACTTACAGCAATATATGCTTTTATTCCTACACAATTTGAGAACAATAATGTGCCCAAATATTTTCCTTAAAAGGTTCTAATAACCATCCAACAATAGTAGAAGTACTCACGCAAATCTGCCTTCCGGACATTCCTCACTCTTAGTATTTTTACAGTGAGCAAGTTGAAAGGAGATACTGGTGCCTGCACAAAAATTCAGAAAAGGAAAAAAGGAAAAGAAAAGATGACATTATTATTCTAGTCTCTAGTCACAGACTACTGAAACCCTGAAGTTCTAAGGACATAGGCAGAACAAGGTTTTCAAGGTTGAGCCAGTACAATTCATCAAACCAAGTGGAGCGATCAAAAATCTGTGCAAATTTTTGGCACAGAACTCTCTTCAGGCCTGAAATAGAAGCAATATATTTCAAAATCACTTAAGTTAATGATAGGTGCCAAGAGTTTGATTTGATAAAGATCATGTCTTCCTATCATTGCTCCCTTATTATCACAATAAACACCCCTAGAGCACGCTCGTGGGTGTCCTCACCTCTTACACACCACTGCCTGCAGTGGAACAGATTGTCTCTGGGACACCAAATACTGTCACAGGAGCTCTGAAAGTAGAGCTGCCTACCATGCACCAGCACAAGCTCCCACACCAGCACAAACTTATGCACATAGCCAAAAATAGAAATGCAGCTGACAGTAATGAGATATTTCTCTTGAAGGCTCTGGTGGACCTCTCATCTCCAGCAGAAAGCTACAAAAATCATCCCAGGGTTGATCTTGGGAATTAACTCACAACTCCACTAGATATCAGAAACCTTGAGCTCAGAGATATTAAGTCATAACCTCCATGACTTATACTAATGAATCTTCATATTCCTCAGTCTATAAATTAACCCTTTCCCCATTTCACCTTTGAGATAACTGCTTAACTTCTTACTCTCGCATACTAATATCTCCTCTTTCATATATACCATCTTTCATTTTAAAACCAGTGTCTGTACAGATACCATTTCTCTCACTTGCTCAAATTGATATTTAGCAATATTTGATATTCTGTTTTAGAACAGAAACAGGTTTTATTGTGCCCAAAAATTTATCTAATCTTTCTATCTGTACCAGTTGATGAGAACAAGACACTAATACAGCCTGGAGAACAAGATGCCAGAAAGCAGTGCCACAGGCAAAGTATGTGGGGGTCCTGGTCTGTGGCAAGTTGGATGTGAGCCAGCAGTGCCCTGGCAGCCAGGAGGGCCAGTGGTGTCCTGGGGGGCATCAGGCACAGCATCACCAGCTGTCCCACTCTGCTCTGCACTGGAGCGGCCTCACCTGGAGTGCTGGAGGCAGTTTTAGTTTTATGCACATATTGTGGCATATTTATCCACAATGTAAGAAAGACATGAAACTATTAGAGAATGTCCAAAGGAGGGCAACAAAGATGGTGAAGGATCTTGAGGAAAAGCCGCATGAGGAGTAGCTGAGGTCACTTGGTCTGTTCAGCCTGGAGGAGACTGAGGGGAGACCTCATCAGGGTCTGCAACTTCCTCACAAAGGGAAAAGGAGGGGCAGGCACTGATCTCTTCTGTGTGGTAACCAGTGACAGAACCCATGGGAATGGAAGGAAGTTGTGTCAGGGGAGATTTAGGCTGTATGTTAGGAAAAGATTCTTCCTCCAGAGGGTTGTTGGGCACTGGAACAGGTTCCCCAGGGAAGTGGTCACAGCATCAGCCTGACAGAGTTCAACAAGAGTTTGGACAATGCTTCAGGCACATGGTGGGACTCTTGGGGATGGTGCTGTGCAGGCCAAGGACTCAATGGCTCCTGTGGGTCCCTTCATACTCAGAATATTCTGTGATTCTACCTCTACTCATAAGCACTCTCTCTCTTATTTTTATAGATATCCTATAACCTCACAAAGTTCATACAGTGTCCTAACACAGACACATGGGCTTTATTGTTTAATGCAGGCATCAGAAATGCCTGTATTAATCATAAAGCAGCAAAAGCAAAAAATTATACACTGTTGTTAACTAATAAAATGTACCTTGCTATTATTTCCTTCATGCTGGCTATACATTTTACCAAATCCTATGTCTTTTCAGCAGTATCACAGGACTTATGCTGAAGTGCTTCACAATGTTTTGCCAGAGTGTCAAGCAGCTGGGACCATGACATGACATTGGACAATAAGCCAATGTAATGAAGGAGGTCCTTGTCCTCACCAACAAAATCTCAGCATCTCTGAAAAGTCAGCAGAGAACACAAACCACCTCCAAGAAATAACCTGAGTAATCCCTAGAGTATCATCTTGCACTTCCTTTTGAGTTGACGAGGGGCCTGAAGATGCAGAGCTGAGGGGCAGTGAGACAGCAGCAGGAGGGTCTGAGCAGTCACTGATATGGGCACATTTGTTCTACATTACCTGACTTGTCCAGACCCTCACACAGGGCAGTTTTACGAAGCACATTTTGCAAGCCCTGGAACTGTCAGGTGTGGGACACTTCAGTTGTCACCTGTATCACATCTCTATCTGCCCCATTGTTCCAAATATGTCCACAAAGGATAACTTGGATAGACTTGAAAGAAAAAAGTTCTTTGGGGAAAAAACAAGCAAACAAAAGGGATTATAGTCTCCAATCAAAAGCAACCAAAAGATATCAGGCCCAGACTATACAGCTGAAGTGCTACAACTACTTTTCTATATGAATAAAACAGAAATGGGTAAAAGAGAGAAGCCCTCCTAGAGACAGGGACCAGCAGCCAAGGCTTGTCTATCCCTGGCAAATCTACTGACATGATTTTTACATTTATGTTTGGTCCCTGCTTTCCCCATCCAATAAATTGTGGTTTTGACCTTAGAAGTGTTATTTCAGAAGATGTGGAGCATCTCTCTTATTTAGAAAGAAGGACGCTTGCATTCCTTGATTACAGAAGAATGGACTTGGGCAGAAGTTTCCCATTCCATGGAAATGCTATTAATTACTGGGCTTAAAACCATTTTAAAGGAATAACCTTGGCTCAGCCCTTGGAAAACAAGCACTGAGACCTTTACCTTGTGAATCTCAAGTGGATAGTGATATCTACGTGCAGCCAAGCGCCACATGGAGATAGGGGCTATGAAAGTTGTTCCCAGCTGCCCGTGTTACCTGGATGTACCATTTATGCAATTCTCTGCTCAGCTCTGACAATTCCATTCTGGTGTATCTTATTCTCCAAACTTACAGAATCAATCCTCAGTGCTTCACTCTGGGTTGTGGAGTCCACACTAGAGCCCTGGAAGTCCAACCTTACAACTCCTAGCTTTTAGGTGCCTGAATGCGTTACCAAGTCTAGCTGTCAGCAACTTACTCAAAGTCACACAGAAAAACTTGTCCCAAACTGGATAATCTCCTAGCAATTGGCAAGGACTCCCACATCCTTGCCTTTAATGTGATGATGACCATATCACAGGCTGGGTAAGTTCTGAGGCCAGAAGCCTCCCAGGTCAGTTATTACACACACTTCAACTTTCGGCTTCTATATTTATTTCATCTGAGACATGAATCTTACCTCATAAACCGGAAACACAAGCCAAGCATTTTAATGATCACTTTTGAAATTACTTAAATATATGAGGTTGCAAATGCAAGACTTGGTCACACTGTCCTACGTCAGATAAAGATTCAATTAAGTCCTGTGGCACACTTGTGCAATCCTCACATATCTAGTCCGAGGGAAGTCAATAGGAGTGCTCACATACATGAGTGCTCATCCATATGAATGAATTATATAACTGGTGCCTAAAATTGCTCTATTTTGGTAAAGTTCAAAGGTTAAAAGTCTTTCACAGAATTTTTTTCTTGAGGAGACAAGAGTGAAACTCATATAATATTCTCAAGTTATATCAAGAGAAAAGGCAGTTATTTAAGTGTGTATGTATTTGGGGGAAAGCACTCTTCTCTTAACTTTCTCATCAAAGATGAATAGAAATCTCATCACTACGTTAAAAACTGTGAAAAACAACAGAGCAATCACTCACCCTGTCAGAAACAGTAGCAGGGCTTTAAAACATAGCTCACTGCCTTGCTTCTGACCTGGGTCATATATGTGGCACCTTTTAACTTCAAAGAATTTTGGAGTCTCAAAGGCAGGCAGCATTTCATTACAGTACTATGTCTACCACCTCAGGCAAAGTCAAATGCATAAAAAACACTTTTCCTTGTACTGCTATTTTGTATTTATTTCACCCATTTTAAAATACCCCATAGCTGGGTCTTATCAAGTCAGTAGAAGTCCCCAGGTTTGTTTCAGAATAAAAACAAATGGAGCAGCACTGACTCAATGGCTACTTCTTTCCAAGAGCTATGCAAAACTTCTGTGGCTTCAGCCTGCAATTTTCATGTGGGCTTTTCTTTCCTCTTCCTGTTTGCAGCTCCACAGCTGGACATGTGTTAGAATGAATCCAAATCTTACACGAGAAACCAGGTCAAGTATTCCCACAGTTCAACGTGTTTTTTTTCCTCAAGACCACACCAGTCTTTATCAGTAATTTATGTGATCTAAAACGTGTTACTCTTTTGACTGTCAGCATGAGGGCACTACCAAATTTTTCTCACCAGCTATTTTACATATTCTTTTTAATTTATATAGCCACTCAAATTGAAATCCCACACATCCTATCAGTTATCCTGAAACTCACTCTGACAATGAAAACTCATTTCCTTAACTGAGCCACTGAGTAACAAAAAGCAACTCAGGTGTACTAGGCTTATGTACTTATCATAAATAACCAACTTTCATGAAAAAAAAAAGGAATAAAGTTCAAGTCCTTCCTGAATTTTACCTCTGTGAACCTTGGAGATTCAGGGCAGAAAGGAGGGGTTCTGGGTCCTGCTCTAAATTTTAGATACTGCAGTCAGGTCTGTTCTGCTACCCTAAATACCTTGAAGATAAAAGTAACAATCTAAAGCCATGCAATTGTACAGGTCTCACACCTAGGGACCTATTAAAAATTTTAAAAGCACTACAGATAAAAAAAACATATTGATCCTCTAAACATAGGCTAGAACTCAAAATAAGAATTTTTATGATTCTGGCATACCTCTTAGGGCTGCAAGGCTATACACAGAGACCTAAACATCGTTTTAGAAGCTAGTTTCTGAAGAAATTCAGCAAAGTCTTTACCACAGCATTTCACTTTGAACAGAGAAAATAAGTGACTCTCAGGCACCAACAGACATCAGATACTATCAATAACAGCAAACCTTCACAAAGCAAACAGAATTTATCTCCACTTAAAACAGTCTCTGTATCACTCTGACTTCCCTATGTGGATGCAAAGCTGTGAAGCCCCCACATCACTGAAAAAGGGGCAAAAGCCCATCTTGAAGACAGATCCCCAGAAAGCTGCAACTGATCCTGGCAGCCCCAAACCCACTGCAAGTGCCAGAGGACAGCCTTATCCTGCTGCCAATGCCGTTGCTCCCATTCACTGGCTCATAGGAGCTTATCTATTTTCCTTTATGCTAATACCTCTTAATATAAATGTCTGCTAATTGCCCAGCCATTCTTAATTTGCCTGTGCAAAGAATTCATCCTCAATTCAGCCTTTACAAAACACCTTTTGCTCTTTTTTTGCCTTCAGAGGAGTTTGGGCACTACTCCCACTCCTACTAGGCTGATAAGATCAGGCTTGTCAGGAGAATGAACATGCCACATTTATTGCACTGTTTTACCTGTAAACACTGTGCTGCACAGAGAATTGCAAGCTCTAGATCATTACACTGCAAAGAAAGGCTACAAGGAATACCAGAGCACTAGGAACAACTGGAAGACCCACATAAAAGTTCTTCTTATAAAGGAATAAACTATAAGAAAATGGGAATATTTCATCCAAAGAAATCAAAACATAAAAGAAGGGAGTAATTTAAAAATTGATATAGTTGAAGCACAAACCAGCCCAGATAAAGTGCAACACCGACACCATAAGCATCAGACACCAACAGTGGCCACACTATTTAGAGCTTATGGACAGCCATGGCAATATTCCATCTACATAGCAGAAGTCGCAGCTCAGCTTTTCAATACTCAGTAAGCTTTGCAACACAGTTTTCCCCCGAGCCATTGAATTCCTAAAATTTTTTCTGGTGCTCTACATTCAGCACTGGACAGCATTTAATGAAGGGCCAGCTAATTGCTACCTACCGTTCTCACCGCTGGTGCTGAGGTGCTCGTAAAAGTCTAGGAAAAACAACACAAGGCAAAGTTAAGAAAACTAAACTACATGTTAAATGCTTACTTTAGGCTGACATGTCAAAACATCTCACGTTCAAGGACACACTTAGAGCTATGCTCTTTAACAACACCATTAGGTGCTTTACCGACCACCATCACAACTCTCTGCCAGCTTCTTATTTCCTTTTTTGTTTATAGGGAAGCACAATAAGCGATGTCATTAGCCCTAAAATGTAGCTTGAAAACGCAGGTGTGCCATGAGGTTCTGCAAGAGCCTAGACTAGAAAAGCCATCCTTGCAACAAGATCTGAGGAACAGCAAACTCGATTTCCCTGGATTGCCCATCCAACACAAACCACTCCCTCTCCTCTGTGATCAGCTTCACTGGAACAACAGACAATTTTACCCACTTAACACTCGCTATCACCTTCTTTTGCTTACCTCACTAGTACTTAAATTTGATCCCATTGCAGCCCCAGTTGCATGTAAGTCCAGTGTTAAAGGTTACTGAGTCGTATGGCTGGCAGGAGCTCTCATGCAGGTTAGGGGAGGAGGAATAGGGATTTTATGACGAGGCTCTCCTGCCCCACCCCCTGATTATTTCCAGTCATTAGGCAGTCACCTCCCTGCTTCCTGCAGCCTATTAGAGCACCTCAACTGAGTCAGCAGAATGCAGAGCAATTCCTTTTCTACTCTCTGCGATGTTTGGGGACGATGCTGAAGCCCCTTTCTGCCCAGGTACTGCTCTCTTGAAATTCTACTGGTAATGAAAAGTTTTGCATTTATGCAACAGCTCTAACTCCCAAGCAAAGTGCTTCTGACTAATTAAGTCACAGCTCTTGGAGTATCTCTACACTGCCCCCATCATTCTGCAGGGTAGTAGAGAGAGATGTCAGCAGCTTCTTTCCAAACCATAAACTCAAATACCTGTAGCAGTCTTCCCACAGCAGCACAGTTCAGGTAGGTAATTCCTGCAGTTCAGCAAGGTGACTCAATTGTGATGCCACAACTGAGCAGGGTGACTGCAGCACCCGTGCTCCCCCAAAGCTACTTTGGGCATCTCTGTGCTACATTTAGCAACCTCAACACATGCTGAGTATTCTTTGCCTGAATATTCATTGTATCTATAGAAAAAAAAAAAATCCATGTTCAGAAATCTTGCAGTTTGATATTAAATAAAACAAGAGGAAAGGGAGGAGCTATTAGCTGCAGGTGAAACTTGGGAGTGGAAGGGCGAGACAGGAGGGAGAGGGTTGTGCTGTCCTGCGTGGGCCTGGGGAGCACAGCAGTTCACCCATCCTCACAAGCTTACTTCAAAGGGAGCTGTGTGTGCTGGCTTTCACAGCGAGCCCAGCAGACACACTGTGGGAAACTCCAGGGCACAAAACCCTCTCTGACTGCTCTACACCCCAGTGTACAGTGACTCACTGCCTTGTAAAGTGTGTCAGAGCAGCCCTAAACTAGCATACATGTGCAGGCTGGTAGATTTTGGAGCAGGCAAGAGCAGACTCTGGCTCTGCCAGACTCTTTCTGGCCTCTCTGACTGAAGATAGGAGACAGCAAGCACTCAGTCTTGCATCATGAAATTGAAGTGATTATTTTAAATTAATCTTACTTGTATCGGTCTTTAATTCACTTGATGCAGGCAAAGAAAGTAACCTTGCAAACTGCAGTGGGTATCACCTCAGTGCACTCCCCTGTACCAGGGAGGCTGGTATCAAAATAGTTCTGCACAGAGGAAGAGAGAAGGTGTTGTCCAAGGAACGTTGTTGCAATGTGATATTAATATATTTCCAAAATCCTGTTCTCCCCCCACCCTGGGTTTTCCCTTCCCCCTTTCCCCACCCAGGTAGCACAGGCTAATACACAAACCTGTCTGGGCCATTGTCCTCCTTATCTCGAGGACATTCCAGAAAACCATCATCTGATAGGTCAAGATTCAAAGAATGCCTCAAAAGAGACTGGGCTCCTCAGGTGTCCATCTTCTCCTAAAGCCCACCCTTGTCCCTACCTGGTTGGGTGCTTACACCTGGCCCTTCCCTAGCCCCTTCCCCAGTATAAAAGATGAGGGACCACATGGTCAAGGGAGTTACCAGGAGAGTCATCCAAGAAGTCATCTAGGAGTGACCTAGAGTCATCAGGGGGAGGCTGGGAGCAGACACTACATGGAACTGGAATAAAGACTGAAAAACCTCTCCCTGGATCTGACTCCTTCACCAATCTAGAGGTCTCAGCCGAGGTAAACTGAGGTGCGGATCCCCTGCAGGGGCAGCTCCATCTCTCCGCTTTCCCGGGGCTCCAGACTGGCTTGGACTTGCCTCCACGTGGCTGCCGAGCAGCTGCACTCAGCTAGCCATGGTTCATATGAGGGCAAACCCCTCAGCAGCAGCCACTTGGCCAGCATCTAGACAGAGCAAGTCCAGCCAAAACCCCATCTCGGTTTATTGAGCATCAGCCTCAATAGAACATCACTAGAGTAAAATCCTCTTTTTATGTACAAGTTGCTTCCTTCTATGTTGATGTCTCTGTGATAAACACATGTGGTGCCTCTTCAGATCTTATTCAAAATATGCAGTGGTACTCTCTGGTGGTTTCCATCTGAAGTATTTAATGGCTAACTGCTTGCTCCATAGGCACATTTTACACTGTCTTCTCAGAATCAAAAGAAAATTGCTTATAAATATGAATCTACAGCATCTGAAATGCTCCTTAAAGGAACGACCAAAAGCTACTTCCAATGAACATGTGCATCTCTACCCCAAAGACAAAATATCTCCTGTAACTTCTCTCTTTATTACTTAATATCTGTATTAAATCCTTAGGAACAAATCCAGGTGGAGCAGTCAAAACTGAGAATCACTTGCACTCTGGCAAAACCAGTTCTTTCCAGCTTCTGAAAGAATGTTCCCTGGAAATATTTCAGTATTAAAATTTAAAGTAGGAATCTGTTTTTCATTAAAAACATCTGCAAAACATCCATCAAAGGAAAGAGGGTAGGCTATCCAGCTCAACTTTCCCAAGTTGTCCCAGCAGATATATACACACATTTATACCATCCCAACTGTTTCACAGCCAATACAGGACTCCCTGACACTACATTCTCTTACCCATGATGTTTTTAAGATCCACACATGAGACAGCACTTCACAATTTATAAAATTATTCCAGAGTCAGTGCATCTTACCACTGAATGGTTTCCTGATGTTCAGAGTGTTTTCCTCATCTCAAAATAATGTCATCATTGCCATATCCAAAAATGTTCCTAAATAACTCTCCCTTTTCCTGCTCATGACCAGCATCAAGTTTTCAGCTGGCATTGTCTCCCTTAAACACTATCTGGTCACACAAGAAGGCTTTGGAATACACTATCTTTTTTTTTAAGACCTGGCAACTTTGTGGCAGCCAAGAATAATGATCTCAACAGTTTCTTATTCATGCAGTGAATACATGATAGAACTAAGCACTGAATGCTCACAACACCTGTGACAGTGAGTCCTTGTCAGCACGGAGAAAACTTGATGGCTTATTCACTGGTGTCTACTACACCACCTGCGTAAAATAAAAAATAATGAATTTGCAGTTTGTCCCACTGGACTTTTAGAAGCAGAAATGTGTCCCTAGGATTATTATTTCAAAAAGATTACAACTTCCAAGGTCACGTATCGTGTTGGGATTTTTGCATTTTTCATTAGTTCTTTCACAGCTCAAGGACCATTTCAAAGGCAACCATAAAGCATGTATTAAGCAAATTCATGTCTGAAGTTACTCAAAGTCTAAACAGCCATGTATTGCCTCTTTTTAGCAATCACATTTCCACACTGATAATTTTAAATTGCCAGAGATCATCATATACATACCACTTACACTCTTACTTGGATTTTTGAAGATTAGAGAGATTGTGTAACTGGTGACAGAACAGTCAACAGTCACTATAAAGCTCTGAGCAATAACAAGGAGAATAAAAAGGAAGATGTAATTTGCCTCTGCTTTTCATGCACTTTCAAGTGCACATTTACATGCACATGATTTTGCATCTATGTATTAATTAAGGCAAGGTGGAGAAAATATATCATTCTGATCTAAACTGGCCTGCTGCAAACACTAGTTTCCCCAACATGACAGTCAGATGATTGTATATCTGACTGCAATAGGTTGCAGGGAGGAATAACAGCTGCTTTTCAATACCCCACAATTACCTTATGTACCACTTTGTCACCTTCTGATAATCGAGGACTACAGAAATGTATGACTGATGGTGGACTTCATCCTATTGCAAGAGAAGAGTATCCTTGTACCACCCTTGGGATGACAATGGGAGCAGTCATCATTTACACACCCTGAACATAACAAGAAGGCTAAATATTCAAAGCACATGCTAGAGGGGTTAAAAAATGATATCCAGATGTCACATTAGAAAATAATTACTCAGTATTAGCAAATTAAGCAATTTAACAAACGTAGTGTCAGATCTGTAGCTGGGGATTTTCTCTGGGTATTGCCTTTCACTTGGTTTTCCTTCTTTTTGTATAATGTTTCCACAAGCTACAAAATCTACAAAGACCTCATCCTGCCAGTCAAACAAGAACAAGCAGCTCAAGTTAAACTCTAGTTACACAAAGGACTTGGACTCAATAATCTCCACAGACAAGGTGTACCATGGATGACAAGTACCACTTTCCTATCCCAAGGTGTCAGATTTCAGACTCTGAAAAATTTAACTTGAGCTTGGTAATTTTTGGCCTGACACTAATTTTAAGGAACTCTTTGGTATTAAAAAAACCAAACAAAAACATGCAAACCCAAAATCAAACAAAAATATACCCCCCAGATATATATATATATATAGAACATTCACATTAATATGATTAATATGTTGGCATTTTATTTTCATGTTTCTATGTACCACACTTTCAAAACACCTGTTCTTCAAAACTTTGCAATATTCTTTAAGTCATTGGAGAGAAAGATCACACTAGGTGGAGAGGTGGGGGCTTACAGTTTTGCTTAAGACACTATCCTGATTATGACATACACGAAGGAGGGCTTCTGCTTTCAAAAGACTATTGAGAAATTGCATTAAAACAACTCCACATGGCCTTGATATGCTTTGGAGAGATAAAATCTTGCTCCTCCTACTCACTCACATGAAGTAATTGGGCTGCTTTACCATTCAAAAATCATCACTAAAGAATTGGCCCATCTGTTAATATATGCAACCCTTCCTTCAGATTTGTTGCAACAGAATTTCAAATGTGATCCTCATCTCAAAAACCAGTAGCTCAAAACTTTTATCTCTGCTCCTCCCTCTGCTCTGTAGATCCGAGCATCCAACAGCACCTCTCTTTACCTTTGCAGGAGCATTTTTTGGAGGTTGCCTGACCTTTCCAGGTTCATTCAACACTTCAGGCACTCTTCAAGCAGCTATTTCACTGCCCCACTAGACCACAGGTGTGATGAACACCAGCACCAGCCTGTGTCAGCTAATTACCCAATAAGGGTAATTATTAGGGTATTACCCATAGCCCAGGACCTTTACAGGAAAATCTAGAGCCAATTTCAATCTGAACCAATTCTCAGAATATCAGGAAGTCACCTCATATTACCAGCTAATTAAGGGGGTAACTTCATCACAGTCAGCCTGAGAGATGTTTGAGCCCTAACAGAGACTGAAAATATTCACAGCTAATTGTTTCCAGGATCATGACATTACATTCAGCAGAGCTTGTGTGACAGGTCACAAACAGGTGTTTTCAAAAAAAAAAAAATTGCTGCTGACCTACCTGGATCTTAAATAGAACAATTGCATGACTCCTGAGTCACTTTGAAAAATCCAGCTGATATGTCACTGAGCCTAAGCCTCAGCTCCGTCCTTAAAAAATACGACCAGTAATAATGAATGTGTCTCCTTGTCATTTTTTTATTAATAGCTGGCAAGCCACTCAAACATTTCTTCCCCTGTCCTTTCATGCTGCTTTTCACCGTCACAACACAGGCAAGATTCTGAAGTATCACTGTAATGTGAACATCATCAATGGTCTTTAATAAAAGAAGCCTTTCCTTCCCCAAACAAGAAACAAAATTAATCCATTTTGGAGAAAACTTACAAGCCATCAAGGCAAGACCATTAAGCTTGGCTCTCACAGCTAAAACATTAGTCTCATGCAGTGTTAGATGCTTGGAGCCAGATCCCAACACAAACACCAGCGTCTGTCTGATTTAGGTCAAAATACTGAGCTGCTAAGCTAGACCATTTAGGTAACCTAAGATTTTTCAGTGGCTTGCTAAAAAGGCCCAGACTTCTGAAAACAGACTCCCTTTCCTCAGCTCATTCTAAGCTATCCTAATTTTCCAGATCAGCTGCCAAAAGCACGCATCATCACCACACCTTGGGTGAGTAAAGCTGAAGGCCCAGCGCCAAGTGTTGCAACCACCAAAACCCTGTGGGTGGAATACACCAGGCACACACTGAACTGCTTACATTCATTCTTCCCAGAGCTCTAGTAATGAAACTTGAAAATCTTTAAAATACTTAAGAAATACTTTGAAAAAGAAAGGAATCACATTTTTAAACACCCATTCATTATTATTTAAAAATAAACTCATGAGCATAACTGAGCTATTAGAGTGACGTCTTCCTTTTCTTCTTTACTCACAGAAAACTATTGCAGTCTTACTGGTGACACAACATCAAATTATACTAACCAAGGGCAAGGAAAGAAGGTGAAGAACTGGCTTTCTGCATATGAGGGCTAGTGAAACAGAAAGATGTATCAGTAACTGAGGAAAAGGGACGTTGTTGGACTTGACCACTTTAGATCCATGAAAAGGTGATGTGAAGGTTACTGCCAACAGTTTCCTCTTACGAAGGGAGACTTACTGGTTTGATTCATATTGCAACAAATCTTGACAGACACTGCTGGTGTTACCTCCTGTTAAATGAACTGATGCACAGAAAAAGATTGTCTTAGAGGTAGCAACGTATAATGTTATCTCCTGAGTTATTGTTCTGGTCATCTGCACCCTTGAAAGCAGAGTCTCCTTCCATTTTTCATCTTCCACAGTTGAAGTGACAGCATTTCTTTCATCTTTCCTCAAAGGTTATTAATAAAGCTCATTGTTCGGTGAATAGTTGATTTCTCGGTATCAAAAGTAAGAGTAACGTTTTCCCAGAACAACTCACTAGCTGAGCTGAGTCCATAGAACTTAATAAAACCACCATACTTCAATGACTTCAACTACAAAATCCTTATTTTTAATAAGATTATGCATGGCTGCTTAGTATATGAACAGTAGCTATTTTTCTGCATGTATATTTTTGCATACAACAAGAAGAAAGTAAGATCTAATAAAGACCAGTTAAACATACTTTCTTAAGACACCATTTTTCTGAGACAAGGATGAGAATCTCATGAACACTATCCTGTTATTTGGATGGCAGTGGGAATAAAACTGTAGCAGCACACCGACCATCTCACTGTTGCAGAAGTGAAAGGAGTTGGTATCACAAATTCTGTTGCCATCACAAACACCTGTAAGCTTGCAGCAGGTGAATATTTATTAGTCCAGTACCAAAACATTTGTGTATCTCCTTCTGATGGGGTTTTTTTTTAAATACACTTTAAGAGTGTTTACTTGAATGAGGTGATGAATACTTTTTAAGTTGCTTCTTTCGTTCCACTGCAGTTTGCAAAGCCTGGAGAATTAAGTGTTTGTTATTTAGGATGTTGTAGCTGCACAGGTTAAGCAACTTGTCGAAATTCTCTTCAGTGTATGTAAGCAGGCCAGTGCCATAGGGAGCAGCACAGTTGGACACATCCACTCTTCCCTGCTCCACCTCTGCGGGACTGCGCTCCACATCTGAAATCGAACCAAGCACAGCAAAGGTGAGGTGGAAAACTGCTACCAGGCAATGCAAAATACACAGTAACAGACAATAAAATCCACTATTCGCTGCTTGGCTACAGTCCAGACTTGACCAGCAGAAAAACTTTTCCATGCAAAATGCTTTCCTCTCTAAATTAAAGTTTTGCATCAGAATATTTAAATTTTTTAAGTTTTGGAATTTTGTATGTTTAACTTTTCAGTTGAGTTCTGAGACGACAGCTCTTTATCTACCAGCTGGTAGAAAATTACACCAGAGGGCTCCTGGATTGGGAATCCTCCCTCTCAGGTGGCTGAGATTTTAAGTACATGCAGCAGAACAAAGATAATGAACGGCATGAGGTCTTTTTCAATAAGCTGGTTCATGGATTTTTGTTCGTTTTTTGACAAAAGTTTCCTGGATCATAGAAAATTAGCAATAAAAAAAATTGGAGTTGATGTATGTAAAAGTATTTGTAAACTGAAACTGAATTTGCCAAGTAGGTTTGTTTTTTTTTTTTTTCCTAGTGAAACAAACATTTTTCCTATTGCTGAACTAAAGGAAACAATCTGGCAACTTTTCAAAAGTTATAGGCATCAAAGCAGCTTGTTACCCTGGCAAAGGCTTTGCTTCATTACAGGTTTTCACCACTTTCTAGTCTCAATTTTTTTAATGTAAAAAAAATAATAGGAGAATTCTAGCTTTGTTAACCAAGTAAACATTATATCTTCTTCATGGGACTGTTAGGTGACAGCATAAGCTACCAGGATACAACTTACCAGCTGTGTCCTTTTCTTTATTATCAAAGTTACATGACCAGTTTCAAGTCCCAGAGGGGGTTTCCCTCGAGGTACAGCTACTCATGCTTTTATTTTCAAACCTTTTCATTCCAATCCCTGATTAGCTGGCCAATACTATATGCATCACACCTGGACTGAGAGTATAATAACTTAGCCAACTCAGAAGCTTGCCAGTGTTTTGTTTTGGAAGAGGAACAAATTCAATGGATCAGCTGGATGAGACAATCTCAAAAAATTATTACTGCTGTCAACTTACTCGGTGCCTTGTATTTTTGGAAGGTGTCACACACCAGTGGAAAATAGACCAAGATTGGTGCCTCTAGGCTGTCCTGAAACACATGGCACTCCTTCAGGTGTTCCCGGTCTTCCTGGCTCAGCTCTGTGCTGGGGAATGGGATCCCATGCTCCAAACAGTACTCTGAGAATAGGTCCAGTGGCTGGGTCAACAGAGAGGAGAGATGCAACACTAAGAGAGCTTGAAGATCACCAGACCCCATAATATTTTGCTGCAGTAGACAATCTCAGATTGATTCATATGTTTATAAATAATGTTAACTATGCATTGGAACAAACATACATAATCTTAATTTTAATATATGCTGGGTAACAGAAATTTGGCTGATTTGCTAACACTATATTTTTAAAGCAGAGTTACTATTTACTGAAATTTATATGACATTCAGATAATTTTTGTGATTTAGTGAGCACTGTGGAGGATATGGATAAGGAAACTTTGATTACATGTGGCTTCTCAGATCACAGGTTCCTAGATGCATTCAGTGCATCTGTCTATGTCTTCATGTCCTCTTACAAATAAATTACATTTCGATCACATAAGCCCCTCAAGGTTTCTTCAAATGCAGAAAAAAACCCCCCCGACTAAAACTCATGCCAACATCAATATCCAACATAAAAGCAAAATTTTCATTCTAAAAAATTCAAAATTATGTATTGTGTATAAATTACATTGTATAAGTTATTTAACTATTGAGGAACTTATTACTAGGATGACAGATACATAGAACAGGACATCTTCTGTATGTCTGTGTTCACATGCCTGTCCAAGAAAGACACTGAAAACAGCCCTGATAAAGGCAGTGACATTATGGTCACAGTTGTGAATAGTACCATGGATATGATCATTTAATTTAATAAAAACCAGACCATTTCCTGGAGGGGAAAAAAAAAAGGAGAATGAGAGAGAGAAAGCTGTGGTGGTAATTCAGCTGCTGGAGTAATACAGATAAAGAATCACTGCTTCAAAACATCACCAGAGTCTGTGATCCTCCACTGTAATTTAAATGGAGAATGACATCCACTTTTCTCTCTGGCCTCAGAATGGGTGGGCAGCTGGTGTTGATGAAGAAAGCTGTATCTATCAGCTTGAGGTGGTCACTCATTTCATTCAGTTGGTTGGGAGAAGAATCCAGCACTGTGTCTGAAAGACCAAAACTTTTGTTATTATTTACTGCAGGGTCAAGTCCTGCTTTTTCCAAATTAGCATAAAAGAGGAGAAAGAAAAGACAGTTGATGTATATTCATCTTTGACACAAAGCCCACAGTTAAGTATTTGTCTTTGACACAATTTTAGTATTTAGAGCTCAGCTCTGAGATCAGTAAGAGGGAGCAGTACTGAGACTCAGCTTCATTCAAAGTGATAAAGTACTCTTCTTTTTCAACATGTGTAAATTTGTGGCTATTCAACTTCCTTGGAAGCTTCAAGTCACTCTCTGGTGGCTTTCCCTAGGAAGGTGAGAATTCAAGCAAACCTGCTTTGCTTTCTCCAAGACAGGAGCAAGACCAGGAGTAAATCATCTAGGGCTTGGCAAAAGCCATTCCACAAACATGTTAATCAAATAATATCAATCAAAATTTGCCTTTATGATAAAAGTTATCAAATAATTTTCCTCAGCAAGTATCAGCATTCAAATCTCCTTCAAAGATACAACAGAAACAATTTCAATTACCTTTCCACATGCAAAAGCTCTCATTCTCCAAATATTTGTTATGTAGCTGCAAGCCCTTGAGGAAATTATGGTAAGTTGAAACCACTGGCCGCCCAGTCATCATTTCTCGAAGAGTTTTGGAAAGGTAACCTTTGGGAATGGATAAGCAGGTTGTCTGTTCATGAGGCTTCTTGGGCAGAGCAGGATGGCTCTCTGTAGGAAGAACAAGAGGGCATGTGTCTGCATTTGCTCAGGGTGTTTGTCTGATGATGATAACAACAAAACCACCGTGGCTCCCAGCCCCATCTGTGACTGAGTGCACACATGGACATGCAGAGTGTTCTGGGCAGTGGGTTTCAGGGTCACACCATCACCTTGTTCTTCCCTGTCTGCCTCTCCCTCCCCAAAGGGCTTTGGTAACCCTCCCGTGACTAACAAAACTCCCCAGGGATGTTGCACAGTGAGCAGCACAATGAGCAGCATAATGTTTTTTCCTGTTTTACAGCACAACTGTTGGTCTCCTGCTCTTCCTTCATTCTCAAGAACTTGGTGTCACATAAGCCAGAAATAGGACACAAAAACAAACCCTTTACCAAATGTCAGGTTTCACATTTCACAGAGGTGTAAAGAAAATGCAGATGCAAGAGAAAAGTAATCTGAAGAACTAACCAATGTCATGCTCAGCGTCTCGAGTCCATCTGTGCCAGAAGTGTTCTGAATGACCTGAGAGGTAGACAGCATCCATAAAACTCTGGGAAAATATATTGCTCCATGTGCCTTGAAAGTTTAAAAAGAAAAAAAAAAGGCACCATAGTTAATATTAGTTTGAATATTTAGAGCACAGCTATGGCAACATACCTGAACCCACTGTCTGTTTTAGTTATGAAATATTATGAATTTTCCTATAAACATCAAATGCCACACCATTCCACACAATGTCTGGCTTACAACCAAGCCATTTTCAAAACATAGCTGTCTATAAAAGTCAGGCTGTGAGTTTAAATACTGCAGATGATCAGTTTGCATGTGTGTGCATGCATGTGTTCTGTTTAGGTCATTCTGCAAGACATTCAGCAAATTAGACACATTTGTCTCAAAAGTTAGTTTCCTCTTTTGTCACTTTTGGCTGGTTCATTTGAGATTGAAATTGCATTGGATACATTCTCTGGTGTACTAATATTGCAACTTGCAGACCACCTCTGTGTAGCCAGCTCTTAAGGTGATGTTTTCTTGAGATAGTAAATTACCTTCCAAGAAGCAGATGTGGGATTCTGGGATCTTCTTCATCCGGCGACCCATGAAGAACTCACTACCAAAATCCTCTGAACGAACAAAGGCCCCGTATTTCAGGAGACCCACCTCGTAAGGTGTGAACTCCACCCACTCTGCAAATAAGGCATCAAACTGGGTTTATTGCAGCCACCTGAACACATGTAAAAATCAGCTTAGAGAATCAGAAGCTGGAAGAACAAGGCCTACAGCTTCACCACGGTGGTGACAGATAGTTCAAATCACCATGTTTTGGTGTTTTTACTCAACGTACATGAATGCAAAAGTTAAATTTATCTCCTCTGCCGGAATCCATTCAGCTTGGGATTCAGGTCCATTTCTGCACTAGACAAGACCTGGGGTGAAAAGGCCACTGATTGCTAAGGCCCTGCACAAAATCTGGCATTTTGGTTTTGTCTGAGTCAGCAATGAGCCCAGCTACCATTCATTCTAAAGACTCTCATAAGCACTGCCTTGAGGACCAAAAACTCTGACCAAACCCCTTCCCCACACAGAAACCTTGGCTGGGTGCACTGGGACTGCAGCTGTGCCTAGGAGCAGATGAGCAGGTTCAGTTGCAGGACCTCCTGCTTCATTGGTGCTGAAATGCTATAGGAATGGTGATCAGGATCACTGATCAGAGCACAGAGCACTGCCCCTCCTCAGATCCTTCTCTGGCTGCTGGCAGCTGACTCCTGCTCTCACCCCTCTCCACCTTCTCCTTTTTCCTCCCTTCCTTGCCCACCTCCCCACTCTTCACAGCTCTCTTGGACTAGTGCTGCCTCAGCAGAAGACTGAAAGGGGTTGGGGGAGCCTTGTGGGGACAAGAGAAAAAAGAGCAGCAGTAATGGCTCTCAAGGCTGCCAGCAAAAGGCATTTCCATCCCCGCCCCCCCAGCAGTGTCTACAGCACAGGTATCTCCCTTCCATAGTATTAGGATGCATGTATTTCATCCAAATCAGAAAACAGATATGAAGACAGGGGAAAAGAAATTATTTAAAATATTTATTGGCTTGGATTTACAGGAAAAAGTTTTGGCATTCAATCAGCCTCAAAAGGAAACTCTTCAGAGTTATAAGAGGGTGTATGATAATCTATACCTTTAAAATCCAAAGTGCTAAAGTCATCCTTGACATTGAGGGACAGGTATATGGGGAGTGGATTCTGCCCCTGATTTACTGCTAGTTGCTGATCCGAGAGTTTGTGAGTACTTTCCTGTTTAGAAAGAGCAAAATTCATTGTAAAAAGATAAACATGATGCATGGACTTACTACAGTATCTAAGCATGAATTATCAATGAAGTATCTGCTAAACCTCAGCAGGTTTTGTTCTGTGTACTTTAGCTGTTTGGCCACACAAGTGTGTTCATGTGATATCTGCCATGAGCTTTCACCAAGGCATTGTGCTTAAGGGAGATTTGGCAAGGGGGACAGGGCAAAAATGTAGAGAAATGTGCCTGTACAGTCACTGGGAGCTTATGGGTATACATTGCTATGCCTGAATTTAGCTCTGTCAGAGCCTTCTCTCCTCTGTGTGTTACTAGAATGATCACCTGACCCAAAATTAAAGACAGAAAATCAGTTTCCTTAACATCTTGAATTTTTACATGCTCAGACATCTCCCCTAGATGCTCACATTTTAGGGTTACTTTGTTAGTTTTATTCTAAAAAGCCAAAGAATAAAGTCCTTCAGGTGTTTTGAGAGCCTTTTCTCTTACTGAATCCACAACCTTCAACATGGGAAGTTAGAAATCCTCTGAAATAAGAGGGAGAGAAAGAATATAAAATACCTGATTATGTAGCATACAATCAATGAAGAGTCCCCATAAATCTGTAAAGGACACCTTGTGCCCCTCTTGCTTTCTCTCACAAAGCTTATTTTCATAGTATTTCATATGATCCAAAGAGAAACAGTGCAGCTTGCTCTTGATCACGTGTTTCCTGATATCACCAACTGGCTCTCTGAGATCCTTTTGTGACCAATTTGCATCTTCATATAACTTTGACATGGTCCTGGATAAAAGAAAGGTACTGTGGTTCATCACAGGGCACATGACAATTCATTGGGCTTATAACACACTTAAGTGTTTTGTTTCAGGCTACACAAGGTTCTTGCCCTCCAACTTTTACTCGTAAGAGTATTTCAAAGCTGAGGCAGAATTTAGACTGTATAATGATTTTTTTTTTCTGCACAAATACATTCAAAATCATCCTAGTTTGTTTGTATTTCAGAATCAAAAGAGTAATAAAGCAACACTGATAACTCACGCTTTTGCTAGAATTACCCTTTGACTGTCCAAGACACCTCTTCTGTCTGAGGCCAGTTCCCTGAGGTGGGTCAGACCCTGTGTGAAATGTTAAGCTGGAGTTTAGCAGCGACTATTGCCCAAAAAGTGTGAGAGCCCTCCTTGGGTGTGCAGCACCTCAGACTCCTGGCACACATAAGGGCAGGCTTGAGCTGCCAGTACCCAGGGCTCAAGAAAATTCCAGTCATCCCCTCTCATCCCCACCCCACTTGTTCTAATTCTGCCTCACATACTTTTAGAGCAGCCCTTCAGAGGCAAAATGTTTTAAATCCCTCAACCCCTCCTAGTTTGTGCAAGGCAGTCACCATTGAGTGCCTGAATGACACTCTGTGTTTCTCAGGGCTGTTTTTTAAAAGTCTGATTTTTGGAGATGTCCAAGAGTTGAGCCAGACAAATATTACAAAAGGACTTTTGAAGTGTTGCGTGCAACAAGATAACAAGTTACAGGCAAACCATCCTGGCTTGTGCTCTTTTCTTTTTGTTTGTGTAAACACTTCAGTGCAGTTACAGAAATACTGAAATTCTCATTAGATTTGTTTCTTGTAGGAGGACTGCACTGAGTAGTCCCATGAAACAAGTCCGAAAGGAAGCCAGGTGCCCACATCAAGCTGAGTAAATTAATCAGTAAGGCAAAATTGTTCACCAGGTTATCACTTTGCTGACACAAACGGCAAGTACAAGCCCAGCTCTCCTTACCATGTTGTGGCAGATAAACCACTGATGTATGACACACAGTCCAACACACCCAGCTCCTGGAGAGCCAGAAGACTGCCAAACATAGCTGTCATGGACCTCACTCCCCCTGCTGCTGTCACCACTGCCACCACCGGCACCTGCTCAACACACAAAGAAAGGCACAGAGTCACTCATCACTAGAAGAGATACAGGAGTGATGGCCATGCAGAAAAAAGTAACAGCAACACCTGGTTCAGGTAGGTTTTGATTAATTCACCCTCTTCAGGGCAGTGCCTAGGTGTAAACTTTGGTGGAATTTAGTGTGTGCTGAAAGCATTTTTCTGATCAGTGATGCTTTGCAAAGTCAGGAGCTGTAAGTACAGTTCTTGTCTGGGGAAATACATTTTCAGATTTTCTCAATGTATTTCATTTTTCTTCAGCTCTTTCCCTCAAAACACCTTCTAAAGTTCTGAGTATAACTAGGGTCAAAAGAGCAGCACAAAACCTGCATGCATAATTTTCTCTTCCTCTAAGTGTATATACAACATTTGCTATTCTCCAGGCAGATAGTGCCCAGGTTTATAGATTTATTTTAACATCCTCTTTCCAACCTTCCCTGACATCAGTGCTATAAGTAATTTGGTTTTACTTTCTTCAGGGATGCATCAATCCTGTTATCTATCCTCCCTTTTCTGTATAGTAAAAACTGATACACATTCAGTTTTAGGAACATATGATGCCATTACCTTTAATCTTGTCTTCACTATATTTTACCATCTACCTGTGGGTTTGGGTTTGGGTTTTTTTATTAATTTGGCTCAAAACCTCTTTTATTCCCATTTAATAATAACAAGTCCTATTCTACCTGTTACTTAAGTTCATGAGCACTTTCACTTGGTTGAAAAATGCTGTCCTGCACACATCATAAAAGGTTGGGATCTGAACAGAGCAGTGGAGGAAATACCCCACAGGCCCATTGTCCCAGACTCTTGCTCCACACACCACAGCCCTATTACAGATTATTGTCTTCCAGTAAGAGAGCAGCTACCTCTGAGTTCAGGGATCCCCAGGAGAGGAGCAAGCAAGAGGTAACACCAAAAAACACACAAGACAGATGCTACTGTACCAATGTGCTGTGGGAGAGTTGCAGCCTTCCCTGTGAACCCTGTGGCAGCAGAGAAGAGGTGCCAAGGAGGAGAAATGGTCTCAGTCTAAGAAATCAAATTTCACCAGGCTTGGTTATACACACCAGCATGTCAGCAAATACAGCCTTCGGGTGCCCCTGAGGGAGGACAGAGGTTGGCAGAGAATAAAGGAGCTATAACTGGCCTCCTGACAGTTCCTCTTTCATCCTCTGTGCCAAAAACTTGGGTATGGTCTTAGGTGCAAGTGACAATCTGGCCTATACTATTTAGTCTAGAATATGTGGAGGAGCTATATGGCTAGTCATGCAAGTACATCACATCCACTTCTCTCAAACTGGGTTGTACTACTTCAAGTTCCCAAGATGCTGTCTCACATACCTCATCCTCCTGCAGGTCTTCATCTAGATGAAGAACATTTTTCAGAGCAGCAGCAACCACCTTCTTCCTTTTACGGATGAAATCCTGCTCTTCTGCGCACAGATCAAACCCCAGCCGCAAATCTAAATTCTTGCAACTGGAACATAAGAACAGCTCAGGGTATTACCTGCAGCCATTTCAGCTGGAGACATTCAGCAAAACCAACAACAATAAACCAGTTCAAAGAAATTATTCTTCCATGTACATGGAAGTCCCCCATGGTAAATGAAAGCAGGTATATGGATATCCTATGTCCTATATTTGTGCCTTCCTGTGGAGGTTTTAGACCAGAATTTTGTCCTGAACTATTTCACACAATCATTAGGAAGTTAAATAAACAAAATCAAGTTGTTTCACATTGAACTCTGGTATTTGGACACCTCTTCACGTTCTCCTGCTATGCATGTGTTCCCTGAAGCACAAAGTGGGCCTAAGTAGTTATTTAAACTTAGCACACTTTAGTTAAAAGAACCCTAATACCGAGTTAGGCTTATCTCTACAAAGAATTTGTGCTCTATTTGAGTCAGAAGATGTCTCTTAAATTTATCCCTTCTGTGTATTACCATAAATATCATGTTCATGATTCGTTCTATAACCTATATTTTCACAAGGTTTCCAGTTTCAGAGGCTTTTTTTCAAGAAAAAAAACCCAAAAACCTCTCTGTCTCTTCTCTGAATATTATTCAACAAAACCACCTGATTTATAATTCACCTGCAACTAAGGCTTGCAATGGAGCTAAATCATCAACAGGGGGTAATGTTGCCCTTCAGAAAATCTCAGCAAGCCAGTCAATAAATAATTGAGTAATTACTGTCCATGTGTTTCATTGAAAAATGACCTGTAGAGGTCTTGTAAATGCATATAGGTGTTAGACACATTAGAAATCTGGTACACATAAATATGCATGTATTATAGATGCATATTAGATTATAAAGGCTACAAGACAGAGGGATGTTCAGGTATCAAAATTGCAACGCATCAGCATTAGGAAAAGCATTGTGAGGGTTTATACCCCATAACTAGCTACAACCTATCCTATTCTAAATTCTTACCAATCAATTTAAAAGCTTTAAAGAATTTTATTAACCATTCCCCATATTTTAGTAATTTTTATTTCCTGTTTTGAAATTAGCTACTGTAAGGTGTAGGTTCCTTTCATCTAACAATGATATTGTGAAAGGAGAGGAGATGGCCTAAGTAACCATTCAAAAGCAATAAAAGATTTACCTATTTTCCTCATTCACAGACACCTCATAAGATTTCCCCTGAAAATCAAGAATGAAAGCACAATAAATTTTTAATGGAATTGAAATTTTGTAAAAGCAGGTTTTACAGTACCAGCAATTTTTCACATATATAGTCTAATGATAAATTTTTGGTCTCCTCTCAGGCATTCAGCACACAATCCTCATCCTGCTTTTAAACTACTTTTAAAGCAGCCAGAAATTCTGAATATCCCATTTTCCCCCCAAATCATAGTTATATTTCTAAGTGTATGCAGCACTAATCATACAAATAACTCGCTAATGCATATTTAGTAACAAAATTATGACACGAACAGATATCACATACATACAGTTTACCTTGTTGAAAGAAGTCCAAATACTGTCAAAGGATACTCACTCTCATCACTGTCACTTTCTTTCCCAAGTCCAGGGACTGGAGAGGCACAGCCAGGGAACTGCTTGCATCCATTTCCCTCCTACCCGAGCCAGGCTGATTTAAAGACGGGGATAAAATGTTATAAGGAGAATATTATTTATAAACCCTAGACACAGAAATACCAGATAAGGGTTAACTCATGATTCTTCTCCCAAAATTTAGGTTAAGTGTTATCACCATCCATAAGCAAACCATACACAACAGAAAAAATGCTCCTGTGGCAGAGTCATGAGCAGTCTGGGTTGACTGTGCTTGATGTAGTGGAACCTGGTGGTTTCACTGCTTCCTGGTCTGGAGTGAGGACCTATGGAAATATCCTGGGTTTCTTCATAGGATCCTTTCATTGTGAACGTGAAATCTCTCCCTAAGAACAAGAAGCAAACCACAGGGAGATGTTAACTGCTCCTAGTCCTGAAATTAGCAAATAAAAGTGCCCCAAGTGACATTTCAGCCTTAGTGCTGCAGGCTTAACTAAGGTTAATTTGGACCACAATGTTTTCCTTCCCCTGTGATCAGTGTGCAGCACCTGGCCCTTTGAGTTCCCCTGGACTGCAGGGGCTCAGAACTGACCAGCTCTCAAGTTTGCAATACTCAGAGAACTGATCCCAAGAGCTGATGGCAGAGTTGGGGCTGACACCCCTGACTCCTCGAGGCCCAATCCTTCATCACTGAGAAATGCAAAGGCGTCTGTTGTGAGTGTTTCACTGACCTTGAGGGGAATTTTTAGCAGGCACCTTTGTGCATAATTCTATGTGTGAATTGATTTGAATACCCCATAGCAGGTGTGGTATGAATGTTACCATCCTACATTCATAATTAAGTTGCTTATTGTTCTGCTTATTGTAAATGTCATTGAATTGCTTTGTAAATGCTGAATTGTGGGATAATTAAGTGCTGCTGAATCCTTTAGGCAAACGAACAAGTCTGAGGCTAAGTTTGGCAAGAGGGCCCACTGTGAACCTCACAACTCAGTGTGAGGATCTTTACTCCTGGCACCCTTTCCTTTTCCCTCTTTATCCTTTTGCATCCCCAGTCTTTACATAAATAATTCTAGATTCTAATCTGATTTTTCTTTGCATGTTTCATGCCTGTAGTAATAGAGTGAACCTTGCCATCAAACTTTGTCACACTTTTACAAATTTATATTAAACCTGCATTTGCTGATACCTTTGTCAGTGATTCCTTAAGTGACCTAAACCATTTGTGACACCCTGCCAAGTGACAGAGAGTGTGTGTTACACTTGTGGATGTCTCTAGCAGCATTCACATCCCCTGAGCTTTCACAGAAGTCTTTCTCCTCCTGAGAGTTTTGTCTCCCTTCTTTTACTTTCTGTTTTCACCATAAAACAGAGGTGAAGGTATTTCAGTTCCATCACACTGCAGTGATGTTTCCAAGTCTCCCAGCCACCTCCACAGTTTCCCTTAAGCTACACATTCACATCTTCTTCTGAGGATTCTCACTATTAGCAAGTAGGTAATTCAGGAAATACCCAAGCAGCCCTGATGCAAACAGAGACTAAAACAAACCAAATATTTATCTAGATTCAGCTGTGTTTCCCATAGCACAAAAAGCAGCAACAAACAATTTAAACCAGCAACCTCACTTTTGTAAGGACTCTTCATTTTTGTTTCATTCACATGTACTTCCAAACAGGAAACTTCACGAGACTGGAAGAGAGAAGCAATAAAACCACTAGTCACAGAAACAGTTCAGGATTCTCACTGAGGTTCTAGAGGTCCTGTATAAACACAGTGCTTCACATGTGGATGTAAAGAATTTGTAGAAACTGAGTATCTTGTATAAATCTTGCAAGCAGTACTGTGGTTAAGGAAGCCAAAAAAACTGGGGATCTGTCATTACATTTAAATACCTTTCAGTCCCCAACAGTTAACACAAGACATTTTTCTCCCTATGTTCCAACCACATCCTTCAGATCTGCCCTACCATAAGATTGACATATATTAAAAAAAAAAAATTACCACTAGTACGCCATTAGTAATGATCTTCTCAGATACACCTGGTCTGAAAAGCAAAAGGTTTATTTAAAAGTGGGTATTTAAGCTATAAACTTTCAAAAGCAAATAGTTCTCTGAGCTCAGGTTTTCTAGCTGGCAAGTACCATCAGCAAGTGCCATCTTTCCCCTCTGTCTTGCAGCCTCTGCCAGACCACATCCTATACCCTCCCAAGGATGCTCCTTCTTTCTTATCTCTCCTGATGAATATCATCTCTCCTTAGCCTGAACCACAAAATAAACATCCATTCTCAGCTATAAGTAGTGAGACTGTCATTCAAATTCAGGAGAGAAAAGCAGCAATGAGGAAGATGCTGAGATGAGGTGTCTGAACAGAGGTACATGGAGCTACTTCCCCAACGCTACATTACCACTCTCTCTAAAATGCAGTTTTCTGATGACAAACTCTACAACATTTAGGTTTTACTTACATATTTTCCAGTAGAAATTCCACTTCTAGTTCTTCCTGATTCTGAAAATAGGATTGTTTTTAATTTATGAATGAAGAAATATTTTCCTCTGATACAGCTCTGACAATTTATCTATAACTCTCTCTCTATTCCCACACCCTCTACATCATAATATGAAAGGATAGATTTCTGTGACCACACTTTGATTTAACCTCTCCACTGCTCTACTGTTTACAAACCAGCTGTACCATCAAGAGAAAGAAGAGATTAAGTATCATAGAATAGGGAGCAAGGGTCCTATTATTAATTTATTAGTAGAATAAGACATGGGTCAATCAATGCTGAGGATGGGAAGAATATCAGGTGAATGATGTAAGAGAACATACTTAACATGAATGGACCTAGTACAGCGAACAAATAGGGAGTATGCCTTGGTTAAAACAGACAAATTTGCAGAGTAAAGTCATTAAACATTAAAAAAGGGGGCAAGGGACCAACTTGGAAAATAAAAACTGCCAGGGTGAAGGGAAGAAGAGAAAAGACTGAAAATGTGAAGGGGAATCAGGGAAAGAGCTCAGGAGAGACAAAGGAAGAGGGAAAGAGACAGGGAAAGCATAGGAATGAAGCAGCAACAGAGTAGCACACCAACATTATAAAAGAGACCAAATAATTGTATTACTTCAGGCACTTGCTGCTCTGTGGGATACAGCCAGTCCAGGAAATACCACACTAAAAAAAGTGTATCAGAGAGATCTTCCGGATCACCCACAGGGAGGAAAACACTAGTTAATGGTGATATAAATCTCTTTATATCTGACACACTGACAAGTGATGGTAACACTTTTTAGTTCATATTCAGAATAACTAACATTTACAAATACCGCTTCTGTCCAGCTGCACATCATACTTCAACATTGTGAATTGACTGTGCAAAACATGCCAAATCTGACAATGCAGCTGCCATGGGACAGTCATCTTTACAATAAAAGTGAAGAGCAATTTTGTATTTACTAGTTCACAACAGTAAATGAGACATCTCTGATTGCTTCTCTGATAGCTGCATCTGTGGCATATAATGCAGCAGCAGGTAGCTCTGCTTGCTAATTTCTCCCAAAGCCTCTATATTGTGAGAATTACAGTGGTTGCAAGTTTGTAATAGAAGGCTGGGGCACAGATTTTAGAAAGCGGTCACCTTACACTGATGCAAGACAGACTGTATCAAACATCTAATTGTGCCCAGACTGTACTATCCAAACTAACTTATGGTGTGTTACAACTTTGTCCAAAGAACAGCAGAAACAAGGTTCGGAAGAACCCGGCTCATAGCATCTGCCTAACTGTGGTTGCCTTATGTTCCCATCCTTCTTATGCTGTTTTACACTCACACAAGTTATATTTCTGTTAAGTTCCACTCACATATTTGTGGGTGAAAAATCCAGAGCAAAGCAATGAAGATACTTGTTAGGCCACAGAGAGCAAGAGGCACAGCAAAGCAAGCCTGCTGCTCTGACATTATCCATCTGCCCTCCTCAGCCCTCCTTCTGAGATGCTTTTGTAGATGAAAGAAATCATTATGGGCAGAGGTGGCACTACAGCCTATCATTAAGATTGTCCAGCCTGTTGCGTTAGTAAGTCACTTTCAAAAAAATAACCCAAAGTCTTCTAAAAATCCATACACAGATCATGATCTGTGATGCCTCATGGGTGCCTGATTCATCATGAACTGAAGAAGGGCAGCTTGACCAGGATGTTCCTGAGACAGCTCACCTGATCTCCACCACTTCCACCTGCTAATGGGCTAAGACAGCTCTGCACATGCCTCAGAGCAAACTCAGGGCTTGAGTCACACCTGGAATTTTTTCACTCACATAAGGCTTTTTCTGAGGAAGGCTGTAGCCAGCTGGAACAGGCTTAGTAAGCAGTCCTCAGTAAGGATTGGTCTTCTAAAAGAGTAGTTAATAAACACTCTCCAAAGCAATAGTAATATAAAAAACAGGCAAGAGTGTTTTCCAAAGAGCCTGACTGACACAGTGATTTAGAAATAAATTGAGCATATGAATTTCTGGGAACCATAAACTGAAGCCCTTGGCAGAAGTGGGAAAAAGCCCTGAAGTTGTTATTACACCCTCCAAACAGAGGTGTTACATTGTGCAGAAAGTAATCTGAGTACATATTCTGCTCTCTTTGAAGATGAGTGAAGATGATTTCTCCACCTCTCCTCTCAGCAACTTCATCCACTCAGTGTTTCATAAGATATTCTTTATCTCCTCTTTAATACAACCAAACACAATATTTTTTGAGACACATGCAGCAAATACAACTCTTAGGTCATACACTCACTAAGAAGAAAAAAAATACTGATGATATTCTTATTCATGAAGGCCTGCCCCTTCTGTGTTGCCCCAGCCCTCTAAAATAAATTTGTAACAAAGGGGCATAAGCAGACTTGCTGAGATTTTTTTTTCTTGAAGCTCTTTAGTAGAGAAGGAAAAAAAACCCAAAAAGATTATTACAAGACTGAAATGCTTCCTTTAGCAAGGACATTATCTGAAAGAGCTGGCCAAAATCCCTGATGAAGCTGAGAGGAGATAGCCCTAGTGAGCTACTGGCCAAAGGGTAAGGGCAACTGTCTGGAAAGGGGGGCAGGTTTGTTCCCACCCCTGTTCTGTCCATCTCCTACAACAGTGATGAGACCCTCTAACCATCAGCTTCTTCATTTTTGACTCTTTTTCTCACTGATTTTACAAACTACAGTTTTGAAATTAAAAAAAAAAAAAAAAAAGGAATACAAAAAGTATCTTATTCCAGTCACAACAGGGGATGTTTGTAACCCCTCTCCTAAAACCCAAGCATTCAGCTTTTTTTAGTAACATCGTTTTTAACAGTCTTTGTGTGTGAGAACCAGTTTAATGTTCAATAGAGGTAGTAACGCGAGACAATTTTCTAATGAAGAGTATTATTTTCTCTAGCCACTCACCTCTGGATTCAACTCAAAATTCAGGTGAACTTTTTCTCCAGGTTGGATTTTAGCCACATCAAAGCGAACAGTCATAAGATGGTCATCTGGTGTAAAAGTGTCCTCATCACAGACTGTCAGCTCCAGGATGTTCTGAGGAGAGAGGCAGAGAACAATGGAAATGACATATTCTGGGACTACTGAGCCCAAAAGGAAGGTCCAGCAAGAGCCAGGATTCAGCCCTGATGTCCATGTGGACAGACTCCTGTGACAGCACAGAGCTCAGCTCACAGCCCATGTGGCTCAGACAGCAGAGTCAGGGACTAACCCTAGAAGAGGTAAATCATCAGATTTGGCCACCAAAAAGAGCTCCAAAATAAGAGGAAACATAAGTGACATATATGATGGTAACATGCACCAGACAGAGCAGAGGTTACACACACTATTCCTCAGATCTTGGTGGATTCAAAATCACTGAAATTTTGGCATTTCGTCAGAAAGTAATAATAAAGGGGAAATTCTTAGCTCTTTAAAATGGAAGTTAAAGCACACTACCAAACTCTTAACAGGATTTGAATTACAGCAATTCCCCTGGCAGTTCCTCAGGGCTCAGGTTACCCTTAGAAGCATGTGAAGATGCAGCACTGGTAAACTATGAGGAAGTGATCCATTTTGGACTTTGCATCACTTTCACTCTGACTGATCACCTATTTCTGCTAACTCTATAAACACTTTAACAGTTTTTTACATCTGTTCAGGGACACAAAGAAGCATTGAACATTATTCCAGATATTCCACAACCTTCTGAGCTTAAATTACTTCTTTTAGTCAGATTAACTGAGTTCAAGATCCGTGTGAGCCTCAAGCCTCTCAAAGAGAGTCTGCCCACAGCAGGTGAAGATGCCCCCTTTAGAAAGCACCTGCTCACTGTCACAGATCCCACCTTTACTTCACTCTGTATCACGAAGTGGAAAGTTTCATTCCAGACAGGGTTTCTGCAGTTGTGCACAGTTCTTGTCTGGGCTTCCCGACAGGAAGCTGTTGGCAGCCACAGCTTGACATAGCAATCAGTTTGGCTCCCTGTGTTAACAACAAGTTGCACAATTAGTACAGCAGTACTTTGTTATTATTTGATTTGCCCCGTCAGGGAAAGAAAATATTAATCTCTGAGGAGTCTTAGATATTTCATTAGACCCAAAGGAAAATATTCTGGGTTTGGATTTATTTAACTTTTCTATTTAGATTTATATCAGTTTCAAAAAGGTTAGTTTTAAACCACTAATTCTATATGATAACAAAAGCCAAAGTATTTTATTTCAACAATGCTGAACTAAGTACTCTGGCTCTTGTGATTTTTGAACTCCTATTTTCAAATATTTGCCAGTTTCCAAAAAAACTCATATATTACTTCATTTATTGAAATGGCACTTCTTAAAATTAAATGGAAATTTTATTTTGGGGGATTTTCATCTATTTGTAATGCACAAGTCATCCACACTGACAGAACAGTGAAGACACAAACACAGTGACATCCAAAGCAACTACTGATTTTTCCTGCATCTTTCACAAAGATGTTCCTTTCAAAAGGGAATTAGGCAACCTGGAAAATGGGGCACTGAAGAGTTAGGAGAAAGGGAAATACCACAGAGAAGCTGATAAAGGGAAGGACAACTTCTTCAACACATAATTTCTAGTCTATTTCCTTTCTGGTTTTAAGTGTTTTCTAAATTATTTTGAATTTAAATGAAAATGAAAAGAAATACAACTTCTTCACCCAAACCCCCCTGAAATAATACTGTAATCCAAGCAACAGGTGTACAAGAGCATTAAAATCAGGTGACAGTAGTTTTCTTGCTAAGCTATAAATATGGAATCAGTGATACTCACACAGATCTGCTGTGCGGAGATTTCTCATGCCTACAATTTTTACAGAAAGCCAGCGCAACTGAGGCACTTCTGGCTGCAGAACAACGAGAAAGATACCTTCATTATTAAAAATTAACTCAATATAAATAACATAGCTTATCCTTTAACACCTGAAAGGCCCTTCTGTCATTATAATGCAGTGAATTTAATTTCAACTATTTGAGACATTTTCTGAGAAGAAATACTTTCTTGTGATTTAACATTGAGTAAAAATATCCTGTGATTCATAGCTAGGGTCTACATTAATCAAAATGAAACCTCATTAACACAGCAAGCAGAACTGATACATATATAAAAACCAGGGTTTTTTAAAGAACCAGAACTGAAGAAAGCAGGAATCACTAAAGCTCTAAACAATGTAAGAAAATGGAAAGCTGAGAACACAAAGTAAAATTGGCAGTGTGTTAGAGTATGTAATTAAACACAAATAAGCAACAAAAAGCTATAATTGCATGTAAATGCACATACACAAAAAAAATAAAAGGCACAAAAGCACAAACAGACAATTCAGAATGTCTTGGCTCAGTCAGGACAAACCTAGGCTGACCTGGTTGATCTACCAAGGAGAAGCCTTGAGGCATAGCAATATTGACAACCCACAGTGTAGGGTTCTACAGGGGAATATCTTGAAGGCTCCACAACTCCCTCCATTTTTTCTGTTCTCCCTCCTCTCCCTATCACAGCTACACACAACCCTACACTTGGTTACAGGAAAAACAAGACAGTGTTGTGTTGAAGAACATCAAGAGTAAAATACTACACGCAGAAGCAATAGCTCCATTAATTAATTAAAAGCAGCACTTAAATCTCCAAAGAATCATGATTTCTGATAAACTGCCTGCTTAGGACCTCCTTGTGTACCTCTTATTTTGATACACCCTGTCCTGACAGAAGCAGAGTAAACAGCTAGAAAGCAATAAGCCACCAAGCCAAATGTTATTTACAGTCTACTGGAACAATTCTCGACTCAACACTTTTCTCTCTGAAAGTATCATTTGAACAAAACCAGAAGGTCTGATAGAAGCCCATCTCAACCTCAGCACAATTTTTGGCAGCAGTGTTTCTGGAGATGGAGGATGAAAGAAGTACATGATCCAAATTGCTGAAAGTTCAGCATTTCATCCCAAATACAGAGGATTAATTTTTCATCCTCAGCTTTAGTACCATCCATATCCATGAGTTTGGAGAAAACTTATTCATGAGATGGCTTAAGTACTAAGCAACTATACTGACACAAACCCAACTATTATTCCATAGTGCTAGCAGTTAGTGCATTCACTGCTCTCCCAGATCTAAGAAAGAGTTAGCTTCATACTTCTGTACTGAATACAGCTAAGGAACAGATTGAGAAAACTCAGGGACAGAAAAATATATCACACTATTTTCATTTTTCAAGTTATTAAATATCTTTTCAACTAACCATAAGTCATAAAATAGAATAACTTGTAACATATCTAGCATGCACCATATTCAGTACTTCCCAAAACTAATTCATCTTCATAAAAATCAGTGTTCAGAAAAGTGTCATGGAAGTAAACCATTTTATTTGCTGATCTGCCTCCATAAAGTAAATTAAAAACAATTTAAGGACTTAGCCTTGGGTGTTATGAGGTATGACTACCTTCATATAATCATACCACAGCAAACCAAGACTAAAATCCAGCTCTCCCAGTTCCTTGCCTAGCATTTAAACCACAAGTTCATCATCTTCCCAACCCCTAAGTCACAGTGAATGCTTTGACAGCTAGACAGCACACTCACAGAAGAAGCAAATATTCCTTAACTGACTGTTAATAAATGTCACCTTTCACAAAAACAGTTAAGCTTGGGGAGACACTGGAAGGGCTGACAGAAGAACTGCAGGTTCCTTTATGCCCTGCAGCTCTCTCCTTGCAATCCAGAAGCTGCTTTCCATACAGTACCTCATTTTCAGCACTGTATGGTCTTTCATGATTCCTCCTCCTGATTCCAATCTTCCTGTGTGGGTTTGCTCGGATGATCCGATCCTGGAGACAAAGAGCCAAAAGAGGGGCCAGTGATGAAACCCAGCAGGCAGTAATTTTCAGTTTCTACTCAGATTCACTATGGCAGGAGACCCTAGCATTTCTTCCATTTCTCCTCTTCATGATGGGATATATCCATCTCACCAGGACCATCTACCTGCTGCTTTTACCAATAAATCTGCCAACTGTAGAGGCATTTGATCTTTAAGGATCAAAATTCCCCAACCATTTACTTTTGATGAATCTCAACCAAGACAGCCAAACAGATTTTTCTGCCCCACCACAGATTTTCTCTTACCAAAGTTGAATAGGCTGATGATCCCATCAGTGCCTTTGTTTCATAAAAGGAACCACTATAAGGCTCCAGTCTGTGTGTCCCCCAGCTGGTAGGTGCTCCTGGACCACAGTAGTGTCCAACCAGCTGTGGCCAGGAAGAAGAGTTGTATAGATTGACTCATGGCTCCACCTCCCACTGATTTCAAAAGCACAAATGATGCACTTGTTCTGTGCCACATGAAGACTTGCCTTTTCTTTTTTTTTCTTTTTCTTTTTTAACACCACAGTGTCTTAGGGAAAAAAGGAAATGGGTCAAGCATTTTATCACAGGCTAATTCCAGAGTCAAGTCATTATCCACCACCATAAGGGATCCCACACACAGAGGGATCTCCTGGGGCAGCTCCAGCCCCAACCAGCTTCTCCAGTCAGATGCACAACAGCAAGGATTTTCACCAAGTTCACTACAAATTAGTCATGAAGTGGAGGCTGGATCTCACAGGCCCTGGCAAATAGTTAAAGAAAACACCTTGTAGCTTTTCTTCTCTCTTATTTGGTTGCATAGAGGATGTTAAGGGGTCAGCCAAGCCAGCAGGAGCTTTTGCTATGGAAACATTTTTTAGCTAAAGTGGCTTTCAATTGAATGATGCTAGAATCTCATAAGCTTTAAGAAAAATAACTACACATAATTTTTTCGAAAGTCTTGAAACATCCCTGTTAAAATTGTCAAGTCTGATCTCTTTTTAATTTTATAATAATTTCCCATTATTTTTCTGTAACAGCACTCAACACATAAAAACAACAAGACCTAGTACTACTACGAAAATACAAAAATAGCACAGAAGCCAGCTATTGCATTAAACATTATTAAAATCACTAAAAATAGGTGTTATTCAATAGTAAGAAATTGCAGTTGAAATAAGTTTTTTTTCAAACTGTTTTTTAGAATTCTCAAAATTCTAACTCAGAATGAAAATCCTCTTTAAAATCAGCAGGACTTCTTAGGAAAAGACAAAAATCTCATTTTTCAACCATTTCTAAAGAAATATTTGAGTGTTCAAACTGTCCTATAGAGAGTTACCTTAGATGAGACCTATCTTAGAAAAAGTTTCAAATTATTATTATAATTAGTCTTGCCTTTCAATAGATTTGAGCAGTCAATGCATGAATGTTTCTGCTTTAGGCTTTACTGCGACTTAGGCAAAAAAAGCCAGATGACTTCCTACCTAAAGTTTTTTTGTTAGGTTGTTTCATTTTATTGTGGAACAGGTATTACAGTAGAGAATTATTTCACCTTTTTTTATATAATAACACTTTTGCTGTAACGCTCTAAACTGAAACCAGAGGTTCAGCTCACAGGGTTACAAGAGGCTGAACCCAACAGCCATTCCATCACTTCACTCTGAAGTCATTTTGTGTCTCAGCGTGACGACAGTGGATTCTCCTCGCTCTTGAGGGACAAAAGTTAGCCATCCACTTAGATAACATACCATGCTCCCCACTTAACTGGCACCCTTTCCAGAATGTCCACATCTGGGCCTTTTGTGGATTTCATAAATCAAATTAAGGAATATTAACTGCTGAAGCAGCTATGTCATTAGACTGCCCCTGCTTACTCTGCACATAATGAGAAAAAAGAATCCAACTAAACAACTCTCCCACCCAAAAGCAGACATAGCCCAGCAATAATAGTAAATCACTTGATAACTTGACACATCACAAACCACTGTGCAGGTGAGTCACAGTCAGGAAGCCACAGGCCAGAAGACAAGGTGGCATTTCACCAATACCATCACAACAGCAGCAGCCCACAGCAGTGGTGATATGAGGTCTGGAGTCACACAGGCCCTTGGACTGGGCCACATAACTTGGAGAAGGGTGCCTGGGGTGGCAGAGGAGCAGAGAGCTTGAGCAGAAGCAGCAGAGGCTTTGCAGCCTCTTCAGAGGCAGCTGCAAGAGCTGGAGATGCCCATTTGCCACCCAGATCCCAGACCAGTTTAGACACAGGCTCAGAATCACTTTCCTCTCACAGAAGATAGAGGCTGATAATCATTTCTCCAAATTCTCACAGGGTTTCTACAGATATTTGACATCAAATATTTAATACCTAATATAAAGCAAAGGGGAAAATTCCCTTCAGAGTCTGGCTCACAAGCCTCCCAAGACTGGTAGCTTCTGGGAGAAAGGTAAAGAGACAGAGACCTCTTGATCTGAGCTCTGATACAGTCACAGGGTCCAACCTCATTTCTAAAAATACTTGGGCTTTGTTCTTCACAACCTGCTAGAGCAAAGCTGTTGGGCACCATCTCTAGATAATAGATTCCATTTACTTGACCTAAATAAGCCATCCCAAAACTTAATAATAATCCTTTTTGACCTAGATTCTGACAAAATCAGAAGTGACAGCAAATGAAATCCTTAACAAATTAAATCTTCCTGCACTTTTCATTATAAAGCATTTGGGTAAAATGAAGAACAGGGGCATTAAGCTGCATTTCCTGCTTTGATAACACAGAAAATTCCACAGGAAGCATCTTTCTTGTGAGATGATAACAAATAAACTGACTTTCTATTGTCTGCTGCACAGAAGTTGTACCATTGTACGCATCCAGTTAAAGTTTCATTCTAATACATTATTCAGTACAACTATAAAAAAATATTCCCATTCACATTGCAAATTTAAGCCTCATTTACAAAGCAATTGCATAAATTTTCCCAGGTTATTCCCTAAGTACATCGGCACAATCTGAGGTCAGCTGACACAAGTGAGAACAACAGCAAATGAACAAGCTGTTTTGTGTTACTGCTCCTGAGACAGCTCCCAAGCACTGAATTACTCAAGAGCACCTTCCCCTCAAACGATGCTACTAGGGTGACCCCAATCACCACTGAAGTCACAGCACCCAGAACACACTTTCACCTTCAGACCAGAAGATACCACCTCCTTATCACTGACTCATAGGAGACCAGCTGGTCCCATAGTAGGGGCTCTAAAATTGGATCTACACCACCAGTCAAGCATGTGATTGCATGCAGGGGTTAAGAGCCTCCAGGCAATGCAATTTATCATGCTCCTAAAGCAAAAGGAGGAAAGACCTCAAGATATCTCCAGTTTTTTTTTCTTTAGTGGCACTCACTGTTACTACTCTTTTTTAATTACAGCTGTGGGCTTTTCCTAAAAAGAGATGGGAACATAGAGGTAAGTATTGAGTATGAGTTTGCAATTGCAGCTGAGTCACCATCCCTAGTTACTGAAAAAAACCAGGCTGAAAGATTCCCTGGTAGCACCCAAGGGGTTAGCTGCTCTTTGGAAGGGCCCAGCTCTCTCCAATGACTATGGTTATCATCCTACACCACTCTGACAGATATTTACCTACAGTTAGAAGCATTATCCCTTCACCCAATTTATTTTTTGAAAGTACTTATACACAATGCAGCAAAGGAAGGCAGCTAGTATGTCTATGGAGCGGGTAAAAATGCCCATTAACAATGTTCTAACTATTCACACACTTTATCTGGACTCCTATAAATGCTTGATTAGCAGTGTGCCCTGGTGGCCAAAAAAAGCCAAAGGCTTCCTGGCTTGTATTAGAAACAGCGTGGCCAGCAGGACCAGGGCAGTGATTGTCTCCTTGTACTGGGCTCTGATGCTGCCAAACCTTGAGTTTTGGGCCCCTCACTACAAAAAGGACATTAGGTTTCCAGAGCAGATCCAGTGAAGGGCAACAGAGGTAGTGAAGGGTCTGGAGCTAAAGTCAGATTAAAAGCAGCTGAGGGAGCTGGGAGTGTTTAGCCTGGAGAAAAGGAGGATCGGGGGGTCCTTATCACTCTCTACAGCTGCCTAAGAGGAGCTGTAGCAAGGTGGGCATTGGACTCTTCTCCCAAGTAACTCACAACAGAACAAGAGGAAATGGCCTCAAGTTGCTCCAGGGCAGGTTTAGATTAGATATTAGGAAAAACATCTGCTGAAAGGGTTGTCAAGCACTGGAACAGGCTGCCAGGGAAGTGGCTGAGTCACCATCCCTGGAGGTATTTAAGACTTGTAGACATGACCCTTAAGGACATGGTTTAGTGGTGGACTTGGATGCGTTATGCTAATAGTTGGACTACAGGATCTTAAAGGTCTTTTCCAGCCTAAATTGTTCTATGATTCTACATGGTCCTCAGACAGCTTGCAAGCAAGACTGAATCTCATAGCAGTACTCAGGTAGGCCTGATACTTCAGCATGGCTGGTCGTGGTCTCGAGCAGAGGGAATTAGGATTGGAACATTTAGACCTTCTGCTTTAGGTCAGAATGAAGAAAATACCTCACTCAAGAAGATTCATGTTTTACAGTACTGATTTCAGTTACTGGCATATTTCTTCCATTCAAAAGCCATGCAAAAATCCTGGAGTACTTGGTCTGTTAGTCTGGGTATTGTACTTAAAAGAAGTAGATTGTCAAAATAATCCTTACAGTACATCACATTCATTTCCTTAGACAAAGAGCAGCTGTCAGTGAGAAGGACCACTCCTGCCCACACCTTCTGCTCCTACAAAAGGGAGAAGGAAACATTCCTGTTAGCAAACTTTCAGATGTCAAAGTGGTTGCACAACTGGTGTCAGTCTTGACAGCACCTCTGCTTGTGACTGTTACAGGCAGTGCTTTATAGAATTAATGCTTAGTGGAAAGATATTTTCAAAGCAATAACCTCACAAGTTGTACTCAAGGAGTCATCAAAAGAACAAGAAGATTCTCATGCTTATCTCCTTCAGGAGTAGTGGGTGATGCTTTTTGATGAAATATGTAGCATCAGTAAGGCAGAGTTGTCTTCTGGTGTTATCACGTGGTCAGGGAACAAGTCCAGTTGCCAGCTAGGAAAGCAGACACTCACTAGCAGAGTATTCAGAAGTGGTTTGTTCTTATCTTTGTGCAAGGAAATTGAGAGATTTCAGCCCTCCAAATACAGGGTGCCATGAACATATGTCTCCATCCCACCTTAGAATAACTCTTTAGAGTAAAAAAGAGGCTTTGACCAATTTAAATTCTACCACAGTGGAATAGGTGCCACAAAAGTGGGACTTAAAGAAAAAATACAGATATTCAGATAAACTTCAGTAGTTCTACAGTTCCACTTTACAAAAAAAAAAACAAAAGCCACGGAGAATTTCCAAAATCCTAGAATTTTTCCCATGATTCCGCTAAACAATAAGTGCTTAATATATTCATAAGTTCCTATGGGATCACCACAGATAATGACATTTTACCTTTTTGATGTCATTTATAGTGATGCATTAAACTAATGAGCTCATCCAATTACAGAAGTGTGTTTTCCTTATTTGCTTAAGGATTACCACACTTTAGTCAGTGTTTGCTTAATTAAGTCACAGTGTAACACTCATTAATTTTACTTTTCTCTTAAATAATTCTTGGGAGCTGCAAACCTCTACCTCTTTGATCCCCAAATACCTCAGCTTTACAGAACTGAAGGAAACTACACACTGTGTTTGTCAGAGGAGGAGCATCTGGATCAGATTCTCTGGACAAGCAGGCGTGTCAGACCTCCAAACAGAAAGCAGTGTCTCCAGGGTGGGATGGAGGTGAAGATCAGGTGCAGGTACCCAGAACTCTCTGTGACAGAGTGCCACTGCCCCCTGAGGGCTGACTCTAGGAAGAGAGGGAGAACACAGAAACAAGGATTTCCATGGGCCTCAGAGAGCCTACTGAATTACTTAAATAATTAATGGAGCAATTTCATTGGGTTGAATAAAACTTGATAATCAGTGGATCTACTAGTATTTCAGAATGGTGCAAAGACCATGGTGGTCTCCTCTGATCTGTGCCACTATCAGTGAGAGGGGCACTAACAAAAACCTCAATTGTCTAGGCAGCTATCTGTTTTTATAGACTTCTAAGGATATTTCTTTGATAAATAAGTCAAATTCTGTTGGGATTAGCCACAGGTTAAAAAAATATTAGAGTAGGATACACATGCATAGGGAATACGTTCTCCTAAATCTCGATGCCTTAAAAAAAAAACCACAAAAAAAAGAAGAGAAAAAAATACAGTTCCTTGGAAATTTATTTATTAA
>VXAX01005642.1:206408-218095 GCA_013399835.1 Leptocoma aspasia
AATATTTAATACATATTTTTATTATTATCTAGAAATAAACCTGTTTTCCTAAAGAAAACAGAGTTCACAAAACAAGGCTTCTTGGATTACTGACACAATTACACCTTTACAAAAGTTACCAATACCTGATTCTCTGACAGTTAAGAGAGGTAGGGGATTTTGCACTCAATGCCTCACAAAATTACAGATACCCCATGAGACTCAGATAAAAAAACAGCAAAAAGAGAGAAAACTCGAAATTGCTGCAAATTGATTGGAGCTGCCTTCCATTTCCTGATGCATACTGTGACCTACTCATTGCACTACAATGACCTCCACATGCAACCCCAAGTACCACAAAATCATAGAATGGCTTGGGTTCAACCAGAACATATGTTTTTTCTGAGTTTTTTCACCCTCATTTCTTCCTGACATATTGCTTTAACACTATTGACACACAATAAATTAACTTCTGGTGTAATATTATCCTTAAAACATCATATGCATCATTATGCAGATTCCAGTAATGGTTCCACAGTAAAGCCCAAGGTGAAATTTGCAGATAAAACTTGCTTAAACTTGCTGTGTTTCACAATGGACTAATGAATGAAGCTGTCCAGATGCCATTTTCCAGCACACCCCATTACAAAACAGGGACTAACTTCTGCTAGCAAAGCGTTCACAAAGCACTTGAAAAATACAGTCCTATCCACTCTGATCCCTGTCAAGCTTCTCAGGTTCAGCTCTGCTTTTCAACTGCCACAATTTTCTAACAGGAAAAAGCCAAACACACACCAAAAAAAAAAAAAAAAAAACCAACAAAAGAGCAAAATCAAGAACAAAACCCAAACAAAGAACACAAACACACCCTTAAGAAAAAAAGCAAAGTGAGTTGGGAAATAATCTTAACAGCAGGGAACTTCCATTGCTCTACCACATTGGCGACTAGCACTGTGGTGGAATGTTGAAGGAAAAATATCCCCACACCCTACATTTAAATCATGGATGTGCCTGCAATGAGCCTTTAATTCTGATTAGAGCGTGACACTGCTATGGTTGTGCAGTGGTCACACTACACTTTAGATTTAGCGGTTTATAGCTGCTTTCCAGTAAGAACCTTTAGCAGCAGAGATGGAAAAGAATATATTGCAAAGGTACAGAAGTACCACAAAACCTTCTTTAATTTCTACTTGTTACAAAGCAGAAGGAAATGCTTGTGATGGTCAAACTGGGCAGGGACAGTAACCATAATTAGACTTTTATAAAGATACTTTTCCCCCATTCGGGTTATGTAATGATTTGTTTGTTTTATAGCTGAAGGTCTCATGTAAAATTTAATTACCTTTATGATATTGTGGGATTTTTTTTAAGAGAAAATAATTCGAATTTTTGTCCATAATTTTCTGAGCATCATTTTTTACCACACCTAGCTAATCAAGCTTTACAGCTCTTTGTGTTTACCCCTAAGGTAAGCTCAACCTGATATTTACATCAACACCCTTGGGTTGAAAGCACATAAGGCATGAATCATAGTCTCTGTGGAATTCTCAACAGAAGTTCTGGTTTGTGTGACATTATACAACTCTTAGCTGACTTAACTGTGATGGTCAGCANTTATTGCTTGTAACAGAATATGTTCCCATATGTCTCCCTTGTTTTTACCCCAATTGTAACTGATGTATTTTGCCCTGAAATTGGAAAGTCTCTCTGTCAGATACATTTGGAGGAAATAAGCTCGTACCAAATATCATCTTACAGCAAGCTTGTTAAATGCAGCAATCTACTCTAGCTCAAGGTCTTGTCTTATGATATTTGAAGATTAAAAGTGCAGCAGGTGATGCCTTGTTGAGGAGAGTCATTGCAGTGTCATGTAAGACAGCACTACTCCCTTTAAAGGATTTGAAAAACGTGACAGGTATGAAAAATGACCCAGGTATGTGTGTCAGTGCACAGACTGTGCTCCAGCTCCTGCAGTAGGTTTTTCCTAAGGAGAAAACAAGACAGGCTCCCATTGCTTACATGGAGCCTAGGGAGATATCAGCATTTCCCTTCCTACCAGTTGCTGAGCCCTGATCACAAAGATGTGAAACAAGAGAACACTTCATAAAAACATTGGCATGCCTTTGTACAAATAATTTGTTCTATCAATTCCCCAGCTTCTACTTTATATGTCCAGCAATAAGTTAGCCTAACCATTTCCAATGTTGTCATAAATTTCACAAAACTCTGAAACATTCTTTTTATGTTCAGCCTCAGTTTATTCATGTTGCTTTCATGTAGAAGAGACAGGTCCATTCTCAATTGTTGCTGTGACAAACAAATTAAGCTGCAGTCATCCAGTGTCCTCTCAAATGGCAGGTTTTCCCTTTCCCATACATACTCCTTCATCCACGCATCTGCTGTGAGTTAATTTTCCTCAAATATGGGTGACATGCCAACATAAAACTGTTCTGTGTAAAACCCTATCAGAACTTTGTATTTCCCTTTTTCCACTGGAAATGTTTCAACCTCCAACACCTCTAGATCTCATTACCTTTTTCAAATCCAAGTCTTATCAATATCAAGTTCTGATTAAACACTGCTTCATGTATTTGTTTTCCTTCCTTTTGAGGAGCTAAAGTGCCTCAACCAGCAACTGAACACAAACATGTGATTAGAAGTCTAGCCTGGTGTAATATTTGCCACATCAAAAGCAACAGAGTTAGCAACACTTCTGTCCCAGTTTAAGATTTTTAGGTGTGGCTCCAGATAAATTTTTCATCTACTGGAGTTGATAGACTCTAAAGATTTTGCACTGAACTATAAAAAAGTAAAGTTCAACATAACAACATTGCTTGGCTATGAACAAATTTGGGGATATTGGAGAAATGGAAAAATTAATTCAACCATTCTATTCCAAGGTACAGCACCCTTAAGAAAACATCACAACCTTTTTTTCTGCGCTCCTGCATTTTCCTAGGCAGCACTTTTTCTAGGACACTGAGACCTTGACTAAGACTTCTGCTCCACAGAACTGGCTTAAACACACTCAGCAGAAGGCCATCAGTGGTTTGCCCTCTCTGCTACCCCATCACAAGATTCTGCTCCCTCCTTTGCCCTGGATTTCCTGTTTATCTGCTGCTGCCCTGAGCAACCTAACAAAGAAGCAGATCTTTTACCTTCACAGCATTATGGTGCTTGAATTTTAAGTTTCGTTCCTCTTAGAATCACTGCAGATACAATAAGACCTGTGTTAGGGAAGTGACTAGAGATGCTGTCAGAAGATCTGCTGCCACACAGCAGTTTGCTTTTGACACTGCAAGGGCAGACAAAAAAGCAGATATTTTCATAGGAAGTCACTGTTTTCTTATTAGAGTATGATATCCCATTAGTTATATTATGGTGTTCCTTTACCACTTCACGATTCAAAAATCCACAACAGGAATTATTAAAAAAATCTTCCAAAGTATTTTCTTTAAAAACTATAAGAATTAATCGTTTCCTTATACAACAGCATCAACAAGTGAACTTACAAAATCTTAGCTGCTAAGCACTTAGCTGAAAAGAAGATTCAGCTAGGGCTTATCAGCTACGTAGAACGTGGTCATCATCTGCAGAGGAAAAGAAACCCATATTATTGTGAAAGCAAAATGATCCTTGTCTATGGCAATCCCACAAAAGGAAGACTACTTTACCTGTAATACCTGTTGATGTGCGTAGATGGTCTTGCAGGCAGTGTGCTCTTTTTCCAGGGTAATCAGAGTTGATCAGATCAGAGGCTGAAGTACCTGGTTGATTCACTTAGCCCAACTTAAAACCAAGAAGTTTTTACAAACTCTTTTTAAAATTATTCTGCTGTAGGGACAATTAAAGCAAGGTGATTGTGATTGCAGTGTAAGCCAGTTGAATTCACCAGCACAACTTCCAACTCTTACTAAGATAGCAAAAAACCACAGTTCTTGACCTTGAAAACTTGGTCACTTTCAATTTCTCAGTTAAAATGGGTTTTCCACATTTCTAAGATTCTTTAGGAAGTAACTGGTATTATCTTGCCATCCTCCCCTTGATTAGGTGGTCTGTAGTAAACAGTAAACATAAGGTCGTCTTTCTTGGCTCAGCCCCTGATTTTCACCCACAAGCTATCAACCTAGCTGTCTCTGACAAGTGTACTTGAGAAAAACTCTGAAGAGTATGTGAGCAAAACTACTATTTATTAAAAGAGAAACACATTAAAAAATGTATTAAGAATCATACCCATCTATAAGCCCTTACATAATTGCAGAAGACAAATCTCCTGTCCTCAGTTTTAAATACAGAATCAGTACATTCAGCTCAATGTGCAAGCCATAAAAGTAACAGTGCTCATTTGCCACTGTTCTGCATTACATATTCTCCAGATGCAAAATTCAGTACTTTTCTCTGGGCTTTATGCAAAGGGAGGTGAACCCCATCCCACAGCACAGCAGCATCTGACATTATTTTATTAATTCACATTCATAAGGTGTGCCTACCTTGACTATTGACATTTCTAAATACATAGACACAAAAATTCCCTCAACAAAGGTCTGGGTGAATTACAGGCTGAAGGGTAAGGAAAAAATTCAAAACCTTTCAAAGGAGCCTTCCTCCCTCTTACACAGAAAGAGAAAGCTGAGACTTATGGCATTTTCATCAGAGTTTCATCATCTCGTGATGATCAACTATAGGAAGTAGTAACAAAATCGCACCATGTCTTTTTTTTGTTCACGATAAAAAATATTTATTTCCTTGGAAAAAAACTGTTTACCAAAATAAGATACTCTGTATAGAATTTCTGGGAGACTAAAAGCCATTAAAATACTTGAGAAGGTTAGGAAGGAAATTGAAACCATGAATGGCCAAATGGGAAGCAGATAATGACTGTTTAGTCTTGAGGGTACATGGGCATCAGCCAGTAGCAAGTTGAAAGCAAAAGGAGACGTTTCCTTTCTCAGTGTGTAGTTTTTATCTGTGGAGTTCTTCTTAGGATGACATAAACCATAAAAGTTCATGAAGGGAGGTTTCAAAAGCAAGAGATAAAAGTACAGAAGGAATCTGTTTCCTCAACAGACCTCTGATAAAAAGTGTTGCATCACTCAGTAGTGTCTGGAAGGTTATTCTCCAGGTGCTTGAACAGTTTGGACAGACCTCCCAAATCATCTGGAATCAACCACTGGGATTCTGAGCTGGGTAATTCCTCACTCTTCCCCACACGAGGAAGCAACATCCATGTTGTACTGTACATCCCTTGAGTTTTCATCAGAGCACATAACCTGGAATGAGTTTTCAGTGTCAGGTGTACCACCCCCTCCCCAGGAAGGCAGTTTGCAGCTATTCACTAGCAGTACTCTGTCTTGAACCTCGTGGCTTTTGTACACTGCAGCCTCTCTGCATCCTCAGCCTTGGAAACTGCTCATGTATTTGACTTATTGATGACTTTCTTCAACTTCCTCCTCTGCAGAGCCAAGTGTAGGGTTTTGAGGAGAGCGTCCTTGTTGTTGAGAACATTGTAGCGATTCACCTCCACTAACCTGCTGAAATCATGTGGCTCGAAGGTGAAATTTAGTGTACGGTAAGGGGAATCTTTTGACTCAATGATAAAGTCACCAAAGGACTTATCTTCTTCTGACTCTCGTTCAACTCCTGCAGCAAGAAAGAAAAACAAATCACAAAAAACCCTCTGCTCTGGTAGAATCATTTTAGTTGAATTCTGCTAGGAGAATATCAGAGGTAATTCTGTTGAAACTTAACTTTTTCCCCAAAGCACCTCCTCAGAGATATCAGCTCCTTCCAAAATATTTGGAAGCCGAAGGGGCAAAGTATTACTACCCTGTCTATTTCCACTTGGCTCCAAAATACAGTACTAGAATAACAATTTATCACAATGAAAATGTAAGTTCATCTTTGATTATTATGTTCAAAATAAGGAATATAAAGCTCAATTCTCCCTGGAAGTTCTGCTCTACACTAAAATGAAAGACAACCCTCAAGTTCAACTAGCCCTAAGAGTACCTTGCCCCTTAAATTTAAATCCCAGTCTTAAAAGATGAACATCAAAGTAGTTTGCTACAAACACTTTTGTGGGGGGAGGGGTGTTGTGAGCCTCTTCTCTCATCCTGCCCTTCAAAGAACTAGTGGAAACTGATTCTACCTTAAATGTAAATTACAATTTAACCATTACAGAGTAATATTAAGAAGAATGAAAAGAGGCAAACATTGACCTCAGTGAATTTCCCCCATCAGCACACCCAGAGAATTATTAGAAGAGTGCATTAAGAGGCAGCTTGCTTACCTGGAGCTTTGTATTTCTGGAATGTGTCATTCACTAGTGGGAAATGGAGTACAATTGGAGCCTTTGGATTATTATCATCCACAAACATGTAACATTCCTTTGGCTTCTTTTTATCTTCCTCACTAAATTTGATTTTTGGAAAAGGAATTTCCCGCTCCTCACAATATTTCTGAGTCAGCTCTAAAACCTGTTATGAGAGAAAAAAGATAATTGCAATAGAACAACAGCAACACTTCTAATATCATCTAACTACAATCCTCAAAGGGAAAGAAACTTTCATTAAAAAAAAAAGAAAAGAAGTGATAGAAACTCAGCTTCAAATCAGCAGAAACAATTTCTCTAGCTGGTAATATAGAAGAATGAAGAGCAGAACTGCAACAAATATCAACAGACTGCAGCTGAAACTTTTTATGCTTTCCTACTCTAAATCTATTCACCTTGACTTTTCTGCACTTAATAATAAACACTTTTATGTACAGAAAATAATTTGTTTGCATGAAGAAAATCACCAATAGCCACTCCTTCTTTAGAAGCACATACCTAAGTAACAATGATCTTATGGGCCAAATAGTCTTATTTTACCTAACAATCTGTTTAGGCTTCTGAAAATTTTTGCATCTTCTTACAGTTGTCAACTTTCTATTCTCTCATGACGTTCACAGGAAAAAGCATAGCAAAATAACATTTGAAATGTCTTTTCAAATGAAGACAGGTCAGGAGAGGAGGGGCTGTTCAGCCTGGAGAAGAGAAGGCACTGGGGAGACCTTACACCACCTTCCAGTACTAAAGGAGGCTTACAGGAGCTGCCTTGTTCACAAGGCCGTGTAGTGACAGGAAAAGGGGAAACAGCCTTAATCTGAAGGAGGGTAGGTTTAGATTAGATTTTAGGAAGAAATTCTTCACTGTGAAGGTGGTGAGACCCTGGCACAGGTTACCCAGAGAAGTTGTGGACTCCCCATCCCTGGAAGTGTTCAAGGCCAGGGTGGATAGGACTTTAAGCAAACTGGTCTAGTGGAAGGTGTCCCTGCCCATGGCCGGAAGGTTGAAATGAGATGATCCTTAATGTCCCTTCCAACCCAAACCATTCTGTGATTCCATGAAAGACATAAGGATTTATTTTCATTCATTTGTCCATTAGTGTTTGTATTCAGCTTCAACTGATCTGCTGCCCCTGAGTATGATTCTGTGCTTTTATGCTCATGTAATAATGCCCAGCTACATGTCTCACCTCAAATGGAGCTTCCCAGGAAAAATTGAATGACAAGACAACATCCACATCCCTCTCTGGCTGAAGCACCAAAGGAAAGGGAGAGTTGATGGAAAAGCCACCATCCACTAAATACAAGCTCTCTTCCATAGGAGTCAGCTGGTTGGGAAATGCATCCAGGTGAGTACCTGTAAGACACTCCAAGTAACACAAGTAACTACATTGATTCATCACACATGTCTTGGCAGAAGAAATAAACAAAGCTCATACTAGTGTTTTAAGAAAAAAGACATTCCAACATGCACTTTCATCTGAGACAGACCTATAAAGTCTGATGATCAGCTTGCCTTATATGACAGAACAAATACAGTGGATCAAAATTTTTGCTGTGGTGTAAGAAGGGATATATTCCCTGGCTTCAGCAGAATAAAGTCAAGCTCACTCATGTTCTGTGACATTGGGATATTATATAGTGTGTTAGTACCTTGTGATAGTCAGATACACATAAACTCCTTTACCTCTCCAAGTCACAAATTTCTTGATGTTAACGTAATCTTTATGAAGATACAATCCCTTCATGAAGTTGAAGGTTTCTCCACATGTGACCCGAGACTTGAAGAAATCCTGAAAAATTTGTAGCAAGGGGCCTCCAGGTATAACCAAGCGAGTCTCCAGTCGTGCTGGGTCTCTGAAATGGAATCTTCGGCAGTCATCTGCAGAAGGACGCAGAACATACACAGGATGCCAGCTCCAACATTTCAATCAGGCCATTTTCTACAATATTGAACCAGTTGTCTAAGGCTGAATTTGTCCTCTAATAAGGGTATTGTAATGAAATTTAAATGAGATGCATATTCCATAGGTGGGTGATTTACTAGCCCTGTTTAACGGGAAAAGCATTACTTATAAAGCATTGCCCATATTAATTTCAAACCCACACAGAGAAACCCTTGTTACCAAGTGACAGCCACTTCTGTCACATAAGGCATCAGTCAACCACACACAGTAGCATTTATAACTACACAAAACAAAAAGGGTGGGGTGTTCTGGGGGAACCAGGGCTGGAAAGCCAGAGGAAAAAATATCTCTTTTTCCACTAGTTACTACAAGGCCTTAACTATGCACATGAACAAGTCCCAGCCTGTAAAACACTTACTTTTCACTGTAATGAACAAAGGGAGATCAGTGAATAAGCATACAACTAGCTTATCCAATATTACATAAAGCAGACCATGGGGGAAACTGAAAGCCTCTTTTTCCATCTCCTGCTTAGCAATCCAGCTTCTATTCTTCCTCTTCTCAGGATTACGATGCCTGCACTTTAATGTATGTTTAAGACAGCTCCCAGAACTAGCCCAAATTTATAGTCGAAGTCAGATACATATTATTTTTAAAAGAAGAGGAAGCGTACTAAGAAACAATTTGTCCCTTCACTATAAGAGTGATCAAAGGGAATAACACACAATAAAAGAGATCTGTCCCAATCCGCCCTTTGTGCTAATCTTGAAAACTACATACAGCACATTTTTGCATCATATTATTTGTGATCATTACAAAATCAGCATTCTTTTGAAAAATTCAACTATTTTTATGTATGTTCTTACCTACAACTTTGATAACATCTTTGAAAGAATCTAGAAAGCTCAGTCCTATACCAACCACTTTCAGGCAGATATCATCCAAGCTTGCAGCAAAGGCACTGCCCCACATTCCTGCAGGAGAAACGTGGAAGATTTTAACACTCAAAAGGTTTTTCACGGTAAAAGGCCTATAATTCATGTGATATTTTTCATGGGAGAGGGCTGTCACTTGATCCCTATTATTCCAACAGTTTGAGTTAAAACCCTGATGTTAATCATGTGACAAATTATGACATTACAAATACAATGCAGACAATTTTCCAAGAGACAAGCATGGAAAAGACAGTAAGAGAACAGGAAGACTGACAGTAGACATTTTTGACAGGCAGATATAATAGAGTCATCTTGCAGACTCAGGACATCAGACTGTAACACTATTAACCAACAATGAACCTAAAGCTTTAGAGAAACATTGACATGTTTCCCTTCTTCAAGTTCTTTTGGAAGGGAAAAAAGGTATGACTTGAGTTCCTAAGTCCCCAAAGCAGCAAAGTTCCTTTCCATTTCCTTATATGATAATTTAGTCATTATCATAAGATCATACCTTGTAGAAAACAAATCCTGGGCTCTGGATGTTTCTGGACAAGCCGTCCCATGAAGAACTCGCTGTCAAAATTCTCTGTTCGAACAAAAGCTCCGTATTTGCGAAATCCAACTTCATAGGGAGTGAACTCACACCATTCTAAGAACAAGCCAACAGAGTATTTACTCATCTTAGAGTAAACATGAGTGAAAAAATTTATCTGGTGTCTGTTCACACAGGGGAGACAGAAGGGACTCTCCCCCCACTTTTCACAATCCCTATGGATTTCTCTGCCCCTCTTCTCTAGCTTCTATGTACATATTATTAACAAAAACTCGTGTGAAGGCTTTCATTCCATCTTGCTCCATCTTGACTTTGTTACTATGGAAGTAACCTGCCTATTTTACTTTTACTTTAAACCATTTTGATGGCTCCCTTTTCCATCCAAAATGGAAGCTACATTATTTTTCTAAGCTTTTCTTTGCACTGTGAACCATCTCCCAGAAACAACTACAGTACTGGCTTGAAAACTCGATTGACCCACTGTGTCAGACTTGATTGTTTGCTTATCAAAGTGTCCCCTCATGCTTGAAAGATTTCCACAAAGAGTTGAAAAAAAAGGGTCATCCAGTCCAACTCCTGGGCCTGCACAGATCAACCCAACAAAACACAGCATGCATCTGCAAGTGTTATCCAAATGCTTCTTGAACTCTGGCAGGTTGGATCAAATTGAATTCACTGCCATTCACACACACTCCTCCGGAATAAAACAAACAAGTCCCCTTGTGGTACACAGACGGACACAAGCATTTGTGTTCCTGCCTCACTCATCTATCCCCACTTGTTGCATCATATTTAAAGTTTCAGTGAAGTACTGGTCTTCGCACTTTTACTGTAGGGACTCGGGCCACTAAAATACACAATTTTGATGATGCATATTACAAGGTGGCAAATCCATCATTTTACATGAATCCTACACAATTTTTTTATCTGAGACTACAGAAGAAAGTAGTTTCCTTATCACCAAGGCCTCTAATTCTTTGATTCAGACAGAGACACTTGTATTACAGGAATCTTCTCAGCTCCTGAAAATTTCAGGCAGTTTCTAGCAAAATGTGTGGAGTAGCCAACAGTTCTGAATCTCATTTTTCCATTTTACCCACAATGAAGACATTTGCTACCAGGATGATAATACTTTGTCAATCAGTTTCCTATTGCCTCTTGCACTACCAACTGCTGCTTGAGCCGTACTTCCTGTTATCAGCTGCTCACTACCCAAGCAACTGGATAAATGAAATAATTTTCTTTAGCAAACAAAAATAAATTTCCATGTTCATACCTGCAAAGTCACCACTGCTCATATTGGGTCTCACATTGACAGCTGCATAGATAGGATAAGGGTTCTGGGCCCATTTCACTGCTTCTTGCTGATCAGACAGCTTTGATGGCTCTTCCTGGTCACAAGCAATGAAGGAGGAGCCCACTTAAGTAAGGTAAATTCCGTACCCATGGTTTGATAATTGGTAGCTGTTGCTTAGCATTTCTGATTAACAACACTACCAATTCAAAGTCCTTTTTCCTCTCCACTGTCCAGGTATATGGTTAGATTTGTCCAAAACATTTATGCAGCTGTATATTTAGAATGTCTACTGTTAATAATAAACTATGTATCCCTCTGATTTTCAATCTAAATTACATAGAAAATACTGCACAGTAACTCCATTCTGCAAAACCAACATCATTCTGTCAGGCTTAATCTGCCCAGCACAAAAGCTATTCTTTTAATAACAGCCATTCCAAATAAACACTGCATTTTTCTGTAACACTGATCCATATGAATTAAAAATTCTTCACTAAAGAAGATACTATGTTTATTCCACAGCACCACCTATACAAAGGTGGAGAGTAATTGGTTTCTTGACTAAACACGTGGGTCAGTAGAGTTCCCACTTGAAAGACAAACAGCAGTACACATCCAAACATGAATTCTTTTACCTCCTGTTGTAGGAAATATTCCACAATAAGGCCCCACAAATCTGTAAAGGAAAC
>VXAX01005642.1:218869-267714 GCA_013399835.1 Leptocoma aspasia
CCTTCCAGTACTAAAGGAGGCTTACAGGAGCTGCCTTGTTCACAAGGCCGTGTAGTGACAGGAAAAGGGGAAACAGCCTTAATCTGAAGGAGGGTAGGTTTAGATTAGATTTTAGGAAGAAATTCTTCACTGTGAAGGTGGTGAGACCCTGGCACAGGTTACCCAGAGAAGTTGTGGACTCCCCATCCCTGGAAGTGTTCAAGGCCAGGGTGGATAGGACTTTAAGCAAACTGGTCTAGTGGAAGGTGTCCCTGCCCATGGCCGGAAGGTTGAAATGAGATGATCCTTAATGTCCCTTCCAACCCAAACCATTCTGTGATTCCATGAAAGACATAAGGATTTANCCACCTTCCAGTACTAAAGGAGGCTTACAGGAGCTGCCTTGTTCACAAGGCCGTGTAGTGACAGGAAAAGGGGAAACAGCCTTAATCTGAAGGAGGGTAGGTTTAGATTAGATTTTAGGAAGAAATTCTTCACTGTGAAGGTGGTGAGACCCTGGCACAGGTTACCCAGAGAAGTTGTGGACTCCCCATCCCTGGAAGTGTTCAAGGCCAGGGTGGATAGGACTTTAAGCAAACTGGTCTAGTGGAAGGTGTCCCTGCCCATGGCCGGAAGGTTGAAATGAGATGATCCTTAATGTCCCTTCCAACCCAAACCATTCTGTGATTCCATGAAAGACATAAGGATTTATTTTCATTCATTTGTCCATTAGTGTTTGTATTCAGCTTCAACTGATCTGCTGCCCCTGAGTATGATTCTGTGCTTTTATGCTCATGTAATAATGCCCAGCTACATGTCTCACCTCAAATGGAGCTTCCCAGGAAAAATTGAATGACAAGACAACATCCACATCCCTCTCTGGCTGAAGCACCAAAGGAAAGGGAGAGTTGATGGAAAAGCCACCATCCACTAAATACAAGCTCTCTTCCATAGGAGTCAGCTGGTTGGGAAATGCATCCAGGTGAGTACCTGTAAGACACTCCAAGTAACACAAGTAACTACATTGATTCATCACACATGTCTTGGCAGAAGAAATAAACAAAGCTCATACTAGTGTTTTAAGAAAAAAGACATTCCAACATGCACTTTCATCTGAGACAGACCTATAAAGTCTGATGATCAGCTTGCCTTATATGACAGAACAAATACAGTGGATCAAAATTTTTGCTGTGGTGTAAGAAGGGATATATTCCCTGGCTTCAGCAGAATAAAGTCAAGCTCACTCATGTTCTGTGACATTGGGATATTATATAGTGTGTTAGTACCTTGTGATAGTCAGATACACATAAACTCCTTTACCTCTCCAAGTCACAAATTTCTTGATGTTAACGTAATCTTTATGAAGATACAATCCCTTCATGAAGTTGAAGGTTTCTCCACATGTGACCCGAGACTTGAAGAAATCCTGAAAAATTTGTAGCAAGGGGCCTCCAGGTATAACCAAGCGAGTCTCCAGTCGTGCTGGGTCTCTGAAATGGAATCTTCGGCAGTCATCTGCAGAAGGACGCAGAACATACACAGGATGCCAGCTCCAACATTTCAATCAGGCCATTTTCTACAATATTGAACCAGTTGTCTAAGGCTGAATTTGTCCTCTAATAAGGGTATTGTAATGAAATTTAAATGAGATGCATATTCCATAGGTGGGTGATTTACTAGCCCTGTTTAACGGGAAAAGCATTACTTATAAAGCATTGCCCATATTAATTTCAAACCCACACAGAGAAACCCTTGTTACCAAGTGACAGCCACTTCTGTCACATAAGGCATCAGTCAACCACACACAGTAGCATTTATAACTACACAAAACAAAAAGGGTGGGGTGTTCTGGGGGAACCAGGGCTGGAAAGCCAGAGGAAAAAATATCTCTTTTTCCACTAGTTACTACAAGGCCTTAACTATGCACATGAACAAGTCCCAGCCTGTAAAACACTTACTTTTCACTGTAATGAACAAAGGGAGATCAGTGAATAAGCATACAACTAGCTTATCCAATATTACATAAAGCAGACCATGGGGGAAACTGAAAGCCTCTTTTTCCATCTCCTGCTTAGCAATCCAGCTTCTATTCTTCCTCTTCTCAGGATTACGATGCCTGCACTTTAATGTATGTTTAAGACAGCTCCCAGAACTAGCCCAAATTTATAGTCGAAGTCAGATACATATTATTTTTAAAAGAAGAGGAAGCGTACTAAGAAACAATTTGTCCCTTCACTATAAGAGTGATCAAAGGGAATAACACACAATAAAAGAGATCTGTCCCAATCCGCCCTTTGTGCTAATCTTGAAAACTACATACAGCACATTTTTGCATCATATTATTTGTGATCATTACAAAATCAGCATTCTTTTGAAAAATTCAACTATTTTTATGTATGTTCTTACCTACAACTTTGATAACATCTTTGAAAGAATCTAGAAAGCTCAGTCCTATACCAACCACTTTCAGGCAGATATCATCCAAGCTTGCAGCAAAGGCACTGCCCCACATTCCTGCAGGAGAAACGTGGAAGATTTTAACACTCAAAAGGTTTTTCACGGTAAAAGGCCTATAATTCATGTGATATTTTTCATGGGAGAGGGCTGTCACTTGATCCCTATTATTCCAACAGTTTGAGTTAAAACCCTGATGTTAATCATGTGACAAATTATGACATTACAAATACAATGCAGACAATTTTCCAAGAGACAAGCATGGAAAAGACAGTAAGAGAACAGGAAGACTGACAGTAGACATTTTTGACAGGCAGATATAATAGAGTCATCTTGCAGACTCAGGACATCAGACTGTAACACTATTAACCAACAATGAACCTAAAGCTTTAGAGAAACATTGACATGTTTCCCTTCTTCAAGTTCTTTTGGAAGGGAAAAAAGGTATGACTTGAGTTCCTAAGTCCCCAAAGCAGCAAAGTTCCTTTCCATTTCCTTATATGATAATTTAGTCATTATCATAAGATCATACCTTGTAGAAAACAAATCCTGGGCTCTGGATGTTTCTGGACAAGCCGTCCCATGAAGAACTCGCTGTCAAAATTCTCTGTTCGAACAAAAGCTCCGTATTTGCGAAATCCAACTTCATAGGGAGTGAACTCACACCATTCTAAGAACAAGCCAACAGAGTATTTACTCATCTTAGAGTAAACATGAGTGAAAAAATTTATCTGGTGTCTGTTCACACAGGGGAGACAGAAGGGACTCTCCCCCCACTTTTCACAATCCCTATGGATTTCTCTGCCCCTCTTCTCTAGCTTCTATGTACATATTATTAACAAAAACTCGTGTGAAGGCTTTCATTCCATCTTGCTCCATCTTGACTTTGTTACTATGGAAGTAACCTGCCTATTTTACTTTTACTTTAAACCATTTTGATGGCTCCCTTTTCCATCCAAAATGGAAGCTACATTATTTTTCTAAGCTTTTCTTTGCACTGTGAACCATCTCCCAGAAACAACTACAGTACTGGCTTGAAAACTCGATTGACCCACTGTGTCAGACTTGATTGTTTGCTTATCAAAGTGTCCCCTCATGCTTGAAAGATTTCCACAAAGAGTTGAAAAAAAAGGGTCATCCAGTCCAACTCCTGGGCCTGCACAGATCAACCCAACAAAACACAGCATGCATCTGCAAGTGTTATCCAAATGCTTCTTGAACTCTGGCAGGTTGGATCAAATTGAATTCACTGCCATTCACACACACTCCTCCGGAATAAAACAAACAAGTCCCCTTGTGGTACACAGACGGACACAAGCATTTGTGTTCCTGCCTCACTCATCTATCCCCACTTGTTGCATCATATTTAAAGTTTCAGTGAAGTACTGGTCTTCGCACTTTTACTGTAGGGACTCGGGCCACTAAAATACACAATTTTGATGATGCATATTACAAGGTGGCAAATCCATCATTTTACATGAATCCTACACAGTTTTTTTATCTGAGACTACAGAAGAAAGTAGTTTCCTTATCACCAAGGCCTCTAATTCTTTGATTCAGACAGAGACACATGTATTACAGGAATCTTCTCAGCTCCTGAAAATTTCAGGCAGTTTCTAGCAAAATGTGTGGAGTAGCCAACAGTTCTGAATCTCATTTTTCCATTTTACCCACAATGAAGACATTTGCTACCAGGATGATAATACTTTGTCAATCAGTTTCCTATTGCCTCTTGCACTACCAACTGCTGCTTGAGCCGTACTTCCTGTTATCAGCTGCTCACTACCCAAGCAACTGGATAAATGAAATAATTTTCTTTAGCAAACAAAAATAAATTTCCATGTTCATACCTGCAAAGTCACCACTGCTCATATTGGGTCTCACATTGACAGCTGCATAGATAGGATAAGGGTTCTGGGCCCATTTCACTGCTTCTTGCTGATCAGACAGCTTTGATGGCTCTTCCTGGTCACAAGCAATGAAGGAGGAGCCCACTTAAGTAAGGTAAATTCCGTACCCATGGTTTGATAATTGGTAGCTGTTGCTTAGCATTTCTGATTAACAACACTACCAATTCAAAGTCCTTTTTCCTCTCCACTGTCCAGGTATATGGTTAGATTTGTCCAAAACATTTATGCAGCTGTATATTTAGAATGTCTACTGTTAATAATAAACTATGTATCCCTCTGATTTTCAATCTAAATTACATAGAAAATACTGCACAGTAACTCCATTCTGCAAAACCAACATCATTCTGTCAGGCTTAATCTGCCCAGCACAAAAGCTATTCTTTTAATAACAGCCATTCCAAATAAACACTGCATTTTTCTGTAACACTGATCCATATGAATTAAAAATTCTTCACTAAAGAAGATACTATGTTTATTCCACAGCACCACCTATACAAAGGTGGAGAGTAATTGGTTTCTTGACTAAACACGTGGGTCAGTAGAGTTCCCACTTGAAAGACAAACAGCAGTACACATCCAAACATGAATTCTTTTACCTCCTGTTGTAGGAAATATTCCACAATAAGGCCCCACAAATCTGTAAAGGAAACTTTCCGTCCAGTGATCTCCATCGCATTCAGCTCCTGGAAATAGTATTTTAGTCGTTCTGGGGAAAATGCCCCTGCTTTGCTGCTGGACACAGTACCCTGAGCTCTTCTGATTGCATCTTGAAGGTCTTTCTGTGACCAGTCAGGGTCTTGATACAGGGTTGATAAACACCTGAAAATGCTTTTATTAATGTAATCTGTAATAAAAACCTTTGTATAACAATAATTTTAGCTGGTTATAATTAGTGCTGTAGCACTTGAGAAGTCTAGCTAAAAGAAGAGTGAAGAATCCATAAATAAAACATCTCTGAACTCTAAATTGTGCTGAAAACCCTGACACGTATAGGACATCTTCATTCTGATTGCTAACTTGCCTTCCAAAGATGTTCCAAGCATCCTATGCTAGCACCCATGAACCAGTTCATAAACACATGTTAACTGCAGAACAAAACAACCATGATATGTTGGCTGATGGCAAGGGTGCAGTGTGCAGTAATAGAGGCCATAGCCTTCACCAGAAGACAGGTCTGATTAAAGGAGAAGCTAGTTTGGACCATTGACTATCTGCACACACAGGTGCCTACATTTGTTTGGAAGTGTCTCTGAATCAGAGGGGGCAGGAGAACTAAGTACAGAGGAGTTAATTTAACACACAAAGCTTGGAAGGAAGGATTACACTGTCAGGTTGCACAACTCCTCTATGAAATCATTTCACAAAAACAAGGGATGACTTCCTCACAAACTCCAAGAACTGAGTGACTGAAACATTCTAGCCACATCTAATATTCCAGCACATTGCTCCAGTCCACCAAAGGGCAAGACACTGCTATGCCTCTCTTCAGCCTCTATGCCATTTTGGAAGGTGATGACATAGTGCATGGACATGTTTCCAGTGACTTGCACCACCTCAGTTATCTTCTTGGCAAGAGTAGGGCAATGAGGAAGGTTTTTAAGTCAGTGCTCTGAGGTACTACGCAGCAGTTTTATTCATATAATGCATTCTAATATTCAACTGTCAGACTTGCACAAGCAGCAGATTCATAATTTTAGGCAGTAGCTGTATGGGTTGGACATGATACTGAATCTCAGACTGTTCAGGATCCCCAACAGAACTCACAGGTGAAAACTGGTAAAATACTCGATTTGCTGTCTGCCTACAGATGGCACAAATGTAATTTTAGCCTTATTTTGTATCAAGACTATCATTTCACCCCTAAGTTTCCAAATCAAAACTGCATGTAGCTTACCAAGTGGAGCCAGAAATCCCACAGAGGTATATTGCAGCATCCAGAAGGCCCAGCTGCTGCAGCCCTGCCAGGCTGCCATAGAACGACGTCAGTGCTCTCATCCCACCTCCAGAGCCCAGCACGGCCACAACTGGAACCTGCAGACAGCAAACCCAGGGGTCACAACCACAGGCTTTTGATTGCCAATAAATTACTGAACTAATCCCATTTCAGTCTCATTTGAATAAAAAATGGAGAGATAAACCTTTATTTCTAGCTACATTACAAGTAATTTTGGTTTTAATTTCAAGCTGAACTTCTTTCTCTATTTTGTAATTGAAATATATTGCTTACTATAAAGCATAGCATGGTCATCTCAGGGACAGTCACTTACTGAAATCGTTATGTATATTATCACACATTTACTTTCATACAGTACACATATAAGAGGCAACTATTCTTGTAACAGCAGCCAAATACCACTGAGCAAGGTATCAGGATATGTAAGTTTCCTCAAATAAGCAATTAAGAATCTATTCCTGTGGTGTGAGTTTCATTTTAAACATTCTGAAACAAAATTTCCCATCACAATTCCAAGCTCAAAGCCCAAGATACAAGAGTTCCAGTGAAGTACATACATTCTGAAATTTCAACGTTCTGTGTTCCAAATCACACACACCCCCCTCTAAATTTAAGAAATATAACAACATTTAGACTTCAGAACTGAAATGTACCAGAGAGCTGTCTCACACCAGTGAATGCAAACCATGTTTCCTGTTGTTTACAAGCAAGGATTCCTACACTGCCTGATCATGAACCAAGTCTAAAGGATTTTACCAATCTCACCACAGGACTGTGCTCAATACCTCATCTTTTGGAGGGGATTCTTTTAAGTGAAGAGTCTTCCTCAGTGCCTCAGAAACTACTTTCTTCCTTCTGTCCAAAAATTCTCTCTCCTCTTTACAGAGATCAAAACCCAGACGTATATCAAGATCCCAAGTGCTGAAATAGATGTTAAGAAAAAAAAAACCTTGAAATTTTGGAGGATTTGTAATCAGCATGGAAATGCAATTTTTGTGAACACACAATCTAGGTGCAGGTCTGAACTGGATCAGGTGACATTTTAATGTATACACCAGCTGTTTTATACAACACCTTTTGGAATTAACAGTTAAGTTCTCCATATTGTATTTCTCCTCTAATGTTTAAAATCGAAGCTTCTGGCAAACAGTACTCAGATTAAGCTTCAGGAATTTCACAAAGGAAGAAAAGATTCTTAGTAGGTGAAGAAGACTGTGTGAGGAGCAACTGACATCACTGTATCAACATGAACATGAAATGAGGGGAAGAGGGATTTTAAAACAGAAGATTCTGAAGTTAAGAGGCAGAAGGGGGCAACTGAATACCAATTAACTTGTTATGAATTTGTAAAACAGGAGCAGGATCTTCGGTTGATGACTGGATACCAAATGACCCCATCAACTTACAAGCCAACTTCTTGGTTTTCTGTTCTTTTTTTCCCCTTTTTACTCCTTTCTTGCACCCTTCATCTATTTTATAGTTCAAGCTCTTCACACACAGAGATGTCCTTTCCTATCTCTCAGTATATCACTGCACATACTCTGGGAAGTACCTGTTCCAGATAAAACTACTTAATATGTTCATCAACAGCTATTTTACATTTAAGTATTAGGAACACAAAATTTGTACAGATGTCAGCAGGATTGACACCAGTCCAATAGATAGTATCTGCAAAGTAAAGAGCCTTCAGAAAATTATTAAAAAATTATCACATATATTTTTATATAACCTATCCCAAGAGATCAATGGAGTGAACAGATCTCCCCAGAACAGCAAGGAGAGTCACTCAGTTCCTTTATGAGAATAAAGGCCTTTCCCGATTTTCAAAGGACTTTGGGGTTCCCACTCACCTCTCTTCAGTTTTCAAACTCATATCCAAACATTTTCCCTGTGAAAAGACAGAGCACATCTTGAAATTGATAGCAATTACACAGGTGGAACTACAAAATAGAAGTTATGACATCAGCGGAGTCACCTTTCACTATCCAGAACAGCTCCTCACTCACAAAACAACATCTCTGGAACACCTTTCCTTACACCTATTTCAGACATTTTAATCAGTCTCTGCACAAAGCAAAAACACACTCAGAGGGCAGTGTGAATGAAATTATTTCTTCTACAAGCATCTTGCTTTTTCCTTCCTCTGACATTTTTCTTCCCCACCCTAGAAAGACTTTTTTCTTTGAAAAGTGATGAACTTTATACTATATTTTGCAAGACCCAGCCATGAAAACATATTTGGAAGAATTGCATTGAGTAATCTCATTACTTCATTCAAGGCACCCAAAAAAACAGCACTCCTGAGAATCACATGTTGCCTAACTCTCCAAACACCTAGAGGCAATGGAGGAAAAGGTTATCTCATGCACGTTAAAGCAAGAGCAAAATATTGACATTACCTCTCCCAAAGAAATGATTCTATCAACTTTTTCTCCAATAGGAAGGGAATTAACTGGTACAGTCCCAAATCCCAGGACTGTAGTATGCTTTTCAATGTCAGGGTTCATGCCATCCTAATAAAAAACAAAATCTTATTTGAGATTCACAGAAATAAAGGTAAAAAAAGATATGACTTTCATACATTGAAACAGCAAACAATTCTTAATATCACTATAGCTAAATATTTACCAAGTGTCCAAGGCTTTTCAAGGGCATTCTGCTTTCTGCTTGACAGGTCTTTGCAGGGGTATTTCTTTCACTCAAATAGTTTCTTTGTTGTTGTTGTTTGGTTTAGTTTAGAACTTGTTTGGTTTAGACAGAACTTGCATTCCGTCTTCCAAACAAGATTTGGAAAAGATACCAAAAAAGGCAGCAGCATTAGACATACGTCAAAAATACCACAAAATAAGAAATAAGGTAATCACCTTAGGGACTTGTGGCAAGATATAATTTAAAAAAAACTTCAAAAGCAGAGCAAATTAAAGCTTGTCAGGAAATATTTGGGTTTTCTGCCATGTAGCAAATGGCAAGATCTCTCAATACAGAGCTGTGTGCAGATTCCTAAATGTAAAGAGGCATATTAAAAACCCCTCATATCAGAGGGTCCCACAAGTGTACAGAGCCTCCAGGTGGGCTGGAGCCCACACACCAACCACAGGGCTCAGTCCTTGGGAGGACACTGCACCTTAGAGAAAAAACAAGCTGTCACCCTTCTCACACCAAGAACTGAAATCAGACCAGGAACTACCCACAGGCTTCACAGGTTTCTTCTGGCCAATAACTGCTGTCCTGAGTCCAATGTCCCTCTAAGCTCACTGTCCTCCTCCTAACAGGGGCAAGTAACATGCATTTAGGTACAGGGCAAGTAACACTACAATGTTCCTGGCACTCTCCTACATCTGATAAGAGAGAAAAGGTCAGACTGAAGACTTTTGTGGTCTATGCCACTTGTTGAAGGGTATGTTCTGCTAGCTACCAGAGTTGTTTGGCAGAGGTTTACCACCTGGGGCAATCTCCATAATTGACCTCTGCAGTGTTTCTGCTTGCCTGCTCTGAGTTTTTGACCACTCAGGTCCAGGTTTCTCTCTTCAGCTCATGTTTGCTGCCTAACAAACCCGCTGACAAAGCTGTTCTTCCATATCCTTCTTTGTGTCCTCTTCTCCACAGCTGCCTCTACAGTAGTCAAGATCACCATTTGCAATCATGCTACCCAATTGCTTGTTGGGATAAAAAACCATCATAGAATAAAGAGTTTCCTTGCTCTCATTTTTGGAAAATGAGTATTCAGTCAGTACATGGGTACCTGGAGAAGCTGCAAAGTAAAAGACAAAGCTAAATAAACCTCTGCAAGTGGCAACTGTTCTACAAGTTTCTAATAAAAAGGAGTTCCTACAGAATATCTCAAAAAGGTGAAAGTAAAGGTGTCTACATGTAGCAAGCATGTGCAAAGCAACATTTCCTTAATCCCTGAGTTTGAACAGATGTTAAACCTTTGGGGAGTGTACACTTTTAAGGTAATTTTACCTCCTTACACAATGTCCAAGATCCAATGCACAGTCTGACATTTTTAAAACAACAACAACAAAAAAAAAAGGTAGTGCATAAAAAAACAACAATAGAGAAAAAACTTCTCTCTCTGTAAGCTTTGTGAAATTAGCATGGATGCTTACCTGTAGGACAGATATGGTTTGCTCCAACTCCACCTGCAGTTCTGGACACATTTCTTTATCCACGTGAAAGACAAATGAGGTTCCATAATCCTTCTCATTGTCTGGTGTCCAAGGAATAGACAACTGCTTTTGATATGCCCCAGGGACAGACACCTTGACCTCACAGCATCCTGTGCATTAGAAAAAGAAGTTTAGACCACAGGGGCCATATGTTGAAAATCAAGTACTTATTAAGTGTAGCTGAGACCATGAAAACACAAGCAAAAACTCTATTGTGTGGTACCCAGTAGAAAATACCCAATGTTATTAATTATTGAAAATAAAAGCAAAATTTACTTTAAAAGTAAATTTTGTAGTCAGTAAGTTAAAATGCTTCATAGACAGAGAATCAAGTCTCCCCTCTCTCTCAAGGAACAAACATGTAGAAGAGTAGTCCTGACTTAAACTCTCCAGGCAGCCCTACCTTGCTGTTTCTCTTTTGTGTTTTCCTCTTTGTTGACAGTGCCTTGCAGACACAAGCAAGGATGAACCTGTGAAAAAAAGAAACCAGCTCTGGTCATACAATTTTTAGTTCACGTCTTTGTTGAAGTTTAATTCACCAACTACATTAGTGTAGGTTTACAGCTGCAAACTGTCAAAAAAACCATTAGGCATTGTTTTGTTATTTCAAGTAAAGACCGAGATTTGTTTCAGTAAAAACCATCCTTTCTATTCCAGGAGCTGGGCTTTTTTTACAACCAGTACTTCACAGTTACAAGTTATGAATACCTGGGATTTTTCTGGGTGTTTTGCCTTTTTTAAATGTAGGTATGAGTACCTATTCAGAACCTGTTCAGATCCAAGCAAGCACTTCATAAATTTATGTCCCAGCTTGTCACTCTCACTTTTCAGCCTTCTGATGTTTTCATTCTTGTGATGGAGTTTCTCACGCTGTTTTTTGTAAACATGCACATGCTTTTCTAACTGTCTTTTTGTTTTTCATTCCTTCTCCTGGGAGGAGAAAGGTTTGATGGACTTTGTCATTGACCAGTGTCGTTGGAGAGGTGGTAGCTTCACCTTCCAATCGATGGTCGTTTCCAGAACCCTATATAATGGGAAAACCAAAATAAAGTTTCTCTCTTCTTTGCCTTCTCTCGGGTGTGGCTGCGTTTGTCTCTGCGTTTCGTGTTGCTCGATAGAGTGACACCAGCTTGTCTATGTCCTCATGAAATTTAGTCTCTCACACCATCCAGCCATCAGTTTACCCTCTAGGACAGTAGATGAGAGACTGATTTTGACACAATTGCCCTAAAAGATAAGAAGCTAGTCCACTGCTTGCATTAAGACTGACTTGCTAAGGGAAATTGGAACACAAAAGGTTCCTTCCTATGAAATAGTTTTCAGAACTGTGCTGTTAAATGCCACCAATTTTTCAGGGGAAAAAAAAGTTAAAATTCTACATTTCAACCATTATCCCTGTCTCCTTACAAAAAACCATTACTCCAGTCCCTTTTCTTTCAAGGGAGAAAAGAGACAGTAACACTTATTTTTAATGTATAGCACACTGATTTCCTTAGATGGATTAAACCAAAAAACCAGGGAGTGATCCCCTACTTAATAATGGCATTGATAAAAGTTTAGAAATAATATGTGTTAAAACAAGAAGAGGGACTCTTCCTGGACAGTATCTAGTCTAGAAAACACAGTACAATCTTCAAGACTCGCTTGCCTGCTAAAGACATTTTTTACAATTTTTATAGCAACCTTACAGGGAAAAAGCAAACAAAGACCTCAAAACAAAAAAACTGCAGCTTTCTATAAGTTGGCATCAAATTTAAAAATTGAGGAAGATTTTTAAATCAACAAATAGAAAAAGAGAGAGGCAGATCTTGGAGATAACAGGAGCTATTTTGGAAGCAGGACTGTAATACTCAAAAATCCTTCTCCTCTTACTACAGAAAACTTATCTTCAGGAGTAAATCACAACACACAGGATTCTGTCTTCCATGTACTCACCACAAGGACTCCGTTGGTCAATACTTCTGTAGGGGCATCTGAGCTGTGAAAGCAAGAGGTTTATTGTAAATGACAACTGGCTTTAATTTTCCTTCATCCTATTTTACAAACTAATTGGTTGAATAAGCAGTGGGGTGAAAAGCTCCTCAGTGTGGGAGATCCACGGAAACAGCAAGTATACTTCCCTTCACAAAATAATGGGGCTTGGAAAAACTGAAGAAAAAAATTTGTCTGCAAATATAAGCATGTGCTATAGGATCTCCCCATCTCAGTTATTTTGATAACCTAGAGAAAAGCTGTACTTAGATAGACGATCAGCTAGATAAAGTGTACATTTGTGTATTTTGCAAGGTTAACTGAAAACTTGCCACTCCTAAATAACTAATCCATAAAGTGTTCACTTACATCCCATGAAGTCCAGCAAAATTGTATTTCTTTTTTGGTACCCCAAGGATTTTGGTGACTGGAGTATAAGGGATAATTCTGGTCAGCCATTAGTGAATCAACTCAATCACCACAGAGAACTATAAAGTATTATCTTTTTTATGAGCAAGACTATCCCCACACAGAAAAAGCAACTGACAACATATCTGCAGAGCACAAGTGCCATCAGCTCTTCAGGTAAGACTCACCATTTCTCCAATAAAAACTCTACATCCAGCTCTTCATTAGCCTTTGAAAATAAAAGTTGGATATTGGTGACCCTTGATCTTCAATATATATTTAAGAGACATTTTTCCAAGAGATGAAGCTTTTCTCCTGTTACATTGTTACAGTAACTTCCTGTTAAAATAACTGAGTTTGTTCCTTTTATAAAAGCTCCAGTTAAATTTTGAAATGGTTAAATGTAGCCTTTAGCCTTTAAATATTCCTCTTCCACTGGACATCTCCTATATGACCAGACACATCTACATTTGAAGACACAAGTGCACAGAAGTGGGAGTTGTCTCTCAGATCCATTCTTAGCTAATGAGAGGAAAAAACTTCCTCTGGCTCAGGAACCACTGCAACATCATCTCTGCAAACAGCTTCTACATGAGGCTTTGGGCTTCTTCCCATCTCTTATTTCAGCAGCTTGCACTCTTAGCTCCTTGCTGTCTTTGGACTCTACAGACTTTGTTCCAGCCAAAGTCTTTTCTCCTTCCATAGCATACAGAAAATATTTGATACTAGACCTAACACAGTTTTTAAAATAACAAAGTAGAAGCTGATTTGGGTAATTTTCTTTGCTGAAGTTGAAATTTCCAGTATCTTAACTACAGATCAAGATGACTTAAGCATTCAGCAAATGGATAGAGCTAGTGGGAACAATGGAATTACTAAGCCTCTTTCCATGATCATAAATTATTTGGAGTGCCTGTGGCACTGCCCAACACCTCCCTGTGAACTGCACACCAGTTAGTCTGCTTCTGACCACACCAACAGTACTGAAGCCCAATTCCTCAAGAAAACACATCATTAGCTCACCTTTAATCCACACCTATTGTAGCAATGTGTTTGTGGCATTACAAAATAGATCAGTCTGGTGATGTGGCTTTTACCCACGTAAAACAGGCTGCCTTGTAAGTCCATAAACAGGTGAACAGGGCTTGCAGCAATAAACTTGTTTTTTGCACACTAATGATGACAAACTAAATAAGACAGTCCCTACAATGATTACTGCAATGATGACTGCAAATACCTTTCATTTTAAACCCAGCTTATGTTCCTCTAAGTCTCATGAAAAACTAATTCCATTTAAAGATGTTTTAACATTCCTGAAAGACTAATCCCACTAATCCCAAATTTTATTTACTGGAGCATCCCAAAGACTGTGGAAAACACACAAATAAAATTACTAGAGAGTCTGGAAACATCTCAGGTGACAGTAAAGCCACATGTGCTGTCACCACATTGACATTGACTGATTTTTGATTTTGAGGTCGATTGATTTTTCCCTTCTGGCTTCTCCCACACAGACAGGTGAGGCAGCAGGTGCTGCCAGATGTGTGCAGGGGTGAGCTGCAGCCGCTCCCAGCTGAGCCAGGCTCTCACCTCGGGGTTCAGGATGAAGGTGCGCACCAGGGGCTGCCCCGGCCGCACGCCCCCCACGTCGAAGACGATCGAGGTGAGCTCATCACTGACAAGGACATCCTTATCATAGAGGGTCAGCTCCAGGATGTTCTAAAGGCAGAAACAAACAGCCTAAGACGAAGGGGCAGAAACACTGACAAAACTCAGGTAGCTGTATACAATAGACACTTTGTGCATTAATCAATACCCTTCCCCAGTCCTAAGGAAAATTCAGTATTTTCAGCTGGGCTTACAGCATAGTTAAGCAAAAAGTTCTCCTAGTTTACACCATTTAGCTCAAGTATTTTGTCAGCTTCCCACCTAGAGGGAGGCCGCAACTGAACTCCTGTGGCAGTACTCTCCACCAGCTCCAGGCACTGATTTGCCTGAGGAAGTAATAGCAATTTCCACTCTTTCATGATGATTTAGTCCAGGATGTTATAGGGACCAATCACTTCCTGCTCAGCACTGTCTCAGATGGTGAATTCAAGAGAAACTGAAATAGATACAGTGAGGAAATATGGCACCCAAATAATAGTCTTGTAGCAATTAGTTCTCAAGAAGACTGAACTTAGAATTTTGCTGGCAGTCTCCAGCAGTAATCAAGCTGAGGTCTCGTCAGCCTGGAGAGGAAGAAACAGATCCCACACTCTAAAGTTTAGTTTTCAATTTTCTTACCAGTCAAGTCAATTACCATTCCACATTTGTCACCGATCATTGTGGAAAGGTACTCCAGTGAGTGGGATAGTTTCTTGTTAATAGACACCTTATTCCAAAGTCTGGGATGTTATTCAAAGCAATAGTGCCCCACTAAAACTGATCTTTTAAAGTACTTCCCCATACCATTAGTGTCTACTTTGAGAATGAATGCTGACAATCTGAAGACTGTTAAATACTGTATTAGGTCCTACACAGATAGTAGATGTACAGTCTCTATCCAAGAGTTTAAATTTGGTTTTCTCAGTCATTGGAACTGATGGTAAAACTTGACTGAATGAACTATGTGGCAGTGAGTAGAAATTTAGTTCCTGTGAAAGAAGCAGCAAACATCAAATAGAATCTTGCTCAGTCAAGGAATTTCCTTGAATTCCACAAGGTAGTGCCATAACTTCCCTTTCCTGAGGTGCATCACAAGGATGTTTATGGAAAATTCTAGCTGAAATTTACATGAGAGATCAGTTAACCACAGCAGTTTGAATCACTGGACATGTGTGGTACAGCTTTTTGTACCACTGAAGACAACTGACACCTTACAAGCAACACCAGTTTTGAGGGTAATAAAGAACTCTTGGTTTTGAATGAAGTATCAAAAGCAAGCCAGTACAAAAATACAGAAGTAGTCCAACCTGCTCCACACAGTGTCCTTACCTTGACAGCACTATGGATTCGATACTGGAAAGTTTCATTCCATTCTGGGTTCTCAGAGTTGTCAACAACCTGAGTTCGAGAGACTCTGGGAGATGCAGTGGGCAGCTTTAGTTCCACATAGCAGTCTGCCTTGGACACTACAGCAGAGAATGAGAGACAGCACCAGAAAGCTTTATTCAAACATACTCTTTCCCATGAGCTCCTCATTTTCTAGATCTCATTGCATCATAGAAAAGTGCAAATTTAAGGCTGGACTTCCAAAGCAAAAGCCTTTAATTAAGTAAATGTCTTTATACAGAAGCAAATTGAATATTAGGTGCTTAAATTTCGTTTTTCTGGTTCATCAAAATCATAAAGCCCTTAATAAAAAAGTCTAGTATTTAAAATTAGGAAGATCAACTTTAAAAAAAAAAAAAGATTACTGCTGATACCAGGCCTATTGCCTCTTGTCCTATCACTGGGCACCACTGAAATAGCCTAAGCCTACTAAAGTCCAAGGAGGCAACATCCACTACTGCTGTACCCTTGTTTAGTCAGGCCAGGAGCTGGGCTGTTTCCATTCCCTGAAAATAAATGATTGTCTCAGAGTCCTTCTTTCTTCCATTTAGGGTCCCTTCAACAATGCAAGTATGGGGACCATTTTTCACTCCAGCTGAATAGACAGGCCACAGAAAAGAACCCTTCACAACATGATTCTAGCCCTCAGCCTCTCAGGAGGCTTTTCTGTCCCCTGAAGAGCTATTTGGCATTCCAAGTAGTTCAATGATGAATGCCAGATATAAACTGAAGGCAGACTACCTTACTCAATTTAATCTGAATTAATTTAATATAAATTAGTTTGAAAGATCCAAATGCCCCAAAGAGTCCTGAGATCTTTACACAGGTGTGTAAATGGAAGGGAACATATACCATGCTATCAAAACCAGGAAAAGATAAAAAGCAGTTTATCTTGGAATCAGTCAACCACCTACTTCCTTTAAAGTCTGCAATGACAAGCAAATAAAGCACTACTACAACTGAGAAAACAAACATTTGAAAGCTAGCTACTTCCAGGTTCAGGAAGACTGTACTTGCCATAACCAGAAGGCTGAATCCAGACACAGGAATACAGAATGGGCCCCAGTAAAGGAGCAGGGAAGCAAAATATTACCAGGACTTACTTGATATTGTTATGCAAAGTAAGAACAGCTGCAGCTGCTTAATCTGCAGATTGGCCTTACATAAAGCTTTTAAAAAATATATCATATACTTTATATTATATATATAATGCTTTACATGAGAAGCTTTTGTTGAGATATAAAGGCAATGCAATATGTGTAGATAAGAGGCTCCCCTCTGTGCTAGAGGTATGCCCCAAGGAACCAACAAGTTTTCATAATGCCTTGAGTAAATACTTACACACATCTGTACCCTTGATGTTTCTGGCTTTGAGGACTTTTACTGTCAGGTTGTAGTAAGGGTGCTTTTCCCACTGAAAAGAGAGAAATAAGCTCAGCATTTAGCTCAATTGCAATGCCTGTTCTGTAACCACACTAGTATTAGACCAAAGAAATGGATCAGAACCAGCCAGCCCAAAATAAGCTATTAATGAATCTGTTTGGGAACACACACAGCACTTTCAGTGTCCTGGAGGACGACTAAAGGAGCCTAGAAGGAAACTCAATTCCCTTTTGGCAATGCAATGAGCAATGTCTTAGGGTTTCTCCTCATGGACTTCACAAAATAAGTGCCTCAGTTAGGGATTCTTCTAATTACAGATCAGTTTTTAATTGCTTTGTTAGTACATTCTTGCTGAGGGAGAAACAGATGCTAAAGCTGCTCAAACACATTCGTGACAGCTAGTTTAAGAGTACTGGTCAAGGGCACATGAAAGCTTGAGCAAAAGCAGACATGGCAACAATCTTAAGAGCAGGGTCTAAAGACATAAAAGGCACACACTGTTTACAATGAGAAAAAAAAAAAACAAAATACTTGCTTGCCAAAACACTTGATGGCAGTTTGACTTAGAAAAGACAAAACTTAAATTCATTTTCGTTCTGGACTGTTAACTGGTATCAGCATTCTAAACGTGCATGTCACTTTACCGGCACAGATAAAAATGTAATCCTTACTCTTGAAAGCTTCTGGGAGACTATTTTTGGAAAGTAGTATTAGTATCTAAATGCCAGGATGTGAAGTGTAAAAAAAAAGTCTGACTAGATCCTAGAATATCATGAAGGAGAAGTGGGGGGAGGGCAGGAGACAAGAGAGAACAGCTTGAGGGGATTTAGTACAGAGACTGCGCAGAAGTAATTGTGTAAGGCTCAGGAACAGAACGGGATTTTGCCTCATTTTCATCAGTTATGACACAAACCTGGCCAGCTAAGAACTTTTCCTATTCTTAAATCACATTTTCAAAATGCTTTTCACAAATGGTCATTACTTCACATTCACAATTTTTAACACGGTTGGCTTGAGACCAGAGTTTAATTTTAAATATGCTAAGTATTCACTTACAATTAAATTCAACAGGATCTTCACTTACAACAAAATGCTGCAGATTGACAAATGAGGCATGTGTGGAAAACCTGTCCTGCACTTCTGGAAGAGGTTTCCCAGAAAAGCTCTGAATGTCCCATATTTCTGGAACTGTTCAAGGCCAGGCAGGAACTTTGAGAAACCTGGTCTAGTGGAAGGTGTCCCTGCCCATGACAGCGGGGTTGGAACAAGATGACCTTTAAGGTCCCTTCCAACCCAAACCATTCTCTAATTCTATAATCCTTGAAATATTATATAAAAATGTAGGGCCTACATATCACTGACTGGGATCTCACAGAAACCAGTGAACCCTGAACTGTTAAACTCTTCTTGAATGTTCCTTATCTGATAAATGGAATTATACTATGTTTGTTAAGCAGTCACACACTTGGTGAGTCTTCCTTATATTTCATCTTTTGGAGATACTTGCCAGCTTTTCCAAAACAGGGATTGAACAACACAATAAAACCAAGGCATACACAGTATACGGAACATTTTTGTATTAAGCGAGCACCATCCATCCTGACCAACAAGCAAAGAGCAAAAACTACATGAGTCATCTGACTTCTCACATGCAGGTACTAAATTATACTTGTGCAAATAAACTCCAGTTATACTGTTACTAATCTTAAAGACACTTATTTGCAGAAATGACATGTTGAAGATACTCATTCCTTTATTTGCTTCTGTGAACAAGAGATGCCTTCACAGAGAATTTCACCTTGACTTCCACCCTTCAGATGCTAGTTTCTTTCCTCTTTAAAGCTTTCCTAATCAACTTTCTTTTATTCAAACCCTGATACTAGTTTCTCAGGGAAAAGCTGACCACCTTTCTACTTCATCAAGTTGGGGAATAGATTATAGATAGAAATTCAAGATTGTGTATGTATTTCTCACCAACTTCCTAAAGTTCCTGCAACTCTTCTGTTTGTTGAGACATGAAGCTACACATAATCACACCCCCACAGCTATGAAAGCAGTCTTCATTCACACAGTCATGTGCATTCCAGACACATGGCTGCTGCCTGGAAATCAGATACTATCAGAACAAGCCCAGAGCACCATGAAGATAGCCCATCCTTCTTTTATTGCACACCATCTGTCAAAAATGTACTTACATGCTCAAAAGAAAGTCCTTTCCAAAGGTCTCTAACACATTTGATTTGCAGCCAGTCATTACACATTTTCCACATCCAGATTATAATTTAAGGGCATAGAACTCAACAGAAATTTCACTGTGCTCCCAAGCCTGTGAGATCAGTTATGCCAGAACCTCCTCATATGCCTTTTGTACTCATCTTCCAGCAAAGGCACAGCAAGGTCATAGCATGCTGCCAGGTGAGCTTGCAGAGTAGTGAAGCATGGGATATCAGATACGCCCTATCTGAATGATCAGGGAAAAGGCAGGTCAGAAATCCATATGGGAAATGGGCAACAAATACTGATGAGAGCTCTGCCTGCCCCACTCTGCATGACAGCAGACCAATGCACGTGACTGACAGAAGCTGCTAACTTCTGCTTTGCATTTTAATGATGTTTCAGAATCACTGCTTTTCCACAGCTCAGGAGGGCATCTGAAGCAAAAAAGGAAAAACCCCCTTTAAATCCTAAATTGAGGGTACAAGGCTGAATTTTCACATACTTACCTTTGGAAACAACTGTCTGTACCTTTCATCTAAACTGAAGATGCTGATGCAGCTGGAAGCGACTGCAGAACAAGTCATCCCAGCTATAGGACCCAGTAGTCTTTACTTTCCTATAGTCCAGGATACCTGCCTTTATACAGTGGGATGTAAGTGCTGGGATCCACTCCACAGGTCTCAGGGCATGTGGAGGACTCACCATAAGCCTGCCAGATTCATTACAAAAATGCTGTCATAGCAAATAGAAACACAACTTCTAAGACATATTTTGTGTTCACAGCTATGGGGAAAATTAGGTAGCTCAAAGAAATGTTCAGTTTTCCAATAGAGAAGTTTCTCCCCATCTTGTTCCTGCTCCCAAAGAAACACTGCTGCACATCATTCCCTCCCTTGTGGCCAAAATGTCACACGTTTGCTTTTAAACCCCAAAGCAAGTCCCTGGCTTTCCTGGGCATCCCTTGCACTGTCCCTCCTCCCTCAGGAGACTTACAGACCCAGCCCTAAGAACCATGGTCTTCCAGGCAGGATTTACAGTTAGCCAGGACATGAGCAGTGCCAGCAGCTCAGTAACACAAGAGCAGTGGCAAACACCAGGTTAACTCTCAGTTTATTGTTGTTTGCCTTTAGAAGTGAATCTAAGGCTAAACCCTGGAGAATTAAAGTGGTCTGATCATGTTAAATTTACCTACAAAGCCAAAAGGGTGATCTGCTGCCCCACCCCTTGCTCAATTCCTATCAATTAGTCAATATAAAAATCTCTCCCTACAGCCAGCAAAATTTTGTTAAGTAATTTTTTTTTATTTAAATAGCATGTGCCTGAGGGAAAATTTATTCAGTGGTTTACAGGTTAATGGAGGCTAACATGAGCCTCTTCTAACCTGATCTCCTAAGTACTAAACAAAAAATTAGAAAGTGAACAAGTTTATTTCTACCACACAGCATGCAGAAGTGCAGAAAGCTATACAAGCAGCAAGTTGTCTTGTGACAATTAATGGTCACCTCAATTTTAAGTTGTATATTGAGGGGTTGGCGTGATAGGATACTACCAGGGTGATCAGCTTATCAATCAAATCTGCAGTCATAAGCTCCTTCACAAACATCTAGCTTAATTCAAAATTGATGTTATTAGCCTGACCATCTTATACAATGAAATTATTTCACTCCAGTTAAAGGACAAACACGTCAAAACCACTTCATCTGTTGTGGTTGCACTGCATTATGAACAGGAGCTGAAGCCATCATTAGTCTTTGTCTACTTGAGATCATTAATCCCTGTAGGATAAGATAGAAAGCAGAGCAGAAGGCAACTGTAGTCAAGGTTATTTCACAAGAAAACACATAAGCATGATTTTGTCTCTACTGATGAAAAGCGCAGTATTATGGACTCTCCCCCTAAAAAGTACTCAGCATCAGCTTAATTCTGCTCCCCAAAACCTAAGGAAACACAGACCTGCTCTGGATTTCCTCAGGCAGACCCTAAATTTAATAAAAGCCTGAAATCTCCATTAACACGATCACTGAGAGAAAAGAGTGGATAATAATCAACTTTTTAATGACACAAGTGCAGGACAAGTTTTCCACACATGCAGCAACAGGAAGTCACTCCCGAGGACATCAGCTAAGGAATGCCACCTCAGAGACAGCACCACGACTTCTCTTACCCGCCAGTGATAGAACCCAGTGTCTTTCCTCTCCTTCCTTTGGAAAAGCACCGCTGCCAGAAAAGGCAGCACTCTGGGTGGAAATGGGCCCCGCAGCACCTCGTGGAACATGGGAAAAACGTCCTGCTGTCTCTGCGGAAAATCTGACAGGGAAAGCCAGAGACCAAGGCGAGTCCCCGGACGCCCGGCTGCCAAGCGCTGCTTGCTGCGGGCTCATCTGAAGCTTCGCGCAGGACTGGGCTGTGCTCCAGCTGGGAGAAGCGGAGGTGTGGCCCACACTTGCCAAACAAGCCAGCTCAAAACCTCGCTGGCAGGTTTTTCCAATATTGCTGCAAGGTAAGGGCAGCAGAGCAGCACCCAACAGGGAAGCCCTGGGCAGGAGGAAGCATCACTTTGTGACCCAGCCGCGACTTCTGAATCCTCAATCCAGATTTTCTTCAGGAGTTAAAGCAACCTGATGTACAACTGTGGCTATTTAAAATCCTTCTCGGAGCTTCAGCACAACCAACCAGTATTTTTAAATAGAAAATAATTTCCCATCTTACAAGCCTGAAGTAAAGCAAAATCTGTCACTGACTCTAGCTGTTCAGAGCAGTTTCAGGGAGGCCACAGCAGAGACACCACAGTTGGGTCTGCACTAAGATGCCTCAGGTAATATCAATTCCCCACATCTCCCCTCTCTGAGCAGCCTGGAAAAGTCTCGCCTTTTTCCTCATTTCCATGTAGTACAGTCTAAATTCTTCCACCAAAGGTTCTCAAAAAACTTGACAAGAGACAGGACAGATTTTTTTTTAAGCATCTATCACACCTTAAAAAATATTTAAGTAGTGAAGGAAATAGCTTAATAAAAGCCATTAGCTTATTAGCAGCTGCTGACAGTTGTCTTGCTGGAGCATTTTACGAAAGAGCTGAAATTTATAAGCTGGAATTGGAGACCAAGTACCAAACTTTAGTGTTACAACACTTAAAGTGGCAGAAAATGTATGAAAACCAGCAATGCAGCATGTCATTAGCTCCATACAAAGAAGAGAATGTGACACATTCTCAGCAAAGTCTCATTCATTAATCATTTCCTGTCATTAGTGTCAGTCACCAGACCAGAATTTAAGAAAACTAATAAAAGCATAAGCACTGACATTTCAAACACAAACAAGTCAGTACTAGGTGGTGAATTCACAGAATGAAGAGTCAGCACACCAGCAAAAAGCAAACATAATGCCATTGTGAAACAGCCAGCAACTGCTGTAAAGCCCTCGTGTCCTACTAAATGGTACAGCTTACACTTGGCTGAAAAAGCTATTTCTTTGCTTTAGTACTCACCACTGCACTGACAGTGAAGGACTGCAGCACCACTCCTATGAAGAAAGGCTGAAAGAGCTGAGACTGTTCAGACTGGATAAGAGAAGGCTCCAGGGAGACCTCATAGCAGCTTTCCAGTATTTAAAGTGGGCTTTTAAAGAGGGAGAGGGACTTTTTACACTACCAGATAGTGACAGGACAAGGGTGAATGGTCTTAAAAGGGTAGACTTAGATTAGATATTAGGGAAAAAACTCTTTATTTAGAAGGTGGTGAGGCCCTGGTTGCCTAGAGCAGTTGTGGATGCCTCAACCCTAGAAGTGTTCAATCTCAGGTTGGGGCCCCGGGGTATTAAATCTAGAGTATCTTTAGGGTTCCTTTCAACCCAAACCATTCTATGACTATCACATTCGGTTTTATTTATCTTCAAAAAGATTGTAGAACCACGTGTTCTTATAATTCTTGTGATTGTAAAAGCACGTGTGCTTTTCTTACATTTTTTACATTTAATCTAATATAGATTGACTATAAATTATAGAAAAATTGAGTGCCCAGTTGCACATAAATTTGGCTTCCCTACCTTCTGACACTCTCTTCTTCCTATCAAATCTCACTCAGCACAGAGATCTCACATTTACAGAATTTCTCTTGAATCTCTCAAGAAAAACTGAAAGCTCTTTAGAACATATGCTTGAGAGTTGTTTCATAGTCAACAACAGACCACCCATTAGCAGTGTCTGCATGCAGTTTTAGCCATCTACAGACACTGTTGTCAGCAAACTTAAGAGCCAAAGAGAAACTACTTGGTTTTGTTATTCCCCAGCAGACTAAGAAAGCAAGCAAGCACAATAGCATCAACAGATGAGGCAAAGAATGCCTCCCACTGGTAATTTTACTCCTGCTTGGATTAGCATGCCCGCAGGGGTAAAGGTAGATGTATATCTACATTGCAGTTTTGGGAGTTTTTTGTCAGAAAGCATTAAATGACATCATCACTAACTATATTATACATTATTTAAAATGTGTGTAGATATCACAAGGGACCCCTTTGGGTCCCATGAGCAGCACTAACAGGAGAGCTGAGATGCAGTACACAACTAGGAGATGAAAATTTGAAAGGATGAAAGCAAGGATACGATTTTGTCTGTCGAGGATTTTTTTCATTTTCTCCAGAAACACCAATACACTGAGTTGTTCAATTTATTCATCAGTGACTTGGATGAAGGAGCAGATCCCTCCTCAGCAAGTTCACTGATGACACAAAGCTGGGAGGAGGGGCTGATACCCCAGAGGGCTGTACAGCCCTTGGGAAAGACCTTGACACGCTGGAGAGATGGGCAGGGAAGAACTGTCTGAAATCCAGCAAAGGCAAATGCAGGTCCATGCTGCACCTGGGAAGAAAAGCTCCAGGCACCAGCACAGGCTGGGGGCTGACCTGCTGGGGATGTCCCTGCTTGAGCAGGGAACTTGCACTGAATGACCCACTGTGGGTCCTCCCACTCTGACCCATTCTGTGATTCTGTGAACATGGAGACAGAAGACTTCCTTTGCACTGGTGCTTCCCATGGCAACAGAATGGGAAAACTGAGGATCTGTATTCTACTTCCAACACCAGGCTACTCTATGACCTACAGCCCAAGCAAGTGCAAACCTGTGAATCTAAACATTTCCTGATTTGGTTACACAGAGCTTAACATCCCTCCCCAGCATAAAACAGCATATCACCACTCAAAAAAAAATTTGTCAGTAATTTTAGTAATCTCTAGTAAGTGGATATTTAATGGTATAATGGTGTAAGACTTGCAAAAACATTATTCAAAGAGATAATACAAAAGTGGTTTTAGTAGGATTTTGAGAACATTCACAAGCATGTATAAACTTGCAGATTTAAAAACCTACATTGAGAATTGATGACATGGCCATACTTGATTTACACATACTAAAGCAAGGGGAACACTGAGATACTGCATTGGGTCTGATTTCCAGGAGAAAATGAGGTCTAATACACAAACAAAAAATAAAATCTACATCAGCCCAGAGAAGTTTAACTGCACAGTGACCAAAACACACACCAGTTCACAATATTTATTACAACCTATTGCTTCAGATAAACCTGCTGTATGGTTAGTAAACCCAAAGCACATTGTATGAACCAACAAAAAAAAAAGTACAGCACAAACCACATCCCTGTAAAAGGTATGCAGTGAAAATGAACAGAGGCACAACTTTAGTCTTGTAAGGAAGAGCACAATGAAGATCCTGGTAACAGATAATGAAGGTAAATAAAAATCATACTACTAGTACTAAACATAAGTAAAGATCAGAGTGGCATTGTTATATCTGTATACAAAGAATGCAGGGTCTTTTTAAAGACCCTCTCTTCATTCTCTATGACCTGTAAACACAACTCTCCCAAACTATTTTCCCTCCGTACCTGAACTCGTATACAAAGATCTATACAGAATGTGCAAATCTAGTCTAAGTATTTTTAGGCTCTCTTCTTCAAACAGAAGAAGTACAAGTTTAAAAACATTAACACCAGAGATTCCCTCTATCCAGCCTCTGCAGAAAGACTTCAGTAGCTATACTGCCCAAGACATCCAAGCAAAACACTAGACTTAAGAAATCCAGAAGAATGCATGAACAATAAATACGAACACATATGAACAAGGAAAAAACAGTTACCAAGGGAGACTCAACAATGGCAAATGAAAGTAAATTAGGACTCTTTTCAGCCTACAGCAGACCTGTTCCTAAAAAAACACTCACATGATTTAAGTAAACCTATTATGTTAACTGAGATTCAACTACATTTTAGGCAGACAAGATTTATTGACCCGCTTGTTCTTTAAGATGTGATATCTGGTAGTTACATGTCATGCTCCATACTACTTATAATGACTTGTATTGCTAGACCAGGATGTTGGGAGTCAGACATTCTGTTGGCTTATTTGTTACTGCTGCCTTTTTGTTACCACTCCACAGATTCCTTCTGCAACGAACATTTTGTCCCTCATATACCAATCTGCTACTGATTAATGTTTCTGAAAAAATAAGTTAGACAAAAATATTACAGTCTAGAGTGAGTATGGTACAATTTAGTTCTTGTGTTAAGACTTCTGGCCCAAGAGTAACTTAAGAACAGTACCAGCCTGAGCAGAATGCAGTTCTAGAGCATTTAAAATACACAGATGTTGAAACAGTCTGGATTTTACTTCAATGTTGGAAAGTGAGCCAGAGACTAAAGAATTTATATACAAAAGTCTCAAGCACAGTCCAGAAGCTCAAGCAGCAACTACAGTTCACTCCTTCCAGAAACTGCTTTACAGGCTGTTCTTTGCTTTTTCCTTTGAGTGCAGATGTGAACTTCTTCCAACAGTCTCTGAGCTTCCACTCATGCTAAGAGTGAAGAGTCAGTGCAAACAACACACAAGTTAATTCAATTTATAGCTCTCAAACTAAAACAAAAAGGAAAAAAATGCTTCTTAGTGGTATCTACCATTTGTCTGACTATCTCCTGTGAAACAACTTACCAGAAGGTCAGGCAAAACCACGGAATATCAATACAGAGTCCTTTGGCCAGCACTTAAACCACTTCTGTTGCTGAGATAAAAGTTACACTTCCTTCATCTAGAAACAGACACAGGAGCCTCCTCTATGACAAACACCTGGTGATCTCCATGCATCACTGATATGGCTGCAAAGACTTTCAGGGAGTTTTCTTTTTTTGAATAAATACTTACATACAAGGCCAAATCACAACATTGCCACCCTAAGAAAGTACGTTTTATTGTAAAACTTGATTTGTCGTGAACGTCCAACAGCTGTCTAACAGTTCATTTGCAAGGCTGGAGTGTATTACAAAACTCACTACAAAAATCAGTTTCTATTCTTCATCTGAGGACTGAGAGGTTCAGTGTAGTTGTCAGCACTGTAACAACATGGTTAAAGTCATTTTCTAGTAAATCAATATTGCTGGGTAGGTACAGTCAGTCCACAGATACAAATGATTTCTACCCAGTGTAAGAGAACCTAGCAACAAGCCTCAAAAATCTCAGACACATCAACTTCTTTAGGCATCAGTACTGAATTTCATATGAATGTTGGGATTATTGACCATGACAAGGTCAGGTGTCCAGTGTGTTGACTTCTTTGGAGCAGAAATAATGCACAACTATTGCATTAGGGTATCGAGCAAATGCACTGTAAAGAGAACAAAACATAAACATCAGCTGTCAAGACAAGCAGTTTTCCATATTCAAACAAGAGCATCCAAGTTGGGCAGAATCAAAGAGAGGCACATGATAGTAACACTTTTTTAAACTATAGCCTGAACATTATTAAAGAGAAAACAGACAGAAGAATTCTACAGATATCGTAAGAGATTTGCCTGGAGGTTTTTAAAATCTATTTTCATTTCTGTAGGCACGCTTTACTTGGAAGTCACTGGTAACAAGTTAAAGACTGGGGATATGCTTGCCCTTCAAAATCTTGCTGAACTTAACAGCACTAGAAAAATTCTAGACAACCAAAACAATATTGCATATGCAAATTTCAATTCCGATGCTACATGCTGCATGTTAAGAGCAAAAAATTTAATGTGAGTAGCAATATTTAGACTGATGTTTATTAAAATGTTTTGGGAAAATAACCTTTCCCCATCATTGTTAATGCTACTGATATCTCAGAAGGGCTCCCATCAAGAAGAAAATAATGATTCATGTAGCATTTCCCTCCAGTTGAAAGACAAAAAAACCAAGTGCAAATAAAATTTGCATTCTATATTAACACTAAACTAGCTAGTAGGAATAGTAGAATAAAAGTTCAGAGATTCACAGAATATTCTGAGTTGGAAAGGACCCACAAAGATAAGAGTCCAATTCTTAAGTAAATGGCCAGTACAGTGATTGAACTCACAACCCTGGTGTTATCAGCACCATGCTCTAACCAACTGAGCTCATCTCAGGCTTATCAGCATCCAAATCATCAAGCAAATTAGTTCTACATTTAAACATCCTATTGCATGTAGGCTACAAAACATAAATCAGTCAGGGAGCCATAAAGCTATCAGATATATAAAATTACACATGCATCTTAGCTTAAAAATCTTTATATCATCCTCCTCAATTCTAGTTAAGAAGCAGATTCTTACAAAGGCAGTGTTCTTACAAAGTTTTCAAAATTCAGTATGAGGACTGATTTTATGCCTTCTAGAGTCGTGAAGTTAAGAACTCTTGGGGTTTCTGAGGGGGTTTTATACTCCTTTGAAAGGAGAATTAAAACTCTTGCAGCAAATTCACTGACCAAAGCTTTAAAGTATTCCTAACCATCCAGCTAATGAACGCAATTTGTAATTCAAACACTCTTCAAATGGCTCCCTCATATTGCTGCTCTCTCTGGCTATATATACATTCAGTTTTCCAACATTCTTAGTTTAAGTGTACCAGATTAATATTTGATTCAGTTTATCCAGCTCTCTCACCTGTTACCTATCTTCTTTTTACAAACAGTGCAGACCTTCTCCTCTGTAATAATGCACTTCACTTGCTGATGCAAGATCCGTTCCTCCTGGACCTAAAGAAGGATAAAAACCCAAACTGCTCAAAAAGCAATGCCATGCCTTGGTCTGACGAAACTGCAAGCCATCACAACATTTAACTGTCAGTGGCTGTATCTACATTACCAAGCTGTGCAGCACAGAAGAAGCAGGTCTATGGAGCAGAGCAGGTGGTATTGAACACCCAAAAACCACACTATATGAAACACGGGGTTTTACTTTCACCCTGGTCCACAGCCTAAGGCATTCAACCACTAAAGGGGTGTTAAGGTGAACAACTGAACTGCTTCCCTGGTTCACTTCATTTGAAAGAAATCCAGTCCAAGCTGTCTGAGATGATTCTGCAGTGCACACCACAGCACAGGGAGCAAAGACAAACACCTCATCCGAACTAAAATGAATGTACACACTGTCTCCTGCAAAAAGGATGTTCAAGCTAAATGGTTCCCATTTAACTCCAGGTAAATTACAGCACCATCTAGAGGGCACACATTCCTTATAAGAAACAGTAAATTTCAATATTGAACGTATTTTAAAACATTATTCCAATAAATAACAGGTGGTGGATGCTTACCCTCAGAAACTCTGCATGGAGAAGGTTCTTGAGCACTTGATTAAATCTTTTCTTCTGAGCATTTTCTTCTAGTACTTTCTCTAAGAAGATGCGAATCTCACTAATCTGTGTATTTGCTGGGAGTAGGTTTATTGCCTGGAACAAAGTCAGAAAAAGTTAAAAAGGAATAGAGACCAAAATAGAATAGAAATTGACACACTTGGATTGACACATTCCATTCACCCACCTACTCCGGTACCTTCTGTAGTGTCCTGCCAACAGCACAAACTGAGTATTTACAGATCTGACTTACCTTAGTGGTATCCAGTTTGCTGTGGTGCAGTTCCAAAACCTGGAGAGCAGCCTGCAGATTGGCCTGAGGCTCCAGCACCTCCATCTTGATGGGTCCCAGGCAATGAACACTGGGTGGGGAGAGATACATGCGCAGCAGGGACAGATACACCTGCAGCACACAAAGGCAAGGTCTGAAACTGCTGCACGGATCCACAGGGCTGACAGGGCTGGTAAAACCCAGCAATGGTACTAAGTTATACCCATGCCATCCAAAATTTTGAATTCTCATTTAAACAGCTCTTAATGTAGGCTCAAGTCCAATGATACAGTAACATTCTCAACAAAAACCACCCCTCGATCGTCTAGGAATTGCTAAATTCCAAGAGATTATACACAGGTTCCCCTACACTACAGAAACCCTGAAAGTCTACACAGAGCAAGAACTTTCAAGTCTCAAACAAGAGACTTTTACTTCTTTAATGAACAAGAAGCTACTTACATCTTTGTTGCCATCTTTGTTTCTGTCATAATGTTTATGGCAGTAGCTAGAAAAATCAACAGAGAAGAATCATGACATACAGAAACAGTTATAAAGAATCAGTTTACAGAAATTAACATTTAAATGCTCTGACTACTGAAGTCATCCAAATTAACTGACTGTACATCTGATTCAGATCAATTCATCAAACTGCACAGCAGGATTACACCTTTTACCCTGCATCACAATGCTGAGAGAAGCAAAGTTTTGTGCAAGTCTCCCACTTCCAATCAACTTAAAAAGCCTTAATGCAGAAGCAAAATTGAACTTAGCTGTGAGGGAAAAAGGGGGGAAAAGATATCCCCTATCAACATATCACAGCATAAAAACCTATGTGTAGGTATATCTAATTAGTGCATCTGAATCACAAAAATAAGCTGCTTATTAGTGTACACTGCATACCAGGGATGAATGCCCTCTAATAAGCATTTGCTGAAAAGAGCTGTAAAAGCAACTATGTTGAACAGGTGCCAGTGTTCAGATACACCTGCCAGTGTTGGGTAATTTCTCTTTTTACCTGAATACTTCTGATTCACTCAAGAGGTTCCCTGGCACAAAATATGTAGAAAAATGCTGTATCTTTAATAACGAGGATTCTTTTTAATGTGGGCTAATGAACATGTCTCCAAACAGAAAGGAAGCAAAACAACACACAAGATCACAGACTAAGGACAGGTGGAAAGTGGTAGCTTATGGTCATATTGCTCTAAAGGACAGAAGAGCATGAAAAGGCAAACCTCAAGAGGACAGCAGCAGCATCTGTAATAAACAGACACCCAAAAGAGCTTTAAGGTCGTTAAATTGTGAAAACCCAGAAGAATCTGAAGACTTACAATGCTCATGCTCCACATATAGCAACATTTCACTACACATCCTATCCACACAGCAGTCAGCCAAGCCTTGCTTTGCAAAAATGCAAAAAATATAAAATCAAATAAAGAAATCCTTACTTTTCAGCCATGTTGGTGTCCTTCAAAATATGAACATAAATAAAAAGAGCTTGTTCATGCTTCCCCATTCGACCCAAGAGCAAAGCACGTTCTTCTAGGAGACCTAGTGATAACATGGAGGATTAAATCAATAGCTACACAGAGAAATGACAAAATTAGTGACCAGACTAACAGAAGGAAATATTAATCTATGTTCAGGCTACAGTATAAGTTACACTGACACTGTAAGTCTACATTTCAGAGTAGTCTCAGAAACCTTTTATGAATTCTCAAGTTGCCTTAAGAAACAACAGCCTTCAGATCTATTGAGCAATTCAGGGTCATCACAAAGTTAGGCTAAACAGCTGGGGGATGCCACAAGGTCTTAGGTCAACAGTTACAGGGGAATCCTGCAGAAACTGGTAAACCCACTTGTGCCAGCAGAAACAGAGTTAGTATACACACCAGTGGCCTACAACTACAGATAGAACCATCTTCTCTATGTCTAGTTACCACAATTCTATGATAAGTGAGGAAGTTTTGCTGTATAATGCAATAAGCTATGGTTTAGTTAACCTATGGAAACAGAACTCACCATCAAAGGGGAAGTCACTAATAAGTCGACTAGGCTCATACCAGCTAGACTTCTCCAGAAAAAGAAGCAGCTTTTTCCGGTAATCCCCCAAGTCTCCTCCTTCCTCCCCAGCAGGCACTGGAGCTCTATCTACATGAAAGAAAACAACATAAGCTAAATTATTACAACTATCTCACTACACTAGTACACAGAGGAAGATAAACAAATCATTATGAAGAGGAACTAAATGGTGATAGAAGTGTTACATGGGTTGGGACTGTCACGTACCTGCCAAACTAAACTAACTTGAACTCCTAAAAACATGTCACATGGCTGGTTAAAGCAATACTCAAGTTATTCAAAACCCTTCCCTACCTTTAATATGCAGAAGTCAGGGAGCAGTAGCTGCCATGTGACTTAACTATGAACAAAGTGTAGTGTGGTCCCTTGAAAGATCTCTTGAGAGGCAATAAACTAGACTGCCCTATAAAACCCACAACTTCCATTTTCCAGTTCTCTCCATCACTTAGGTATGTTATGCTGGATCTCAACAGGGAGAGATTACAACATGGAATATGAAGGCTCCCCTGTGCTCTCCCATACCCCTGGGTCCTCCCACCAGAAAAGGCTAAACATACCTGCAGGGAAAGAACTGAGATATTCCTTCATTAAGCCCTGCACTTTCTCACAGTAGAGCTGGATCAGACAGTTGTGAAAGTCGGCACCGGTTTCTTCCCAGACATGAATGATGTGTTCCTGTGAATACATGTTGAGGCTTAGCTGCAGATATTTCCTCTGGGCAGGAATTCTTTATAAGCAACAGTTACATGCTTGCCTTTACCAAGCTTGACTTCAGGATTTCATGTATTTTAATAATGTTTTCTTTGCACAACTTATGGCACAGCTAGCACTCTGTGAGACAGCAGCAGGCTTCAACTCCTGGAGAGCTAAAATGTTATAGGTAACATGTTGTACTGAAGGTAAAACACACTAGTAGAGATTGAGCTCTTACCAGGTAAGGAATAGTCAAGCTTTTAAAATTTTCTATCAAGAAACTGAGCACTTTGTCTCGTGGCAAAGCTTCCACTTCAGGGAGGTCTTCTGTAAATATCTGTTAATAAAATTTTATTCAGATTGGTGATTTTGTTTTTTTAAGTATCACAGTCTATTTTTCTTTGAGGCACTGAAGCCCAGCATATCATCATGTGTCAAAAGAGTAAGCACAAGAAGTGTTAAAAAAAAAAATCTGAGTAGCTTATTCAGGCACTGAGAAGTTATTTCACATCTGAAAAGACTGATAAACATCCCTACTTCTGCCCTAGTAAACACTCTTCTCTTATAGAGCCCAACACCTCCCAAATACAAGGAGTGAATTTTGTAGGCAAATCAACATTTGATATTTAAATACTCAATTAGGCTCTTATGCAAAAGTGTAGCATGAATAACATGAAATGTTGTATCAAAGGTTCCTAGCTATTTATTATAAGGTGTTCCAAGAATGGAAAAGCATAAGAAAAAGTGCAAGATTGACCTGCTTTATCTACTACTAACATTAGCACAGTAGTGAATACAGAAAACACAAAATATGTATTTAATTGGATTTAGCATTAATCAGCTGCTTACAGTGAGTTATCCCAATTCCATACACTGCACTAAGAATGTCAACAAGGTACCTCTTTCAACCACTTACCTTCAGTCCATCTTCAGGAAAATCTCTTAGCACCCAGACAGAGTAGGAAAACACCAAGTGCAAATTCTCTGTGCCTGGAATACCAAAAGCAGCAGTGCTCAATGTTTAAATCCTAAATATCTATCTATTCACAACACAAGCAGATGCCTTCAGAGACAGCAAAGCTTAATTTACATGAAAAATCCAGTTGTTGCTCAAGTCAAGCAAATCACTCATTCCAAAGCCACAATTTCATTGCTTCACAAACATGATTCCAAACAGAAACAAAAATTAACTCAAATACAAAGTGTCACCAAATGTAGGGAATTCAGCCCAAAACCAAGATTGGTTGCCTTAATCACATTCCAAAAGTCTTCCCTTTCAACTTGTTTTTATTAGGGTAGAGAGGCAGTGAACTTTTCACTTCTGTAACTCCCTTCAGTCCATTTCCAGCCTGTCAGTCTAATGACTTCTACAGCAAATGGTCAAATACTTTGTAACAAGTAGTAAAGCATCATATACTGAAATAACTGGCATAGAAACTACATGACAGGTAACAGCTTCTCAGCTTTGAGCAAAATGTAGGACTTGTCCCTTTAAAAAGAATACTGTAGTTTGGACAATTTGGTTCATAATACTAATAAAACATGTTAGGAAAACATGATTTTGTCCTCACCCTCCTGCTCAGAACCATTGAGGCACTTACTGCCCAAACAACATAATAGAACTATACAAGAAACAGAAACTTAAAGCAACACTATAAAAAGGCAGCCATTGTTTGCTTTTCTCCATCCCACAGTATTCAAAACAAACAGCACCATTATATTAGCAGAATTTTAAAAATAAATTTTAAAAAAACAGATTATGTGCACTGTGAAGTAAAACAATTGAAATAGTTCCCAGAAGAGCCAACCTCAAAGGTTCAGTAACAAAAGTGTAACTTAGCAAACGGCAATAAACTTGTGGATCTGAGTTTTGCTGAACTCTATTAACTTCCTGAATTTACAGGGCACGTTAGCCTCACAGAGAAAATTAAAAAAAAAAGACAGGACAAGTCATGGAAGTAAGTTCTCATGTAAAACAGAGAGTCTAACTCCTTATAAAGAAGTGTGACATTAATTATAATAGCTCCCTGCCAAAACACTGATCAAGCTGCCCTTGCTGAAATCACAAGCAAATCAAACCTGAAGTTAAAACCTACCCAAAACAGTGAAAATGTCAGGAGAGGAGGAAGAGCTCATTAAATAACTACCAAAGCTTATTGATCAGTATACTAAAAGGAAAACACCACACTGCACCACAAAACAGAACAACTGGCTCCTCAGCACACAACATTTATCTGCATGGGGATTCACACAGGCCACAGGCAGGGAATTTCTCAACTTCCTCAGCAACAAATCCTTAATTTAAACATGAGCTTTAACATGAAAAAGTTCTGCATAATACTATTTTAAAAGATAAAAGAATAATGCAACATAGAAATCTATCTACAGCCCCAATAAATACATAATTCTCCTGCACACTGATAAAGCATATTGTTGATGGCAAATCACACAATTAATATTTGCTTTGATGCAATAAACAAGTGCTTATACTACTGACACAAGGCAAATATTAAATACCCATCAGTAATACACACTTGATGACTTAAAATACCATAGCGACAAGCCTGGAGGAATTTCTAATTACTTGAGAAGTACCTAAGAATATTTCATTAAATGCCCAGAAATTGATAGAAAAGAGTAGACTAAAGAAGATTTTCTAGTTCACTCAGAATGATAAATCATCACTGGAAAAAAATTCAAATTACTATAGCCCATTTTCTCCCAGTGGATGTTTTAATCCAAAATAAGGGATGTTTTCCAGTAAGATATTTAAGTTTCAACAAAACTTGAATCCCTTGAGCTAATACTTGATGATTGCATTATGCAAGAAACCAAACAAGACAACAAGGATACCCTTTCAGCTTGATAGCCTCCAGAAAGCTGTCAAACAGTAGAATAACCACTGAGCCAAACAAGAATAAAAACCTCACAGAAATACTGCTCTTCTTCACACTCACCCAAATGCTGCAGATATTGCACTGTCCTCTCATGACCCTTCAAAGGAGAGTTGGCTTTCTTTGACTGATCCACCAGTACCTGTAATGCTTTCAAAAGAAAATAAGTTAATTCCTTTGTAACTGCTAGCTCCAACATGAACCACAAAAAAGTGGTTTTTTCCCCATTATGCTACCGAAGATAAAACAAAGTTTTGTTTTGAACATACAGACCAAATTGTAACAGGAACAAAGACAGATTTAATCACAAGATAGCAATTAAACAGCCTCTTCAGAATACTGCCTGCTCACTGAAGTCAAAACACAATACAAAGAACACACTCCTTCTCCCCTCCCAACCTCATAATTACCTTTCTCATGCAGACCTTTTTTCTCATACAGTATTATCAGCTCACTGTATTTGTGTGCCTTCTTTAGTACATGCTCACTCTCCTCAATATGGCAGTGATTGTTCTCCAGACGTAGCAGTGGTGCCACCAGTGCTACGTTTGTCTGCAAGCAAAAAGGGAGCACTTAAACATCATTGGAAGTGCACCTTCTAAGTGTGCAGTACAAAACACAAGCTGGAAGTGGGGCAGGGGAGGAAGGAAGCATCACAGCATAAGAAAAATAAGAAATGACAGTTTAACATCTTACAGTAAGGTCCATGTTAATTTCCGTAATTTTGAGGACAAAAAGAAAACACCACAACAAAGCTACTCCCCTTCAACAACATCATAACAGCCAAGATCAACAGTGTAAGGCAATAAAAGCATTAATTAGACCTTCAAAATACACAGCCACAGCTACTTTCTTTTGACACAGGCAGCAAACAGGAACAGACAGATCTGCCTCATTCCCTGAAACTGCTTCCTAACCAGTGAGGGAACTAGTTGATACTCAGATTTTACACACTATTTTTAGATCAAAGACAGACAGTTGTGTGTGCATTTCTGAAGTAGCTCCTTATCCTCCATGTTTCAGTTTGAAATTCCAACAGAGCTCACATGGCAAAGCCTTTAGGTCAGACAGAAACTCACGTGCAGGTAGCACTTCAACAGGGTGGTATCGATGATTTGTAGCAGCTTCTTTTTGGATTTGATCGTGGGTGTTCCTTCCATGAGGGGTGAGGTACTGGACTGATGATCAGAATCATTTAGCTTCTTCACTAGCTGACTCCTTTTCTGAAGGACATTTTAACAGGAAAAGGCCATGAATTTCTACATCTCACCTCAGCAGATATAACCCACCAACTACAAAGACTAAATTAAGCCAATTTAGTAACTTATTTAAATCAATTGTTTCCCAAAGGATTTTATTTTCACTAAGTATTCAACACAAACTTTAAAACCATATTCAAGTGTATACATTTATATTCAGGTGTATACATTTGTTTTGCATATTTATAGTTTTGCAAAACATCCAGAGTCTTGAGAAAATTGTCAGAAGGAAATTCTGTTAACCTGAACAGACATTTTAGAGAAGTCAGGAAACATTTAAAACATTTGGAAAACAACTTAGATTTTGCACTGCTAGGCATAACACCTATCCTCCTTCAGGCACAAGCTTCCTTTTACTCTAGTAAGGATCGCAACCAAACAATTCAGGTTTCAGTTACAACAAAATGAAGAGGGCAGGAACTTAAAATGCCCATTAATTCCCATTCCACCTTTTACTATATGCCCTCAACCTATCTCCTGGACAGAGTGCCCTTAATAATAACCACTGAACAAAAAAATGAAGTGCTCAAGTCCTCTTCAGAAGGGTACTAGAAATAAAATACTCGTAGTCAGATCCACTCCGTAAGGAAATTTTGTCCAATCACATGTGATCTTTTCCACGTATCTGTGGGGTACCTCATATTTCACTTCCCCTGCTCACTCAGGAGCTGCTGCCATATTTTCCAGCCATCAAGACAGCCCACTAAGGCTAGCATGACAGAGCTGGACTAGGTGTACTGCTTCCTGCACATCTAAGTTAACAAAGCATGCTAGAACTGAATAACCCTGCTCTAAAACCAGGTAGAGGAGCACTCACTTGAGTTAGGTAGTCTATCAGAGCTAAATGTGCCTTCTCCAGCTCTGCCCCAGAGAGCCCTGGCAGGGGGTTGGGATACTGTAGCTGTTTCCTGTAATCTGTGGGCAGGAGGTCAGGATACAGACCCATCACATGAGTGGGATCTACGCAAGAAATAACTGGTATTAGTAACCATTCATATTATTTTTGCAAACTTAGAGCAAGCTTATCTTTCTAACAGAGAAGTCTGTAGTCTGCTTGTACATCCACAAGGTTCTAGAGCCTAAATAAAATTTGTTCATTACAGAAAAGAAGCTAAAACAACGCAAAAGAAGCAAGAGTAAAATGTGTTTCAAAGTCCAAGCACAGGAACTTCCAACCTGTGCACTTGGCACACTTGAAGGACAAGCCATTATTACAATCTTACTGCTCTTCTTGCAGATTCCTAGCATTAACCACTCTGACAGTAAGACAGGATTTCTAGGAACCAGCAATGTTTTAAGAGAAGATTTACTGCACTCCTGAAAGAAGAACTAAATAGTACCACCTGTAACTACCACACACCTGTCTTCACAGAGTTTAAGCAAATTCAAAATTACTATCCTCTAATTCAAGCTCAAAATACTTTGAGTTCTCAGTCCTTGACTTTCACTGAAGTTTTCCAAGTAAAAATTATGTAAGTATCATGAAAATATAGTTATAGGTTTAAATGCACATGAGAATTTTGTCACCAGTAAAAGGAATCTCAGTCTTAAGCACTATTCTACAGTATAGTTCAGTCTTCAAGCATTCTTCCAGTAGCCCTAGTGTGACCTAGTATCAGAGACTACTGTGACTTCCAAAAGCACAGGAAAGTTTCCTGGTTTCAGCATCTTGGCTAAACCAAGGGTTAAGGGTCCTCATCTGAGTCAAAATCTACAGATGTTCCTTTGTAGATTTGTTTGCAAATCTACAGATATTCCTTATTTTTTTATTCCAAGCTACAAGTAGGCTTTTAGCAGCTGCTAAAACATTCAACTTCAAAGGGTCTGTGCACATGCTGTGCATGCTTTAAAATATCCTAGAATACAAATATATCTGTAAAAAGGACAAACTTCTGATTTAACTTAATTTACTAAGTGTAGTTAATTAAGTATTTAATTGTACTTAATTGTGTAGTTCATTAAGTTATTAAGCAATTAATCACCAGCTCTACCAAAAAAAAAACCTAAATAGCTGCCCAGGCTATTTGCTGTTCACAGGGGACTGATCTGCACAAGACAGCACTGTTTTAAACTAAAGCAAAACAGAAAACAAACAAAAAAAACCATAAAATAGCCAGTGAGTTTGATTTTATTCCTCCTAACTTAAGTGATTCAATGCCAACCCAAGCATTTACCTGTACCAAGCTTGGCAAAAACTTGCATGGATTCATCAAAACGCTTCTGGCAGAAAAGGTTGAAGGCAAAGAGGTTCTTTATGTGGTGAATTTGTTGTCGCTTCTCACTATCTGAATCATCTTTCATTTCCTGCATCCAAATTAACAAACATTAAAAACTCTCAGGCCTCATAGAGGAGAGAGAAACACCCTAGAGAATTAACAGGAGCATCATCCTGTGGAGAGGGTAGGAAGAAAAAAGAATCTCTCAAAGTGAACACTGATGGTGCCTGTCTATGCTTATTGTGTCACTGAGATCACCTGGAAGGTCTGAAAGCTACCTCTGGTTATCTGTATACCTATTCTGTCACAGTAAATGTCTCTTCACTCATTTGCCTTTTCAAATTTTTTTTTCAAGTCAGCAATTCAAAATGCAATTAATAAGGGGAGTTTCCAGAAACCAAAAAAAACCTAACACAGTAAGAGCAGTATAGTTAAACACACTGCATAATCATCTCTACCAAATTATTGTCTCAGGAGTAATATTACCCAAAAAAAGGTCATGTGACAAAACTCACAACTCCAAAATACACTGTTTACAAGCAATCTGAAGACTCTGAAGCCCAAATTATTTCAAATTCTAAAAGAAGGTAACCAATTAAACAGCTACGAGAAATAATCTTTCATATACAAGATGATTTCTCAAAATCTACACCACAATAGATCAATATGGAATAAAGGCAGCACAAAACTAGAACTTCAGTTTAAAAAGTCTGGAGTTTACCAGTTTGTGCAAAGTGGACAGCTGGGATGTTATACTGACTAATTAGCGGGCTCACTACAGTTAAGCAGATGGCAAACATCCCTTTGTGTACCTTTGCACAATTGCATCCACTACAAACTCAAGTTTTTGAGTACTTACTGCCAACTGCAAAGCCAACTCAAACTGTTTGTCCTGCAGAAGCTGCTGGATCTGTGTGGCTATGGACACCGGAATGAGCCTCCAAACAAAGTGATTACTTGCCACATATATAATGTTTGTGCTGTAAACAAGACAAAAAACGTCAATTATTAAGTTTCGGTGCTCAGAAAGAAGCAATACCCCATCTTAAAAGAAACCCAATCCAATAATACAAACATGGGTCAATCCAAGAGCAACTGGAGCATTATTGCAAAGCAGAAAGAGGACTGTATCTCCAGTGCCACAAATTCTTAAGGACCCTCAACTCTATCCTTTCCTCCTCAAGGTATGGCCTCCACCAATCTCCATAAAAACCCAACAGATTGCTTCGGTGCTCCATTTTAAGGTGAGAGTTAGAAAAGCTGCTCTTCTCTCAGTTTTTCAGAGTGCTACAGCCAGCCAGCCAGCCTGCCAACAGTGACAGTGAGCTATAGAATACCCTCCAGAGGTGATGAAGCGTGGCCTCTGCAGCTCGATGCTCTGCACCAGCAGCCGGGGCTCGAACGTGCGGATCTCCACGTACCTCGGCAGCACTGCAATGATGTAGGGAGGCTGGTGCTCTGCTCAGGAAACAAGGGAAAAATTTAAGTTGATTGTTCTCAAGCATTCCTTGAAACAAGCTGTGACTTAAGGCTTCTCTTCAAATTTTCATCCCCTAGAAATGTGCCCCTTTTACACACTCAAAACAAAACTCAGTGCCTGACACTGACAGCAGTTTGCTAACAGACTGCTACCAAGCCTTTTGCTCATCCTTCACCATAAGGAAATCCTGAGGCACCCAGATGCCCAGAACTACAGTGCTTCAACACACTATCTTCCATTTCAGACCTTGTCCCTTTATAAAAGATATGGAATACACCTATTTTATGAGGAGAGAGGCCCACAGACCACAAGCAAAGAAGGCTAAGAAGCAAAAACAAACACATGAAATCTTCCCCAGAGTACAACGTGACAGTTTCTACAGTATTCTAAGTCCAGCTGGCTTCAAAACACTGTGAACATAATGATTTTATCATATACACAACAGTAAAAAAGTACATTTAAACAAAACCAAAAACAAACTGCTATTTCTCACCCATGGCTATAGGAATATCTGTCCAATTCAAGGCACATTTCTGAGTACAGACCCCTTCTTCATTAAGCACAACTGTTAGATCATCTTGGCCAACTGCAACTTTTCCATCTGCTACAGGAGCTACCAGTGGTTCCAGCTGCTTCCCTGTGGGGAACAGATCTTTGATGGATCCTTTTCCATCCACCTAGGATAATAAAGAACATTAAAAAAAGGTGTTTTGCAAAATAACCTTTTCTTCAAAGCTGCATAAGACTAAAGCAAAAAAAACCCTAGAGGGATTTTACAGCCCAGGCTTATCACTAACAGGACAAGTGCAAATTTAAAGAGAATCAATAGAAGTTTCTGCGTATCATAGTTTATCCTGCTTATACATCATTCTGAAACAAAAAAAATACTACTTTATGTCCGAGATGATGATAGTAGCTGAGCACATCATTCACACCAGTTTATAAAATGCATAGTAGAGCAGCAAAAATCAGCTGAAATGTCCAAACACTTCCTTTAGGCCAAAACTTTTAAGACTATTTTATTCTGGCATGAGTCACCACTACCACAATAAAAAAAAAATACCTAACTAAAAGCCTAGAAACTTGCCTAGCCTTTTTCCCCTGCTCTATGTGGTGGGTTACTCATTATTTTGGCCACATGCTATAGTGGGAACTGAACTCACACACAAAATTGCTGCTTCATGAGCTGATATAACCACCAAAACAGAGAATCCTTCTTCAGCCACATATTCCTGCTGCTTCTCTTGCATTACAGCTCAAGCATTTTTTAGATCAACAGCCAGCCACCAGAAAACACCACCATAAGAACATGTGTACTTTTCCTGCCTATGTAGTGAAATGAAGCTATTCAAGGACAGGTCAGTGAAGCACCAGAGCCAACCCACAGCAAACACTTGGACAGTTGGTCTCCACCATGATTGCTTGAGCAGCTGCACAACTACTCCTATCACTAGAATGGCAGGAATCAACATCTAGGAGAGCACTGCAGAAAGGCAGCCCTTCTTTTCTGAGCAGCATCAGTTTCAAGTGACTGTAAAAATTATGTGTGGTTTTCCTTTTGACTACAGATCAGCGTTTCCACCCATGTACATATATGTACATCCCTGGTGTACCCCATCTTCATCTTATTTTCCTATAAGATCTCCAGAAGCCAAATGTATAGGCAGAAAAAAGAATAAACTATAGCTGTAAATTAAGTATAAGTGGAAACTGTAACACGAAATTAACAGCAAGTTCAGAGGCTTTCAAACAATTACAGTTCAGCTAAAAAATGAAAAATGAAAGAATAAGCTTCACTGTATGCCAGATAAGTTGTTCTTGGTCTCGTCTTCCTTTTAGAGCTAATCTTATTTCTTAATACATTAAATAAAACGCAAACTGAGCTTACACAGACTGTTGCCAAAACAAAATGTATCTTCTCCAATTCTGTTTTTCTGCAAGAGCTGCAAACGCTGGTCTCAACAGCAACAAACAGAAGATCATTTCCTGACAAAATACCAGTTTAAAAGGACAGGCCTAGACTGCCCTTTCCAAAACCACAAATAGCAGAAGTACCAGATGCTGTTTTTCATAAATCTGTTAGCTAAATTCCTGAGCACAGGAGCAGCCTCCATAGTGCCTACTGCTACCCAAATCATCTTAAAACACTATTACACAGCCCTGCCTTACCCGTATCAGGTAATAGTCCCTCTTGAAGCCTACACAGATGGAGTTTTCACACCAGGCCATAGACTTGGGCACATCAGGTACACTAAAGTCCCCCTGAGGAAAACAAAGGCAAAAGTCAAATCTGGCAACACAGTGTAACAGGCTGCTCTCTTGCCAACACTGTATTCCCCACCACCTGTGCCCAGCATCTACTGCTCAAGGAATGGCAGTATTCAGCAAAAAGACTAGACTCATGTACAGTAAAGAGGTGTGCTCCGAGTTAGCTGATAATTTTCTAGTAGAAATTCTTCTTGTAGAGCATTGTAGCTGAAAAAGCCTCTACCCATTTCAATTAGTTATTTTTTCTCATTCCAGTATTCACAACTGTAGCTCTCTACACCTGTCAGAAACTACCATCTCACTTAATGGCATGCTTGAAAAACTCAGAGTAGAAATGCACCCACTTCCACAATGTTTTTGCAAGGGATGCATGCTCATACATTTCACTGACTTAGTAAAGTACTTGAAAGTGTATTACAACCAGAACATTAAAATACAGGACACACCCCTTACTTTTATTTTAACTTATGAAACTGTATTAATGCCATTAACTGTGATTTCAAACATGTGTTTTCACTTCTATCTGCTGTTTCATTGTTAAATCTCTGCAGAACAAACTGTCAATGTTTTCAAAGTCAGCAGTGCCCCTGAGGAACAGGGACTGACTGCATGGCAAGCAGTGAAGAGCAACGACCCTCCCTGCTGAGCCATCCTGGCTCCAGAAAGAACACAACTCACCTGTAGCTCATGGAACTCTCTGTCCTTCCAGAAATAAAGCTGCAGCTTCTTACGCACTGCCACACACATCCTCAGCACCTCTTCCCCTGTGTCTGACTGCTGTGAAAACAGACAGGTCTCACTCACAGGCACTCACAGAGAGGCAAGTAAGGTAAGACAAGGGGAAAAGAAGCCTCTGATAGAAGCAAAGCTGTCCCCTGAAGTGCAGCTTTGTTCATCCATGCCTTCCATTAGGGAGAAGGGCGCTCCCTAAAAAAGGAAGCATGGGAGGGGGAGGAAGGAGGCGGGGGAGGCGGCAGGATACTTAAAAACAAACTTTGACAGGGGTTGTGACAGCAAGGAAATCCAAAAAAAATAAGACAGCACCAAAGACATACAGACACACACACAAACAGAAGGTATGTAGAGAGCCATCAGTCCAGCCCTGAAACTAGGATAATAGCTGGAACTCTATGCAGTATAGGAGAGGTGAGGAAACAGAATAACACAAAGAATGTGTTATACTGACAGACAAAACCATTAATAATCTAATATTCTAACTTGTTGGAAAAGTTTCTCGACAAGAAATACTAGGAAAGCTAAGTGCCTGAACACACAAACAACAAGCCACTCTACAATGACCAGATGTAAAAGTGCTTTGAAAGACATTACTTTTCATGTCTAGAAAACCCCAAGTACTTCCTAGAAAATATTTAGCACTAAGCTCACTTGGGGCAAAAAGATAAAAAACGATGAAGGGCATTAAACCATCTGTTCTGATTATGAAAAAGGTGTCTGAACAATATGGGCAGGCTAAGAAACTCACTTGAACAGAAATCACTCACTTAATGAACCAGAGCATATGAACAGAGGATTGCTACACCTTCCAGAACCATTTTAGGGCTTGAATCTACCACAACTGCTCTAGGACTCCTTGGCCCAATAAAGATAAACAAAAATGTAAAAAACCCAGTAATAGAATTGCTTTCAGAAGGAAACCACAATGAGCTAGTACACTGGCAATACAAGGAAAGGAAATGGCTTTTATATTAAGAGGACCTTTCAAAAAAGAAGAGTCAAAATTAGTATAGGACAAAAATGCTTTGAAGTCTTGTATCAAAAGTTCTGTATCAAAAGCTACAATCACAACAGGCACAGGAAAATAACTTGTGAAGCAGTGTAAGAAAAAGAATTAAAAATTACTGCCTTAAGCAAAAGCAGTAGGTACTAATTTTAAAAAGCACTAGTACCCAAGAAATGTTCATCTAACACAAAATAACAAACCTAATCTAGACAGCAATGTGAAAAAGGAATCCTTATTACAAACAGTAAGGACATCTGTGCAGCTGTATTCCTCCCCTTACCTGGAGATCACAAGTGAAGAGAGATGCACCTTTTGCCTTTGAAATTGTGGTGATTTGTTGAAATGTCAACAGGTCATGGACGTAAATGTTATTTTCTGTTTCAAACAAAATTCAAATTATTATTTATAATTTAATTTATAATTTATAAATAAATTATATTTTATCTTTTATTATATCATTATTTATTATTTATAACTTATAATTATTTATAATTTTGAACTGGCTCCTGAAATTAGTGGAAACTGAACAGCTGAAAATGTAGGGTACTGTCGTCAAGTTTTTGTACGCATGACGATGCAAGCAGCAGAAATCTACACATGCTGGAGCTGGGAAGGCCAGGACTTGGAGATCATAAAGAAGGGAGTAGTAACACAAGCAAAAAAAGACATTAGAAGATCCCAAGTTAAAGAAAGCCAGAGCCAAGCAAATTTAAATCTTCCACAAGACACTAAAAGATCACATCTGCATATAAAGTGAATTTGGTGCAAGACATCAATGGTAAGTTTGATACAACAAGCAAATTTAGTCAGAAGTTTTAGTTCCTCTCATACAGTGCACACACATACACATGCATGCATATACATGTACACAGAGGTGCCAACACAAACTATATTTTACACTGACACTTTAGAGCATGCATGTACTTCTTCATCCCTAATCACAAATCAGCATGAATGCTTTCTTCTCCAAGCTGGCAAAGCTGCTTCTCAATCTATGCTGCTTAATGCTTCCTCTGCAAAATGCAAAGCTAAGTTCTACACAGTGACTTCTCAACAACCAGACTACTATGCAGGTGTGTGGAAAGGGTGCCACATTCAGACATGTAACTGCAACAAGAAGAACTCATTAAATATAAAACACTTTTCTTCACTTACCTAATAGACTGACCAAAATTTTAAATTGAGAAACAACATGGATCTGAAAGGGAGATTGCTGTTAGTGACTCCATTCATAAACTAAAACTCTGAACAAGGCTTGATTATAGATAGTCTAAGAAAATCTCAAAATAATGAGAACAGCAAGGCAGTTTCCCATGCACAACCTTCCTTCAGCCATTGCAACTCTTTTCAGTTACACTGAAAAAGGTTTTCAGTGTAACTTTTCACAAGCTGGCACACAGCATTTGCAACCTAAGCTGGTAGAAAAAGCTGTAACACTGGTACGTTACTAGTACAAAAATACTTCTACAGCAGACATACAGAGTCGCATCCTGAAAAAGGATCCATAATCATTAAGGTGTTTTTCCTAGAATCAATATTATCACTGAGCACAAGGATTTGGTTTCTCAGTAAAAAATGGCAGCAAGACTGGCAGTTACTTTACTTCTACATTTCAAGTAAGGGGAATTACATTCACATTCCTATAGGATATCACCTGAGAGTCAAATAATACATTACAGTCTGTTGATGTACCATCATTTTTACAAATATTCTCAGTCAGAAGAACTAAAGACCTATTGCTAACAAAAGTCAAAAATAAACCTGCAAGTTCCAACTCTTTGGTTTACGCTTTAGCAATCAAAGCAAGCTTATTCTGTTATGGGAAGAGCGGGCAAAAAATCTGGCTATTACACCTCTAAGAAAATCTTTAGCTTTGGGAATTTTTTTTTGTTAAGCACAGCAGAGATTGCAGATGGACATTTGATATTTCATTTATTGGCTGAAAACTGTCCTCACATCAAGAAGATGGTATTTCCTACCTGCTGAATCTTCTTTGAGAAGTTCTTGTTGGATTTCTCTAGTGTCACTTCAAACCTGTTGCAACCTATCAGAAAGATGGAAGAGGGTATGTAAACTGAAGTTGCTCATGACTGTGTATATCTTACACTAAGTAAATTACAAATAATTATGAAAGCAAACTTGGCCACTTAACACGGGAAGAATGGCACTTTAACATATCTGTGCTAACTCTTACATCACAGCCAAATGCATCAGAGGATCTTCTACACAGTCAGGTGAAAATGTAAATTACACTTCTCGTACCCAGCTGAGGGCCTCAACAGTAGCTACATTTCTGCCTTGCCCAAGTTTTACATGACAAGCATTATATTTAAGTAATTTGAAACCCAGAGATACCCGTAAAGATACCCGTAAAGATTTGTTCCACACTAATCAAATATCAGCAACTTAAATTGCTAGGGTGCACATCACTTCAAAATAGACAAGGAATAAACACTACACCACAAGGGTTTAAAAGGAGTTTTAGGGAGAAAGACTTACAGACACTTTCTGATGACATAACCTCTCCTGGCATTGATGCAAAAAAGGGGGAGAAATTTACCATGTGAGATAAGACACTAGCAACTCAAGACTAGCATGTTCCAATTGGACAGACAACCTACAAGTTTCAAAATAATCAACCTGAATTCAGTCTCTAGAATCCAAGTAGCTACAAATTAATATCTTTCCAAGAGCTGATGAACTTGGAAACTTACATTTGGTGTTTACTTTCCTGTGCTACAAAATATTACTGCGTTCCAAAACATCAGTTTCTACATTATACCAGGTAATGTGAAATACAAACCTCTTTAGTGAAAATCAATTTTAACTAAGCCAAAAATAGAACAGTTCTATTTGTGGCATTCCTAGAATAGACTATGAACACTTAGGACTGTCAGAGGTAGGGCAAGAGTAAATACCTGACAAAACTACTTAATATTTATCCCTCTTCCCCATCCATGGTGCTCATGGACACACTGAACATATTTGCTCTCTCACTAATCCAGTCTGTCATTAAAAGATGACACACATCAAAACTCAGGCAACTCGCACACTGCACTGCTTTTACATGTATTTGTACACCATATTCATCAAAATTACAGTCACTTACTCTAAATTTAAACAGAGACAAACCTGAAAGAAAACATACTTTACATACATGAAATTCTATATAGGAAAAAATCAGCAATTAATCATGCTTGTGTTAAAATTACTACAGCCTCTAAAAGTGCAGGAAATAAAAATAAGAATCAACTTTTTTTGTGCCATTCTTAAAATCAACTTACCTACATCTTTCTTGATCCTGTAAAGCAGAAGATGCCCTTGTTTGGTACCAACAAGGAGCCATTCCTCTGCAAAGACAGGAGAAAAAGAGTCTAATTAGTTCAACAAATACTGCCCTTCACAGCTGTGCTGGTTTTAGCTGGGTAGAGTTAATTTTCCTCACAGTGCCTGTTGTGGGGCTATGTTACATTTATCAGAATACTTGGAAACTTGCTTCAAACACCAAAAAGAACTTTCTGGAATGACTACAAAAGTCTCCTATCATCTCTCCAGTGCACAGAAGCAGCTTTAACTCTCAGGAGAGGATAGCCAAAGAGCAGGCAGTAAAACAGAATAATCAGCCTGGCCATCATATTCCACCAGTTCATACAAAAGTAAAGAAGCAAACCATTGCATCTTGTGTGCAATCAAAAGAGGAAATAAACTATTCTTCAGACATTATCATCTCTCAGAGAGGAACTGTGCTACATAATGGGAAAAAAGGAGGTTTTGTCAGTTTTCAATGTCAGAAAGAAAAACAAGTTAACGTGAGTTTGATTATTAGTTTTTTTAAGTCAGGCACTTAAAATGTGTCTCTGAAATAATCAGCTATGTTTGGAAGGACAGTGGCAGCTTTGCTTAGGTGACATTTGGATTGGTTAGGCAACCAAGAATCACTCCAGATTTATAAAAGAGGGCCTTCATATACAAACTATGGCATAGTTTGAGACTGTTCCTCTTTACAGCATTTACACCATACAAAAAGCATAGAATCTTTACAGGCTCATGAAATATAACTGAATTTTTTCCTCACTGAATACCATATAAGAAAGCAGCATACATTAATATTTCCTTCTACATCCAGTACTTCCTCATCACCAAAGGAATTTGCATTTTAATAAAATCTTATTTCCTGCAAGACCTTTCTTCTACTACTTGGTGGAAACATTGTAGAGAGAGAGTTACACAACTTTTTTACAAAGCCATACTGCTGTAAGTCTGTATGTTTAGGCTTTTTTCCTAGTCCAGCAAAATAAATGCTTTCAAAGAGAGAAAAAGATAAAAGCTGCAATGCAGGAATAAACTACCTTCACATCCTCTCCAGTACATAACTCCACCATAAACAATCCACTTGTAACAGGAGTATTATCACTCAGGATACAACTCTTAAAACAATTTCTTAAAACAATCGGGGGCACAATTCCATTGTGTGTGGAGCTTTTCAAATTGCCGATTTTGCATCTGATGGCACCTGCTGACAGCTTTGAAAAGCCTTATCAAGCCTAATCATTAGGACAGCTGGTGCAGTCACCTGACCAAAATCTCCACTCTCAAGTACGCCCAAAAATATAACTCCCAATTATGTATCACTAACACGTGCAAAAATATTCGAAATCTAAGACTTCAACACACCACCGGCCCTCCAAATTAAGTTTAAATCACAACACAGAGAATGTCTTTTTAGCCAAAAACTAGGCAGCCCAGGGTTACAGCCCCGGCAGTCCTGGCACAGCCGGGCTGCGGCCGGGCGGGCAGGGCAGGGCAGGGCAGGGCAGGGCAGCGGGCCC
>VXAX01005642.1:267719-293098 GCA_013399835.1 Leptocoma aspasia
ACCGCCCCGCTTGTCCCGGCACCGCTCCGCCCGGTACCGCCCCGCTTGTCCCGGCACCGCTCCGCCCGGTACCGCCCCGCTTGTCCCGGCACCGCTCCGCCCGGTACCGCCCCGCTTGTCCCGGCACCGCTCCGCCCGGTACCGCCCCGCTTGTCCCGGCACCGCTCCGCCCGGTACCGCCCCGCTTGTCCCGGCACCGCCCCGCTCAGCCCGCCCTGATTGTCCCTCCGGCGCCCCGCGGACGTTCCACCAGGAACGGCGCTCTGTCCCAGCGCCACTAACGAGGCTCCGCGCCGGCATCAAACAGCCCGCCCCGGGAAATAAACAGTTCCGTTCCGCGAACGGGAAACGTGGGTCGGCAGGGCACCGAGGGGACCGTGACATAATCCTTGTGCATCTTCATACAGCCCGAAAAGGGGACAGGCTGTAGGACACACTCGTCTTCCCAAAACGTCACTACAGCAGGTGTCCGGTTGCCACTGGCTACCATAAACCAGGGAAAGTAGGAAAGTCACCCGGATGCAAAAGCAAAAATTGACCTGCACAACCTGCGGCAATCAGATGAGAACAGCAAGGCGTATTTTGCAAGCACCTGTCTATTTTTTGAGGCTGTTTTACTTTAATGACCTTATCCTATGAACCTGGCCAGTGAATTTCAGTCTCCAGGAGGAAATCTTTCATGTTAGTTTGTCCCTTCTAGAATCGGCCACGGTTGCATTTATGTTTGTCGTGGAGAGGTGCAACATTCAGTCACTGACCTAGAAACTAAACCAAACTCAAAAAGCCTATCCTACTAAATTCTCCAAGCATCTTTACCAACAGAGACCACTTTCAGAAACAGGGACTGAGGATGCTCTGTGCCAAAAGATCAAAGCATAGGAATGGGGAAACAAGCACGGCATTCTTGCATCCAACTTCTTTCCTGCTCAGGAATGAACGTTTTGTGCTAAAGCACAAAACTGCTGAGTCAGATCCCCCTTCACAGATAGCAAAACTGCAAGTTGCCAAAGGTGTTATGGATCAGGCATATAGGTGGTGTTTTTAACCAAGGATCCCTACAAAAGGAAAAGGGACACGGCACCAATTTAGTGAAAGGAAATGTAACACTGGGTAATAATGACTTCACATGGGTGTAGTCCAGAGAGGAAATTATTTGTGAAGCATTACCCTCTTCAGACTTTAAGATGTAGCATACGACATAAAATGCCATATAAAGTGAACACGAGGATAAATAAAACCCACAAACTCTTACACCCCTACATCTGCAGAATAAGACAAACATAACCTTCCCTAGGCCTTATGATCCTGACTCACCCTGTGTCCATCAAGCCTCTTGCATTTCTTTACCAGGGCATGTGATCTCTTACTCAGTCCCTCCTTTGGAGTTCCTAACAGGGACATCTTGTCACCCTCTAAAGAAAAGCTCTTCGGTATGTTTCCAGTTTTCTGTATGGTGTGCAGATATATGCTACAATTCCAACAGCTACTTCTCACAAATAAACAAACAAATCTGTACAGAACTAAGCCATCACAGGAACTCTAAAATACTCCCGTCAGACAATTACATTTTCTGCAAAAAGAACCTTATTACGAATAGCTTCTTGAAGAAGTCTTGCAGATCCCAGACCAAAGAGTAGATATTTTCTCCCTCTAGCTCACCAAGTCTTTAGAACAGTTTGCATGGCTTGTTTTTGAAAGAAGGGGTATAAATTTGAATTGTCTTCCCCAACTACATAATTAAAGGTAACAACCTGCAGGATTTCTGGTTTCAAGCATTCTAGCAAGCTAACTCACTGAAGCTTTCTGGAGTTTTCCCAAGTCATTGAGCCAGTATGTCTTTAGGAGCAAGATCAGGCTTCAGAAGAAGCAAAGATCCCTCAGTAGCACCAACATACCTGGCCAAACATGCTACTGAGGGAGAGGCCACGTTGCTGCAACCTGCAAGCACAGCCTTTTCTCTTCATCCATATCTCATCCTGCAGAGCTGCGGGAGCTGGGCTCTCACACAGCTTCTCCCAAAGACTGCAGACAAGTCCCAGCACACACCTGCTGTAAGCTAGGAAGCAGATGCTACTTTACAACAGCACAGAAACCCTGCTTAACAAGTGAAAAAACAAAAATTGCTAACTAAGGGGTCAACAAGCTCGCTGTGGAATTCAGTTCAACTTTAAATACTGCTGGAAGCGAGTAAAGAATGGAAGGGTAGAAGGCTGCAAGGATTGCCTAAGACCCCTGTAGTAAGAGACAGAAAGCACCATGCTGCTACTATGTTTATTTTAGCTTTTAAATTATTAATTAATTTAATTAATAATTAAACTATTAATACAATTAGGGAAACCGGTTGGCTCTTTTACTTTTTTTCAGAAATCAATGATTTGCGCTAATCTCCATTAGCTTTTCAAAGGAGAGGCTTCATTTTCCATCTTAAAAAGAATTGTGGGGAATAACTGCATTATATATACCCTGGATTAAACAGCTAAAATCAGGCAGCTTTGTGAAGGTGGTAACAGTTGATGTGAGAGAAGAGGAAGTAAGAATCTGGAAGGACACAATGTGAGCCTTTCTACTCTTTGCCTAGCCTTTATTAAATAGTACATACAAACTTTTGTGCTTCCAGTAGAGAACATTTTTACCTATTTGTTTCAAAAAACCCAAACAACCCAAACCAATAGGATTTCTTTAAAAAAGAAAACAAAACAAAAAAAATTAAATAGCAAGCTTTGTATAGCTTTATTTCACAAAATTTCCTCTCCCCAAAAGGACACGGAGGTAATATTTTTTCATCTATATCAATTAAGCATAGCAAATTAGAAGTGTTTTCTAATTAAAGATTCTATCTGTGGCCTGAAGAGGGTGGCAGAAAAGCTCCAGCAACTCTTGCAGAAGCAGTGAGGTGCTATAGCCACAGCTTTTTTTCTCTGCCCACCAGCCTGCCCCACAACACAGCTAGCAGATGTCGTCCTTGTGCCTCAGCTACTGTACTGTAAAGTGCCGTGTGTCAGCTTGAATTGCTGATAAAGAGGAGCTACAGCTAAGCCACCAGACCTTACAGTGGAATGCATGAAGTACAGGCACATGTTCACTTCTGCTGACATAGCTATAAGAACCAGAAAAGCTGACACTCTACAGTGTTCCAGCAGCAGCCACATCTGCATCCTAGATATCCAGCTGCTGCTTGCCTCCTAACCATCAGTTTAAAGGGTATGAACCCAAATTAGAGCTTTTGTCATACAGTCCATGACAGGTTTCCATGAGGAAGTTATTGCAACTTCAGCTGTTGCAGCCAAGCAAAAACCAGAACATTGTCCAAAAGCTCTTTTTCATTTCAAAATGAGAAACGAAATGCAATTTTATAGAAGAGAAACCTGCAACTTTGACTGAAACACAGTGATCTCAGAGTACGTCTTGGTCACAGGGACCAACTGGGACAGGAAAGCCCAGCATCAAATCACTTACATAGGAAGCAATTCTAAACAGACACTGGGAACCGAACTATCCCAGCACTGTGGACTCCCCATAAATCCTCTTTCAAGTAAGGTAGGCAGTGCTCACACACTGAAAGCAATGCCATCTTCTCATAGAGGAGTGCCAACTTCTTGGTGGGAGATGTTACACATAAAGGAGAAGCTCTGCTGAAACATCCAGTTAATATCTGCCTAACGTGTAGTCAAGCACTTGTGGAGCACTGCAGGAGTGGTTCTGGTGATGTTTGCTTTTGTTGTTTTATTTGTTGGGATATTTTTTTAAATTAAATCATGCAACACATGAAAGGTAGGGGCAAATCATTTTTCCAGGCATCCACCACATTGCCGGCAATGAGATGTGCCACAACAGCGAGTGTTAGCTCTAGGCAGCTGTTACCTACAGGTCAATGGCATTTAAAATAGAAAATCTTTCATACACAGTGTTATGAATAAAATTGCACTTGATTTTGTTAAAAACTCGTATCACTGTAACTTTTCCAAATATTTCCTTTCTGGCATCTTAAATTTCTTCATCAACAGGAGCTCTCTACAACTCTTTCATGCATATTGAACACATGACATACAACAGCAGTTGTTATCTACCAGAAAATGGGTCTGTTGTTTCTTCAGTGCTTATTTCTATTTGTCCCCACCCTCCCCCCAAAAAGGTACAGGCAGTTCACCTCTAAGTGTCAATTTTAACATTGAAATATAAACTCCTCAAGCAGACATTAGGAATTTTAGTTTCACAGATTAAATATTTGAAAAGTTACAGAAGGTGCTGGAATAGTACACATGTCAATTGCTTAAAAATCCAAACTTGCAGCAACTTTAAATTCAAATTTCCAAAAGGTTTATAATGTCCTTGTGAACTTCTTCCACAGCAAGACACCCTCCATGACATTAAAGCATCAAACTTTCAAGGCTGAGATCAAGAGACAAATCAGCAGGATGCACTTGCTCCACCAAGCAACTTTAAAAGAGGTGTCTCCACTTCCAAGAGCAAAAAGCTGTTCCTTCATTCCATTTTGGACCTTTCAAAGTGGGTAATCATTCTTTCCTGGAAAATAAAATACCCGATCTTGTAATGTTCCCCAGTAGATTTACATTATTCCAAACGTGCACGTTCACAACAAACTCATATGCGTTTTAAGTCAGGAGTCCAACTTACATAGCAGATACACCACTTATCTTAGAATACATTTGTATTTTAAGAAGTTGTATTGTGGTTTTTCCCACTATCCTTCCCCTTCTGTAGTATTTTACTGTTGCGCTGACAGGAGCAGAGTCCAGTTCTAATAAGCCAAGGCCTTATCAGCTGACTCATGACTCCCCTGGCATGTAAGAAGACTAATTTGAACTGAAGATTTCTTTACTGACCTCATCTGAATCCAGAAGAGCTGGAAGAGCACTGCAGTGGGGGGAAAAATAAATTAAAATAATTAGAGCACATACTAAGAGCATACTGACAACCATTTTCAACCTTATGTTTTTAGGGTACAGAAAAGAAACAATGAAGACAGACCTTTCAATTTAACAGAAATTAGAGAAAGACACACAAAAAAGGAAGAGCCCAAGGAGTATGCTCAATGACCTTCACAGTTCTAAAATTCTTTTTCATTATGCTTCTCATTACCAACTGAACAATTTCCAAGTTGCCACGAAATAAGCTGCTTCATATTCATACAGGAACACTGAACTGCACTGAAAACGTTTAAAATATGGGACCATGTTGTAAAAATGCCCCAGAGGTCAAACAAGTTCCACTGGTACTTCAGCTTTTCCAGCTACAACAGATCTCCCATCTGTTGGGATCTTGGCTCTTCACAACCCTGATCACACTCTCAGAAACAGAAAAACCTGCATTAGATTACCTCCAAGTGCCCTCTCCTAGCTTACAGCAGTCTAGTCCTTTTTTTCTTAAGGAACCCTATCAGTCTTAAAAAAATAAGTACTAGAACAGGGAAAACCAAATCCAATTGAGAAAATACACTTTTTCCCTCTTAAAACTTCACCTAATTTATTTTCTTTACCTAAGGTCAAGCAAAGTTTCATACTTCAATCCAAATCCTCTACCAAAATTACCTGCTCAAATTTGTGAACACACTTATCTTTGAACTTCGGTTTCATTATGAAAAATGTAGACACAGGCACTGACATTTCTAGCATGTAAAAGTTATTAAAAGCAGAAGAGATATAGACAGTGTACACAGCTGACTATATTACCACAAGCACAAAAATGATATCACATGTCATTTTAGACATGTGATAAAGCTGAAAACTGGATTACATTATTCCGTGGTTTACATTCAGCAAGATACTCAAAAGTCTTTTCAGAGCACTAGAAAGGGGTTTGTTTGTTATTTGTTTTCTGGATTTATGTGTACTGTTTTAACTTTAGTAAAATGCAGACCAGTCTACAGTTTCATATTGCAAGAGACTGTTCCTTAAGTCAGCCTGTGTGCAACCCCAGCAGACTGCATACAAGGGATCAGAGGCCAGTGCCAGGCTGAACCCAGACTCTGCCCATGGAAGTGCAGCATACAAATGATAAAGCATTCTAATGTATTTCTGTGGGAAAGGAATCTGCCTTTATTGTGACTATAAAGATACTCACACGTCTGTCACTGATGAAGGAACGTTCTCCTCTACCCACTTCAGGTCATCCTCTTGCTACAAGTACAGAAATTAAACAGAAAACAAAAGTCAGTTTTTCCACAATGCTGTGATATGCAAGCCTTTTTCTTCTCAACCTACTTGAGAAGGAGAAAAACCAATGTATTTATAAGGTCTGTTAAAAAATTAAAAACAAACAAAAAACTCATCCAGTTTGATTTCTGGATAAGAGGAAACAGATTTCAAGGAAAAAAAAAGTAAAGAAAAACCCAACCAGTTGCTGTGAACTCTGTAACAGACCTCACCACCACCCCCTCACAAAATAGTAAAGTTTGATTTTCATCTTATCTATCCTCAGGTAAATAGTATACAGCTGCAACCAACCCTTGAGAAAAACAATGCTAATGACAAAAATATGATTGCTATTATAATGAATTCCTACAGGTTATTTCCACTTCAAATTTATGCATGAATTCTACGAAAAGATTCCAAGACATATTTTAGGCTTCCTAGACGAATGTGAAAACATCTTGCTTATAAGCCACACAGAAAAAAATGCATGTTTGCCCAAAGTATTTAGGTAGGTACATAAAAATATACACATCACCCCATTCATGTAATGAATCACAAATCCCAAAACCAGAGGGCAATTTATTTAAAATATGGCTCAGCCTCCCTCTCAGACTGACAAACTTGTTAAAATAATGTATTAATCACTGTCAGAATATTGTATTATACAGTTCTATCTACACTAAATTGCAGAAACATTTCTAAAGAACAGACTGAATTCTTAAGTTCCCATCATATTTACAGGAAATCCCATGAGAAACCCATATTTACTTTCTTTTCAGCACTACCATGTTAACTTGTGATACTTCGACTCACTCACACTCTGAGGCAAACCAAAAAGCTCCCATTCATTGCCTCAAAAGTTGGCATATTTGTGTGCTCCTAATGGCAGTAAACAAAGAAGAGATGAACCTTATATTCTTCCAAGTACAGAGGTCATACTCACAACTTTGTTTGCTTTTACATTCCCATTTGGTTCTTGCTTTGTACTTCTCATTTTCATTCCCTCTGAAGCCAAAAGAAGAAAAAAGATTGGGGTAACTGAATTATAATTCTTTGTAAGTGAAGTGAAACTTCATAAGTGAAAGTGTTGAGTGTTCATTCACTATATTTCTTCCAAGTCAGATACAGAGTTAGACAAGCTAATGATTTAGACTGCTTCCCCTGTGAAAGGCTTGCAGTATATTTTTCCTGACAGGTGGAATACGTAGTTTTTCCAGAATTTTACAATTTTACCTAGGAAATATAAATTTCTAGTCCTTTTATTTAAGCCAGACATCAGCAGCATAGAGCTCAGACACAGTTCCCAGAGAGAGTGTGGAATCTCCATCCTAGAAGATACTCAAAAGCCATCTGGACATGGTCCAGGGCAATGTTTTCTGGGTGACCCTGCTTGAGCAGGGGGCTTGGACAGGATGACCTCCAGAGGCCCCTTCCAGCCTCAACCATTCTGAGACACAGGCAACTCCTGAAGTTTATTTTACCTACTGACTGCTCACCAGCCACTTGGTTGCCTTAAAAGGTGAGAAGCAACATGCATCTCCTGGCCTGGCAGGCAGCCAGATAGTGCTGGTTTGCCAAATACACCCAATGGATTACACACTTCTCCTCAGCTCCTAAACAACCCAAACAGCACTGATACATCCCAGCATAACTCATTTGTGGACAGACAGCAGTATGCATGTAGCCCTACCTTTTACACAGCTTACAAAGAGAGGTGTTACAATAGATAATTTCATGAATAAACATATTCACTCCTACGTTTACACTGGACAGCCAATGTAAAACATGAAGATTTCAGAGTTCAGAGAACAGATAATAAATGAAAATTCTTAAATGGGATTCTTAAACAGAACTGCACACTAAACCACTGCCTAGCAACAATATCCAAGAGATCCTTGTCATCACGACTGGATTAAAACCTGAGACATGATATATTCCATCAAACAAAGTCCACTGGACATGTCAAACTAACCACAGCAGTAGCAGTGTTTTCAGTGCCAACAGAAAACCCCAGAATTAAACAGGTGATGTAAATACTAAACATAAAGCCAGTGTTTCCTTTAGAACTCCATGTATCAATGACAATTTTTGCCAGAGAGCAAGACACCTTCCTCCACAGAACTGTCTTCAACACTGAAATTGAGTGGAAACACTTTTTTCTCTTACCGAAGCTTTCCTTTAACATTGGCTCTTTCTGCTCATCATCATCCTCCTCTTCTGACAGTGGTGAGAAAGCAAACCTAGAGAAGTGAAAGACTGCATTACCTTAGTATTCTATCTCTTGTCTCCCAAGAGATCCATTACCCCAACACATACATGGCTTGATTATTCTGTGAATCTCACTGATTATGTTTAGTATCGGTCTTAAAAACAAAGTTTGAGTTACTTCTTTTTAAATAAGCTTGGCACCAGGAACAGACTGGATTTTATGTATGTAATTTCTCTAGGTTTACCTTTCCCTACACACACTGCTTAGTACCCTTACTGATCAGTGAACAGCAACTCAAAATCACCCACCAGTACTCTTTGAATAAGCAAGCATTCCTAAAACCCAGCATTTTAGGAAGAGGTAAGAAAAGCTGAACCTTTGGTTGTTAGCAGACGGTCTCCAGAGAATCATGATGACAAAAAGGATCATTGAAAACAGTAAACGCCAGATGGCATCATCCACCCATAGCTCTTGCCAGTCCTGTCAAGAAAACCAGCACAAAATGTTGTAAAGCAAGAAATTTCATGTCCTCATCTCTTTCCAAGGCTGAACTACAGGCATCTGTCAAAGAGGCTCATTACCCACAACAGTGAGAATTTTAGCCTGTGGTGCTTTGTGGCAATCTCACTGCCAAATATAAACTGATCAAGAGGCAGCAATTGTAGAAAGCATTTAATATACACTCACCGACTGACAGTCCACCAGCCTGAACTTCATGGTTGTCCAGATGATGAATACAATAGATGCTGCAATATTCAAACAAACAAGTTGCTTATTACGACAAAAGATGCCAATTCAAACACCCAACTAACAGGAATATGTTTCCCAAACAAAGATCAACGACCTGAATTTAAGAGTTTTGGAAAACAAGAACACTAACCTTATTGCACTGACCTTAGACAGAACTTTAGGCATAGACCAGTATATTTTACTCGTGTTTCTTTACACGAGTTTCTTCTTCAGACACAAGGCATAAATCAAATATGGAGTAATTAGCAAACTCCTAATTACTACTCATTATTCTTATATCACTTTTATCTAGCATTCAAACCATGGTTTCATTACCACTTCACAAGTAAAGCTGACCCTGAAGTGACTGAACAATCCAATCTGCTTGAATGCCTTCAGCATTCAGATCCTGACCCCCAACAGCTCCAACAATCAAACTATGCTCTTACCACAGTTTTAGAAGAGACTTCACTCCACTAAAGTATTTTAAGATGACTAATAACCAGGTGCTGAAAGGAATTTCATCAGAGCCAGTTTTCAAAAGGAATGTACTTTTTTGATTTTTTGTTTAAATAAAAAGCACAGTCTTTAGAAGTTTTCTGCTCATTGTATTGATAGCAGAGAACCTACAAGCACCAAAAAATTTATTCTTGAAATTCAGTTCATCACATACAAATGGAAAAAGAAACTCAATCTGTATTCTTCCAGAATAGAGAGGGCATTATGTCACAAAACTAAAAATACAGTTTTTCCAAGAATCACTCTGATCTTCAGACATCTTAAAAATCCCATAGTATACAGTGATACTTTTTGCCAAAATTGCAGTATCTCTGTGAAGTTAACAGCATAAGCTAATAATAAACTTTTCCCTCTGGCAGCTTGAAGTGGGACAAAAGTGCTCTGTTAGAGGAGCTGCATAGAACTACTGATCTTGTTAACATCAGGTCTAATAATTCACTGTCTCTGAAATATCGACATAACACTTGACAAAGACCCACTTTTAGAAATGGGTCAAGTGTTAGAAATACCAAGAATTTTGATTATACTTACAGAAAGGTCACCAAACTTAAAATTTGCAAATCAAGCCCTATAGGGAAATGAAAAGTCATTTTATTTAACTGGAGTAATTTTCTGCTTACCTGCTACTGCCAAGATGAGTGTGTTGGTGAAGTGCCGATACAAAGAGAGTTTCACAACATTCCTTCGTAGTTTTAGCAGCTTCATTGTTTGAGTTAAGCTGATGAATATGTATGGAAAGTCAAGGAAAAGCCTCTGAAGGGACAAGCTAATCACCACTTAGGAGGACAACAGACCTTATAATCAACAGCTCTCTCAATCACACACTTAACCCTTGAAAAAATTCAACCATTCTCAGTAGAAGATTCATCCTATACCAAAGGTACTAGAGAGCAAAATCTGTCCTTTTCACATTATTTAGTCATCTACACCTATAACTCTTGTTACACAAAGATGGTATCCAAACCTTTATTTTGGACTATGGCCCATTCCCTCAGGAAAGACTTAGCTGTGCTTTCAATAAATGGAAAGTAAAATCTGAACCAGAAATTAGTTAAAATCTATTTAATGCATATGGGTGCCTTCATATTTTCTTTTATTTTATTTCCACAGTGACAAAACAAATGGTTAGGAGACACATCATGATAGGGGAGAACTGTGGCTATCACATCTGGGCAGCCAGCTATTCACATTTTAAACAGTTTTTGTGATTGACTTGAGCTAAGAACACTTTACAGGAATTTTGCTATACACAAGTTCAGCATTTGATGTCAGTTGCTAAAGTCACACAAGATTATGGTTGCTTGGAATGAATATGTCAAGACACCAAAAAATAAACACTGCCTCACTTTGTCACTTACTTCAAGACTAGTTCAAATTTTACAGAGACTTTTAGGTTTGATGCTGCTAAGCAAACTTCCTCCCCAAAACCTAAACTGATTCATTTCTTCAAAGCCTACTGCTCCGGTGCCATGACATGCTGCACTAGAACAAAATACTTTCATACTCAACAAGGAGAGACTGATATAAACAGACTATATTCTGGAGCAGCTTTACACAGACACATCCAGTTCAACAAAAACTAGGTAATCAGTAGGCAGCAGAGGCTTACCTGAACACTCAGTTACAGAACTTCTATAAGCTCTACTAGAAGTACAAAAAAATGTACACTTGGATCTTATTTTTTAAAAAAAGTTCAGCCAAGAAAAGACTCAAAAAAAAATTCAGAAGAAAACACAACCCATCAAGTAAAACAGTGAAGGATATCCACCAGCACAGGGCAGTATCTAGGAAAGCCAGGGGAATAAAAGCCAAGGAGGCAAGATCATTCTGGGCCTGGAGACAAAGAGAGAGGCAATAAGAACAAACTGAAAAGAAAACGAAGTAGAGAAGTAAGAAGGGTCAGGCTGTTTTATGAGAAACCGCCAATATGCCACCAGAACACTTCCAAGTTTTGCCACAGAAACAGAGGGCTCGAACCAAGAGTTCAGTCCAATGTACAGAGAGGAACTGACAATACCACATTGTCAGTTCTCAGTTCTCCACCAGCAAGGCAAGAAGCAGTTTTCCAGATTAAGTTAATCTAGCACTGTTAAAAGGAGTCTCTGCTGAAGAAATTGCTGTATTAATTGCTCTGGCCACTTCCATTACAGAAAACTAGCAACCAGCTTGTTAGAGATGTAGGAATTAAATCTTTTACACTCTCCATGGATGAACTAAAAGCTCCACTGGCAACCATGAGTTTGACTAAAAAGGCAAGATTTGCGTTTGCGTGTACATTGTAAACTTAGCAAAGTCCTAACAGAAACAAACAAAACACCTTTTATTCCTTTCAAGTGCAAGACAGAAATAATAAGCTATGAATAAGGTCATAGATTCCACAGTTTTAAAAAGGATATCCACAAAATAATACAGGCATCAATCATGGACAGGGCCAAGTTTGCTATCAGAGCCACAGTGTCATAGAAAAACTGGAAAAGTATCAAATATATGACAGGTTAAATACTTTATCCCAAAAACAGAATAACAGAAGTCTACATCCCAAGATGCACTTAACGAATCCAGCAGCATCACCACTCAACACACACTTCTCCAGGCACAGTCTCCAAAACTGGAGCAGTGGGAATTTGGTTTGGTTGTTATAGGGGAGGGGGAGGGAAAGTAGCTGTTCACACAAGTACATACAGCCAATACTGTCTATGGCATATGGGGAAATTCAAGCAGTTATTACTGACCCCTGTGACTCTAAGAACACCTTCCATGCCAGAAAATAACAGATAAAGGGCTCCAGCCATAACTACTTTGTGAAGAGTCACTCCAAGGCGAGGTCTGTAGGAAACAAAGTGAAATTCAGATTGAGTGGAAACCAAAACGTAGTCATGTCAACTTGAATCTAAAGATAAGGTATGGAGCATATGAATAAAAGGTCCTTGTAACAAGCCACATCTAGATCCAGAAATATTATTATGGTGCTTGAAACTTACTGTACATTTTGTCTTAGGGTATGATGTGACTAAGGGAGAGACTGGCAACAGTCCTGTTTCTTAGACTTAGTGAAATGGTCATAAAAACCTGTTTAGGTTTTTATGACCATTTCACTAAGTCTCATCCCACTTCTTCACCGGTTCCCCCAGCAAACCCGCCCTTGCCAAAAATTCCCACTGCCACCTAGCATGTGTTTTTACTATTGAATACAGCTGTGGACAGACAAATGAGCCCCAATGAGCTCCACTGAAGCAAATCCCCTCCCCTATCAGTGATTCTTGACCTATCCCATTTATAAAAGCTTCCCCTCGCTCAGAAGGCAGGCCCATAATTTCCCATTCCAGTCAGTGGAGTATCCAAACAATGACTCAGAAACTCACCCTACAGTAGCCCACAGAAGTAGATGGAAAGAAAAGTAATCACAGTATGGAACTGTCTCTGTCTACTAAAGAAGAAGTCTAGATCTTCAGAGCACTTAACTAAAGTACTTACCTTTAAACAAAGTACAGGGAGATGAATACTGCCCTAAATTCTTAAAAACCATTAGTGAAAACCCTTTAAATAGAACACAAAAAGCCTGTAACAGAATTACTCACTTGACTATCCCATATCCCAGGCTGACTATGATGACCAGAGTTCGAGCCAACGAGCGCTTCACAGCAGAAAGAAGTTCTGCCAGTATTACTGCTCCTTGAACTACCAAAAGCAAAGAGGAGGAAGTCAGGTCATTAAAATGTAATTTCTGTTTTATTAACTACTGCATGCAATTATAGTATGAGAGCAGACATAGAAAGTAGGCTATCGAAGTGCATAATCTTTTTATTATCTACATCTGGAGTCAGCTTTCAGAGAAGATAGGTCACTTGGCATTAAAGAAAATCTACAGAAAAATTTTACATCCAGCCTGGATACTCTTCCAAACGAGTCAACCAACAAAACTTTCTGCACCATGGGTATGGCCAATTAGCAAAATCATAATGACACTTTACTTGCAGACTTTCATTTGGACGCATCCAGCCTGAAAACTCAAAACTAGAATAGAAGAGTTTTACGTAAAGGGAATCTCTTAAAATGGATTATGAGGCTATGGGTTGAATACTAAGAGTTATCTACAATGCTGTCATGTCGAACAAGGAGTTTCAAAGTATCTTTCCAAGACCAATACCAATTGTGAGAAATTAATTACAAGCTACACTGAGCAAATCCTATCTTGAACTTAAAACCAGCACTGCAGCACAGAATGTAGCATTTTATATACCTGAGTCACTACTCTCAGGAGTCAGAGAAAGCAACAGCATTTTGGCTTTAGAAGAACACAGAGCACAATGTTTATAACATAAAAATACATAAACTCTAGTTCCCCGTTCTTTGTTTTGAAACAATTCTCAAGTTATCATATAGTTAACGTGTATCTGCCACCCCAATTTAGCATAAGCCATTAGTGCTATGCCCCTCAATTATCCTGCACAACACAACTGCCACCTACCGGACTCGCCCGTGTAGCGGATGTTCTGGAACTCAGCATAGAACACGGCTTTCTCCAGCATGCCCAGGAAGATCACAGCGCCAATCCAGAACTGGATCCTCAGGAGATCCCGCCAGTAACAGGCTGACCACGCCAGCCACAGAACCCCGAAGAACACGTACACAATACACATCACCATGAAAAACTATTACACAAAAAGAAGAAAGACATAGGAACTTTGGACCCAGATAAATAATTCCCTTGTTTCCATTCCACAGCTGTAAGACAACTCTATTTTCTTCTGTAATAGAGCAACTTTGGAAGTTTTTAAATAGACAAGCATTGTTTCATCTGTCTTCTCTGGACTCTTTAACACTGAGAGTCTAATTTCTCACTACCAACAAAGGGAATGAGAGTAACTGAATTTCTGCACAATTTCTCTCTTGAAGAATAGTCTGCCAATTTATTCACAGGCAATTTTTTCTAAGGAAAATACATGCTACTAGATTCCAGAAAGGTAAGAATTCAAGCAAATCATCAAGTACTAGAAACTCTATTCACTCTCATGTATTATTCTTTTAATAACTTCATCATATATTTACAGTACTCTGCAAGTAAACTCACAGGTCACCTTTAGACACCATTCCACAGAACAGAGATAAGCAACTAATGTTTGTATGTCCTGTGTCCAAATAATTTGACAACTTTTCTCAAAAGTTAATTTCCAGCAAATTCAGTTTTTGTCCAAGTTTTAGGCCAGCAAAAAACCTGCAGCTGAGAAAGAAATCCAGGTATTCATTTATATATGAATGTTTTGTGATTTTTGTTTGGTTCAGTGTTACTTGCTTCAGAAGAACTTTTCATGGTATATCTCATACAGCAAACGATAAGCTTGACAATGTTACTCAATGCTGAATTTTCTAATCATACCAAAGCAAGTTAAAATTTTCAAAAGGACACTAAAATTAAGAAGAGGAATTAGGAGAGAGTAAGACATTAAGTGAATAGCAAGAAGTAGTTAGACAAAGCACAGGACAATGCTTAATAATCAAGCAGTGTCCTCTTTCAGAAGGAAGATTTTTTTAAAACCAAACACTGAAATTAGCTGCACAATCCATCAAAACTTCCACAAACTGAAAACACCTTCCCGAGGAGAGTAGCTTACTGATCCTTACACATTTTCACACCTGACCAACCCATGCAGTTCAAATGGTAAGAACCTAGGTGAGATAGTTCACATGAAGATGCTCCACTGAGAAATTTAGAGACACAGATTATTTTCTCGTCCTGTCACGTGGGGTATTCACACTGGTGAATTACATTTCAGTAGAGCTGCTGGAGCTTTTTGCTTCTGCAGGAAGTAAAATGTGTGTTTCAGAAATGCTGCCAGGCTCCACTATTGACAGGCTGCTCTTGCCAATACAGTCAAGCTAGAGACCTTACTTGTTACTGATCCCCAGCTAAAGTCTGTCTTCACTACATAAACATTTTAAGTTCCTTTATTGTTTAGCCTTCTCAACAGAAGAAACTAGAAACCAAGTCAATAACTCCTTTGAACAAAAAGGGGATTAGCTCTTTATAGCTTAATTATGCTTTCACTGCTAGGCAGTATTAAAGACCTCCTCAAGGGGTGTAAGACAGCTGGTGGAGGAAGCAAGATTAAGCTGTAAAAGAACAAAGAAAGCAGTGACAACTGAAAGGGTAGCTGCAAACAAAAGCATGGAATAGCAGATTTTCTAAGATACGAGCTAAGGAGAATAACAGCATCGGGAAAACTTCTCAGTTTAGAGCTAATAATACTGATAACTTCAGGAACTACAAATCAACAATCATTAATTCAAACAATCCAGAGAAGGACAACATTGGCAGCACATGCAAGCAATGGAAATCTGTGTCTGTTTTCCCTACCCTGTACTCAGTACAAAAAAAAAATCAAACCAAAAAACAACCCAAGCAAACGAAAATAGCCCATCAAACCAAAAAACACCCTCAGCTAAGTAACTTTTTCTCCTGAGACACTGGCTCTGTGTTTCCTGAAGTATGACTGCAGAGTATTTAATTGACATTCAAATCAAATGACAGTTTTATAGACTGAAGAAAAGCTGGTTTACTTACAATCATCAGAGGGTAGTCTGCCAGTGAAAGATACTCATACGGCCCCTTCAGTTCTACTGTCACTGTCAAAAGACAATCCAATAACCAAATCAAAAGGAGGAAGCCAGGACTTAATTGACTTTCACTTAAGTGTAAAAAAATTCCACATTTTCACATGGCCTTTAAATCTAACTTGCACTTCAACAAAGAAAGCTAAGACTCATACTCAGCCAAAAGCATGCAGTTAAAATTACACACCCCATTACCAAGTAATTCATGGCAGTACTTAAAAGTAATTTTTCCTAGAGATTCATGTATAACAGGAAAAATTCAGAAACACATGTAAGTTCACCTTTTAAGGGGATTTTTAAACTTCTCTAAAGTTTGAATAGGTTATCAATGCACTGTTAAATATAATATAATATCAAGGTGATAATTATCATCTTTGTACTCTAAGTTTTGACTTATCAGTATAGATCACTGTACTGGTCTGCACATTTCTGAAACAAAACACCAACCCTCAAAATTGAAATGCTTGGGATTGATGTTTCTTGATTTCTATCAGTAAACAGACAGAACAGTCTTAGAATCTTCAAGACAGAAGCAATCAACTCTTTTTTTAAATGAGCTGTAGTAATATTCTACCTATGTGAAGTGAAAGACAGTGTCTTATGAAATTGAACCATAAGGTATATACTAAGAGTACCTTAGAACACTTAGACTGGGAATACATAAAAATGGGGCTGCATTTTCAGTTTACTGTACAAAGAGCTATCTTACTTGTAATGAGCTTGTTCTGATACGAGGAAGGTGTTGTTCTCTCCGTTCTTTTAAGTCTAGCAGTAGATTCCTTTGTAGTTTTAACTGCAATTTGCACAATAAATATATATGGCCCATCTCGCCAAGTTTTCATAACAGCATTCATTGCCTGAAAAGAAAACATCTCCACATAAACAGTGCAGAGTCAAGAAGACAAGAAAAAGACAGAAGTAGACTAGCCATATATGGGTGGTAGCTCCACGCAAATCTAAATTTCAAAAGATCAAAAGTAATCAGTCAACTTTTTAAGTACAACATCTCAAAAAACTAACTGAAGACAAAACCAAACATATTCTGTAAGAATTACTCATCATTTAAAGAAGATAATTTCAATTACTATTTTAATTTACAATGGGAAAATGATTTATTTAACTTATAATAATTAAAATTACTGTATAATTCATCTTGTTTAATTTATACCATTGGTTTGAATGGTATCAGTTCTACATACAGAAGAAGCAGTTACTGTTTTCTGTTTTTCCAGCACTACCTAGTTTCAAGCTAAAAACTTCCAGGTGTCAAAAAACCATAGAATATGCTACCATCAAGCTCTTACACAAAGAAATATAAATTTAAAAAAACCAAACCAAAACAAAATAAGATTGCTGAATTACAAGCCATGCTTAAATTTAGTATACATACAGGTTTATCTGTCACCATTGTGTGATTTCCTGCATTCTCCTTCTTATCTTTTAAGCCCTTAGGGGGAAGAAAAAAAAGCACAAAAAAATGAATAAGTAAATATGCCATAACTACCTTTTCCATAATTACACTCACTCATTAAAAGGAAAGGAAAATTACCTCTTCTTTCTCAGGTGAGAGAGGCTCTGGATGAACAAATTCTTGATAGAAAATCTGCAAGATTTAAGGAAGGTAAAGAATTTATAGACATTTTATAGGGACTTTAACATTTATAGGCACTTCACACATTAACATGACATTACCAGAACAGCTTCTAATAAACTTCATTATTCTTTAAACAGCTGTATTGGAGAGCTTTCATTTTTCTAAATCAAACAATTGTCCATTTATGCAAGAAGTCTTGAATACTTAATGTTTTGTGATTTGAGAGTTACTTTTCCTCCTCTCAAATAACAGGTATCTCTTTTTAGAAACCAGACATGATAATAGTGAAGCTAGTTTTGTTTTTGAAATATGAATCAGTTGAGTATCCCCATTACAAGATAAAGTCTACACAGATACAGGGTTTTGAGATTTCTGCCTAAATCTATGCAAAAGTAAGTCCTTAGATGAGTGAGTGCTTATTAGAGATCCAAATTTTTCCAACTCTCCTGAACTATGGTGACTCGAAACCTAGTGAAACTGCTATACCACAAGGATAAAGCTGAACCATTTAGAGAAGAAATTGCTGTAAAACTTCAGAAATTAGTATCTGACAAGAACGTATTTTTAAGAATTTTACAGACTTTCCAGAGGCATTGGATGAAAACTTACTTAAAGACTTTTAAAACCTTAAAGACTTTCACAAGCCTGTTTAGTTAGGATGCCCAAGTCCACATTACACAGGTAAATCCACAAGATCTCTTCTACAAAATCAAGTAAAAGCAGAACTGACACTTCTCATATTATTAAACATAAAAAGCACGCATCACAGAATTTTTCTTTTTTTTTTTGAAAACCTTTCAAGCCATCTTAACACATCAAAGGAATTAAGAGGCATACAAGCAGATTATTAAAAGCCACATCTAGGCATTAGTCTTTTTTCGTAATTAAAAACCCAACCAAAAATACCAAAAAGCAACCCACAACACTAGGTCCAATAGTTATGAGACATTTCCCAGTATTTTCTATCCATAATCTTTTGTCTAAGTGAGGAATGGCTGAACACAGATGCAACACCCCATAATTTGCCTTCAATTCTTAAGTATACCATTAAATAAAGACAACAAATTATACTGGTATTATCATCAGCCTGCTGATATTCACCTTATGTCTGCACATTACTTCCCTATGCTAACTTTGCATTGTCTTCTAGCTTTTACTTTTTACTTTCATTTTTCAACACTCATTTTAATTATTCTAAACAAACATTATTTGAGTAATAAATGCCAGTCCTTTATTGATTCAAGTTTAGTGGGATCTTTACTCTGCTGCCACTTCTAATCAACTAGCAGTAGCCTCCTGTAAATGAAACAAACTCAGTATACAAAACCACAAACTAAAAGAAGCATTGAACTGTACATCACTTTGACAGTGATTTGGATGGGGTTTTTTCACTACCGTGAGCAAAATGTTGAATAGCAAGCTAGAAGTGAAGGAAAATGAAGAAATCATCATCACAGCTTGGTTGTCATAAACAGATAAAAAGTACTTCCCAACCTACAGTGGTACTTACATAGGATGCCAATAGATCTAACAGGAATTACCACCTTCTCAATATATTGTGTAAGACAGCAGAGCAAACTCTGAGGTTTCTACCCATACCTGAGGCCTGAAGAGCTCAGAGCAGTTCCGAAAGAAAGAAGCAGTGGCATAGTATCCTGACCAACCCGGATGCTCTTCAGCCGTAGTCCCAAAATAGCTATCTGCTTGTTCATCCTGCCAAACAGAGTACAACTTAGGTTAGCATCAAGTATTTCAAATGGTTTATCTCAGTAGACAGCTGCAAGACCTGGAAAGCTCCAGAGTTTCACTCTGCACATACTCTTGAATCAAATGTAGCAGAATAAAGGCACCAAAACTACAAAAAATGATGGTATACAGGCTTTGAGTAAGAATTAAAAATTAAGAGGTGCGGCCAAAAATCTAAACTTCAGTCTACACCAACAAAGTCTGCATTATTATTTTAAAGGGTGAAGACTCAGTCCTGTGTTAGCTTAGTAGTTACAACTGTCATAATTAATAATTTAAGTAAACATGGAAAAATATTAACCACAGAAAGCAAAACTATGTTCTACCATATTTGATAGAAACATTACACATTTTGCACAAATTGCTAATGCTTGCAATGTGCATCCATAAAGAACAGAATTTAGACTTAACATGTAAATATTCAAATTTTTCTATTCACTGTCATTAAGCATTCCTGCAATTATTTTCAACTACCATAAACTCACCCATTTTAGAGTCAATGTATTCACTTAAGTTCCTGGGTTTAAAACAATTTTGACAAACACTTCCACCTGACCCAAAACCCAAAAAGTCAGCAATTGCAGCAAGCTGTCAATCATTTTAATTCTGTTCCAGAAATTTGGTTATCTGCCAATGGGAGAAACGTGTTATAACATGGATGCATGGAAGAATCTCTAATCCCTTCCTTCCAAGATCTACTTACCTCTAAAAATCATAACCTATGTTTTTCTATTAAATTCTTACCCCAAAGTTGAAGACTTCATTGTAGCAGTCAGAGTATCTTAAGTACCAAGTAACATTGAAATCCTGGGAGGGTTCACAAGCCTTTTCATCTCCTTCAACTAAGAAAAAAAGAACAAACAAACAAAAAAAATCAAACATGAGATATGTAAGACACCATCTGCCTTCCAGGTTTCCAGGTTTTTCCTCCCATTCTGTGTAAAAACAACATAATTAAATTTTAAATGTGAAACTGAAAGCAAAACAATACAAAAATATTTTCCTCAAGTAATTCTTTACCCTTCAGTGAAAGAAAGAAGCATGTGAACAGACTTCTATTATAGCATTATACAATTCTATTAAAAAGCTGAAGATCATTTGGAAACTTTTTGTTCTGAAGACAATCAAGGATGTCTCAGCAACTGCAAATACCAAACAAGGAGAACAGCAGTGACTCCAATAGACAAAAAAAAGCCTCCCTTTCAGAGACAGGGGCACATGCAACAGTCAGAGAAAGCTAGAACAGGATAATACTAAGCAATTTCCACGTACAATTTAAATATATTAATGCCATCACCAAGGAAATGAAGGTAAGAGTGTGCCAGTCAACATCCAGCCTCCCAAAAGACAAACAGTATCTGTACATTAGCCCATGCTGTCAAAGCTGCAAGGCTACCTGAAACAGCAATAAGACAACTTTCCACTTTGATTTACTAAAGAACAACATGCCTGAAAAGTGAAACACAAGACTTTCTCCCTAGTCAGGAAAGGTCGTGTGGGTTTTTGTGTTTCAAATCTCATTCTTAAACTAAAGCCCAATGAAGATAATTTGACATTAAGAAGGCAAGCTCAATCCTTAAATAAAATGAGCAGTGACTATTCAGAGTCTTGGAAGACCCATTTAGACGATTACATTTGTGTCTCCCCAGTCAACAAATGGCAAAAGTCTTTTGAATCAACAGAATACTTGCAGTGGCTAAGAAGTTCCCACAACCTTACAGGCAACATTCATATCAGAGGATACATCCACAACTTTCTTACATGTATGCTTTTAAGGAATGTTTCCATACTGACCACTGCACATAGAGAAAGCAATTAGAAGGAAAACCCTGCCACAGGGTATTAATTTACTAATCCCATTTTACTTAGTGAGTACTAAAATACATATACGTACAGCTGAAAACTCAACAACAGAGTTTCTAACACAAAAAAATTAAGCAAAATCACTGAAAAAAAGGAGTTTTCTTATGACACCTTCTGGTAAGCATGAAAACAAGTCATACATGTTCAACATTGCCCTAGATGTTGCAGAGGGCACAACAAAGGAACTAAAAGGCAGCACAAGCACTGCAGTGACCTGGGCAGATGGCAAATTCTTTGATGACACAGGCTCTTCTGATAAAACTGACCAAATGAGGAGTATCTCCAAAAAAGTGCTAGCAAAAAATAAGATTCAAAGACACCTTTTATATACCTTTTTCTCTGTGAAAAATAAATAGCCAGCTACATATTCAGCAGTAGCACCCATAAAGGTAAAATAGGTCACTAGAACAATCTGCAATATCTGCAAACATCAAAATTACAGAAACTTTTAAAAGGAAGTACTTCAAAAGTCAGAAAAAGTATCCATGGCATTTACAGAATTCAGCAATATGGAAATCCAAGTTCCTCAGCCTTCAAACAAAAACCAGTAATATGCAACCTGAATACAGTCTTCGTACTGATTTACAGAGAGCAGGATTTCTATCACAATCCTATACAAGAAATTAATGCCTTCCAGAACAGCACTTCAAAAAAATAGATAAAAAGTAAATTCATTACTGACAACACTACATGCCAGCAGCAATCCTCCCAGTCAGAAGCAGAAAGCATCAGACACCGATGTGCCATACAGATAAAAAAAAAAAAAGAAAACTAAAATCAGAAGAGGTGAAAAAAAGGAGATAAGGAGATGCAGGTGCTCAGGAAAACCACAAACAACCCATGAGCAATCACATTTAGCAAGAAAGGTCATATTGTCCCCACAAACATCACACAGCAGATGGAAGAGGCAACAGACAGGAAACAAAAAGAGACCACTTTCCACACAGGCACGGACAGAAAAGAAAAAACACGAAGTTGAAGCTTCCCAGTATCAGATGCAGTTTAAGTTTCATCTAGGCTGAGAAAATAAGTAAGTACTCAGCCTTTGTTCCTTCCTCTTTCATTTTTCCAAATTCATGTAAATCTTTTAATTACATCAGTATGTAAAACATGTGTCTTCACTAAAGAATTTTAAGGCTTGCTTAATGCCTGTTTAAAGGTTGACAGTACAGTGTAATTCAATCCCACATCAGGAGGCAAGGGGTCGAATTCTTATTGACAGATCTGCCCTACAAGAACTAATTTCTTTTTCCATGCCTTCTGTCCTTCTCTCAGCTATTTCGGCACAAGTAGATTTACCACACACTTCACTTCAGAGACCTCTTAGATGCCATGTCACTACAAGTACACTATTTCCATTAAACTTCAACAACAAAGTCTGAAACCTACCAAAGCACCAAAACGCCCTTTCAACCCCCCTCCTCTTCCCAAGCAGCAGACTTCTCATTTTGATCCTGCAGCTGTACACTTGCAATTGCCTCACTGCAAGATGCGAACCTCAGTGTCTCACACTTGGCAAGTGGGAAAGCCCCAACACTGAAGTGATGGACCTTCACTAATAACCACTCAAATTCTACCCTCTGTTTCAGATTCATGTGGGATCAAGAGAGCACTTCAACAAACTCTCCTTGAAACACTGTCCCAAGAAGGGCATGTATTGGAAATTAAACCTGAAAAACAGCAAGGTAACTACAGACACCAGACAGACACTAAACAGCTTTCCCTCATGGTAAAAACTGGTGCAAACAACCACTTAAAGTGTCCAAAGTGCATGGCAAAGATTTCACACCTTCCTAAATCAGCTAGTCTCCTCTATAACGTCTTGATGCCATCTAGATGCTGTCCTCATGCTCACAGGTAAGAGAGTATTTCACAGAACCTTTCCTTGGAGCAGTAACCTAGATAACTCACAGACCTGGCCAGATCAACAAAGAGCAATACACAGGAGAAATGGAAAGGCTGTCAACATGTTTGCTCAACAGAACAAACTCCATGATCCCACTCACACACAGGGCTCAGGAGGAGAAAACACCTCTCAGGAGAGCTCTGCTGCAGTGTGCAACATTCCCTTACAACATCCAGAAGCACTCAGCTAAAAAGGAACAAGGCTTCAAAAAACACCGCCTTCCGTAATCCCATCAGTACACAAAGAGCCCCAGTCCAGCTGGCACCAGATCTCCCAGACAGTGGAATTTAACAAATTCTAGATAGGAAAAGCACACCTCACAGCAGAGTGCAGCACACCCCACACCTGATTACCCACTATCTGAAACAAAGTGGTGCTCCCATAGCCCATCTTGCCCTATCCTCAGAGAGCATGAATAGAGCCATTAATTTCTGCTACAACCTAAACAGATCACAACTGGGAAGCTCCAAGACTGTTAACAGACTCAACCATATCAGAGCTGTGGCTTTCATGCAGTGCTACATTAGCTGTCACTGCAGCCAGTGCAGTTAAACACCTCACAGTGTTTTGAGTTCCAAATGTTAAAAATAGGTGGGGCATCAAAAAGCAGAGAGAGCAGGTTAATCCCTTGTAAGCACTTACACCTCAGGAAAATGGTGGTGTTGCTGAAGAGAATTTTCCCAAAGCTAAACTTCTTCCCCTGCAAAGGCACAAAAAAGGAAGAGATATTAGTGGGCTTGATGCCTTATCAGCCCTAAAATCACAAGCCAAACAAGTTAGACGTGATAAAAAGCACTTACCATTTATTGACGGCCCTCCAGGTGCACTCATGGTGGAGTGCACACATGATGTAGGGCTTCCACACTTTTGTAAGTTTAGCAAATTAGCATAACTGACAAGAATCCCCAGTTAGAAGTACAGTTAATGAAGTAACTCCCCTCTTGGTTTGACCCCTTACTTGAAGCCTCCCCCCTTGCTTCAAGTATTTATGTCTAAATACATGGGAAAGTGAAATGTCCTTGGTTCACTGAAGAAGCGAGATTATAGTAGGATTCCAGGAATGTGTTTGTCTAAGCTAACAGGGTAGGAGAAGTACTGAAGCTAGCTAATAAATTATATAACTACGCAGTAACAGTCTATAGAGCTATTAGTAGATGAAAAATATATAAAATGCAAAAATCTTTTGCCACATTATTTAATGTCGCTCAGCTTAAGTAAACATAATCTTCCATTCTGAGTTTTAAGTCAATACAGTAATGAAAGCAAATGTCAAATCTGGAGCCAGACTTACTGGACTTTCCAGTCATGCTTCACCACCCTTCAACATACTCTTAAAAATTGTTTAAGAGCCTTGGGGTTTTTTGATCTGCAAGTGGAATCAACATCACGTCGGCATTTGTTGAAATGATTACCCTTTTCTTGCTGATGAGATGGTCTGGACCATCCAACAAAAAAAAAATTCTGTTCTAAGAACAGGAGTGCTCACCAAGATCCTTCCGTTTTGTTCCTGAAGCTCAAAAGCCTCACATAAAGTGCATATTACTCTCACTGCCTGATAAAGTCCGACCAAATTTGAGGCAGAACAGCTTTCCTCCACGCAAATTCAAGCACGCAGGGTTTGTAAGAAGCGCCGAAATCCCTTCACCTTCACCTTCCCTAAGGCCCACACCTCTCTCGGTCCAGCGCCGCAGCGGCCCGGCTTTCCGAGGCCAGGCCACGGCGTTGTCCGACGGTGCGGGCCGCACAGGGGGCGCGGGGCGGCCTTCCCCGCACAGGGCCCACGGAGCCGGGCACCGGCCGGGGAAGACCCTCCCTCCTTCCCTCCCTTTCCACGGGCCTCACAGGGGCGGCCCTCCCTCCCCCGCCCACGGGACTATTTCCCGCACAAGCCTTCTCTCCCTTGCCGCCACCGCCGACCCGCCAGAGAGGGCTCAAGCCCGGCAGCAGGGCAGGAGGCAACCACGGTCCTGAGCCCCCGCACCAGCTCCGGGTCAGGCTCCACAGAGGCGCAGCCCGGGCAGGGACGCCCCCGACCGCAGCCGTCCCGCC
>VXAX01005642.1:293151-416261 GCA_013399835.1 Leptocoma aspasia
TTCTCTCCGCGGGGGTCGCTCGGGGCAGCTCCGCCATGGAGGCGGGGACGCCGGGGGGAGTCAGGTAACGCAGCCCGGGCGGCGCTCCTCGGCCGGCCCTCTCCTCGCTCCCGCTGTTGCCGGGGAGGCTCCACCGGTTTCCGCGGGGAGCGGCGGGGGGCGGACCCGCCCCAGGCAGCGGGTCGGGGCTGGGGGGCGGGCGTGCGGGGCCGTGCCGGTGCTGTCCTCGCCGCTCTGCCCGGGCACAGCCTTCCCGCGGCGGAGCGGGGCAGCGAGCGGATCCATGGCACCAGGGGTAAATCGGGCTGCACCGTGTTCCATGCGCCAGCAGAGGCACACGAGCTTGGAGCAAAACCCGAAAGGACGTACGGGTCTTCAAGCAAAAATGGGAAGGGCTGAGTGATCTAAATATACAGTCACTGTGAGATCTCAAATAATAATCTTTGACTTGTAATTGCAACTGAGCCTCTGTGGGTGCCGTCTGCATTTCCTATGTTGCATTTATGTAAATAATAAGTGTTCCATAATCATCAGTGCTTTATCTGCCAGAACTAATACCTTATTCCCTTCCAGCTGTGTCTGAACCCAGCATGATCTGGGAAATATTTTTATGATAGACATTACTGGCAGCCCACTTTCTTTCAGGCAAAAAAAAAAAATTACTGTTATCTAATAAATCTGAAAGTTACTTCAAGCCTAAAGATAACGTAGAGCTGTCAGGACCATCGGAAGACTCCCTCCTTTATCGGTCCCACTGAAGGTTGAAGAAGAGGGTTCAGGATTTCTTTTCTGCCAGCCCTCCCCATTTCTCCATTCTTATTAATAGAAAATAATAATTAACTGTAATGACTGCAGAGGGAGGTCTGGCTTCAAAATGCAAACCTGTAAGAATTCAGCTGTGCTGAAATTCAGCTCTGTTAGTCGTAGATTCAATCATTTCTCAAAATGTCAGAGTTTAAAATGAAATGGTTCAGCATGAAACGAAATGTATAATAAACTCTTCCCATATCTAAACACAGTAGTTCAAGGTCCATCACATTTTATGTTGGACCAGAGTTTTCTGCACTGTCTTTAATCCTGACCACTCTTGAAAAGGACCCCATCATTTAATCATTCAGCAGGTGTTTGATGGACACATTTAAACATTTTCTTTCTCTGCTCTTTCTAGTGTCCAAGATGAGGCTGTGGACAAAAGCAACTTTAAAAAATGCAACCAGATTGCTTTTTACAGGTATGAAGAACTGTAGTGTGGTGCTTATTTTTAAACTACTAATAGTAAAAAATATAGGAAGTAGTTACAAATTTACTTTTAATACAGCAAGTCTGCTACTTTCAGGATTTATCGTTCAAAGGTGACCATTCTACTTACCTATCAGCAAGCAATAATCAGCAGACTTTAAAACATGTACTCTTACACCCAGAATGTCTTCTGTTAAAGTTCAAAAGGATCAGTCCTCTCATCTGACAGAGCCCCAGCAATATTTGAATTTTAAGTGCACTCAGATGCAGGTCGTTCTCTTGATGTGGATGTTTCTTGATTATCTGTAGTTCAAAGCAGCAGAACACTCAACAGAAATCATAGTCTGTGACAATAGCATGTGTGATTACAGCCCTGTTGAGCAAGTACCTTGGCCAGAATTCAATGTCAAATCTAAATTCTAGGTCACTAGTCCCTTAAAGCTAACCTTATGCTAAGTCATATTTCTCGTTCCATTTCTAACTGTGCTCTCGACCTTTTTCTTCCCTCCATTGTGTTCTTTCCTGTGCTGACTGAAAGAAATGATTCCCCATTGTTACGCCAATTAGTCACTGATATATTTGGTTTATTAATGAAGAAGTTTGTGTTTAAGGTAGCCTCCAAGATCCTTATCTTCAAATAGTTCATAAAACCTGGGCATGGCATGAAGAATTCTACAAACAGTTGAAAGAGCCTTTATTTCAGGATCTCTGCCCTAAAAACGTTATCAGGGCCAAAAGCTGTAGTCAAAACTCTGTAGTCATCAGACTTATTGAGAAACAATTTCTTTGGTGTGTATTTGAAGGTTACAAATTACAAACACACACTGTTTCATCACCCCAGAATATAGAAGGTGTTCATTGGGGAGTTACAGGGATATATGACAGAAAATGAAAAATCAGATAATTCAACTGAAACTTCAGGGATAAATGAAAGAATGATAGAGTAATTGTACAGCTAAGAACTGAACACTTGAGACTATTATTGTTATAAAAAACCATATAGAGTGGTGATGGATGAACCCCTGAACCCCTCTAACATCTCATTCATAAGCATTTAGGTGTGCTCAGAACTATATTCCTCCTTTTTCCTCTTGACTTAAAATGCTAATAATTGTATTGGAAACAGTTCAATAAAAATTACTAAGTAAACATTTCTAACAACAAGTCCCTCTGTATGATATAAGCTACAAGAACTGGGGAGACCAAAAATAATCTTTTGTCTTGACAGGCGTCAGAAACGTCTACGTCCTGGAAAATCCTTGTATCAAGTGTTGTTGGATTCAGTCATATTAAGTGATGAAAATGTCAAATTCCAAATCATTCATGAGGAGAATAAGGTGAGATACCACATAGCATAAGAGGGTGCTTACAGAAAGAGCAGTGAATATTGCCAACAAGACTAATAATATTTGCAGGCTTTGAGATTCTTCAGTGATAGATATTTGAGAGATAATGCAAATTATAAGCCTAAATATGTCCTTACTAATCAACATTTAACTTAAACTTAAAAAAATTAATGGCTTTATGAAAAAAGAGAGTTTTGAATAGAACACTTTTTTTTCTGAAAAATATTTTTAATTCAGAGTTCTCTCCACTATTTCAAACTAATAAGTTCTTTTTCTGTAATGCTAGATATCAGATGCTTGAAGATAAAGAGTTCACTTAAAAGGCATTGCTTTTTCAAAGGGGTGAAGTAGAGTTAGCTGGTGTAAATTTGTATGGATGATGATTTTTACTCTCAGCAATGCTAAGGAACAATAAATCAGAAAGCAGCCATGTTTCATTTTTTTCCAGACAGTATGGTTGGTTATGCTGTGTTAAAAAGAAGTATTTTTTATCCTTATGAGTTTATCTGTTTGTTTGCTCACAGGTTCTTCTACAAGTAGAGATTTATGAAATAGAAGGCAATATTTTCAGGCTTAAAATCGATGAGGCATCTCCTCTTAGAGCAAGATACAAAGTTCCTGATGTTCTTATAAAGGAACCTACCACCCAGAGGTAAATGATGGGTGATTTAAGTGATGATGATTTAGCATCTTAATATCTTATACAGCTTCCTCCTTTATTTTACAGTACAGTTGTCCCTCTACAATATGAAGTTGTTACAGAAAGAGAAAACAAGAATGCATGTGGTTAATTTACTTTCAAAAAATTACGTGAAATACTTAGGAGAAAGTTTTATCATACGCATAAGAAACCTGAGCCTGTTTGACCCAATCAGAAAATAGCCTACTTGTTACAATGCAAAGTTTTTACCTAAGGCAGTTCCTGTTAATGTGAAAGGAATGCAAGTTCTGGATAGTTTTCTTGGCAGTTCCGTAGCTGCTTTCTGCACTGTGCAGTGAACCGTGAGCATAACATGAATTTCTGGCCTTCTTTGGCTCAACATTAGCCTTGAGTTTTGTGTAATGTATGCAGATACTCTTATCCCATCTTTTATATCAATTGTTATTTAGTTACAATGGATTTCATGTGCTGCTGATTCATATAAAGTTGTTGTTGCTTTTCATTTGGCAGATTGTTTATATCCCACAAGGAGGCAGGTATTTTGGTACTGTCAAGTGTTAATGAGGACTACAAACTTCGAGTCACAGTAAATCCCTTCCAAGTTGAGCTGCAGTCCAAGGGTGAGACTGTTATGAGCATGAATTCCAACGGTTTGTTGTATTTTGAGCACCTACAACCACCTCCCAGTGACAGGTACAGCATTTGTCTATCACATCATAGTATATACTGGTTGTGCTGTAGCTGAAGATAAGCAATTCTATGGAATTGCAATTTCTGAAAGCTCTTATGCACTGAAACATGACTTCTCTTTTACTTCATAAGTACAGTAAATACAAGGGGAAGTTCTAATAAAGAAATTCTGTATCAATTTGCTGCAGACTGCTTTAATCCCTTGCAGCAGCCATGTGCAAAATGCTAACCTCATTTAATGGCCAATTCTGCAAAACACTGAAGTATCCTGGTACCTCTTGTCTTTCTTGGGAATGAGTGATGGTAGTATGATGAGATTAATAGTTTCATATTTTTCCCACTAAATGTACTCTTTAAGTAAGTGTTATTCACTAGAAGTCAAGCTTTTTTCAACTTGCAATGTGCCATCTAGTTGCAAAGTGTCATAGGTTAATCACACTACAAAGTGCTAGAAGGATGAGAAACCTCAGTGCAGGACATGTCATGATTAGAAAATGGGCAAAGCAAGGATCTCTCTTGTGGAGCATCATTTTAAATATTGAAATTAACAGCGAGCCCTTAGCAGAATGATAAAGAAGTGAGGATATTCTGGGCAGGTAAAATGCTGATGCAGGTAGAAATAAACATGAAAGGCTAAGAAGTCAACCTAACTCAAGTATTGAGTGAAGGTTATTTTAAGCCACTGAATATTAAAATGATTTGCAAGTTTGCACCAAAAGTCTTACATCATGTATAAAGCAATGCATGGTGCTATTTTAAGTTTCTGTTTGAAATCCTTGCTTATGTTAACAATAAACTGATTATTTCTATGTATTTGTTTTCATTAGAAAATCTACAGCACAAAATGAGGAGGCAGCAAGTGATTCCTCTAAGGTAACCCATGCTTAATACAATTCCAGCAGGAATATTTTGTAAAAGAAAATTAAATTACATGTTCATTTTGCCCTATAGTATGTTTACAAATACAGTCTAACCCCTTTCAAAAAGGACCTGGTATAACATAGTGAGATTTTACAAATTCATAGTTGAAGGAAAGTTTATGTGTTTTACCATGTCTGTAGAAGGCATCAGTCAGGTAGATTTAGCACAAAAATGTTTTTTCTATAGCCTTTTCATTACTAATTTATTTCTCTTTTGTTCTCTTATTTGATCTGGAGTAGATGTGTAAAAGGGAGCTTTGTAGTGATATTTGTCATTTTCAAATTCCTTGTTCATTGCAAAGAGAGTTTCAAAAGAACAAGACCTTTTTTATAACAGTCACAAAATATGTCTCCACATACATTCAACTGCAACTGCTCTGTGAGGTTCACAAACTGTATTTAGTCATTCAACTGCCTGCCCACCCCTGCCCTGATGGGGCTTTCTCCAAAACTCACATCAGCAGCAAGGGTGATGATGTTCCAGGCTTAATACAGAAATAAAATTCTCTCTTAAAATAGACCAGGTCCTGGCAGTGCATGGAGGCACGTAGTAGCCTCCCAGGAGGCTGAGCTGTGTCTGGGATATAATTTTAGCCTCCTGCAGAGCAGATGGCTGCTTACTCCACTATTCTGTTATAAATGTCAGGAGCTGTGCTGCCTTCAGCATACTTATGTTTGAGCTCTGATTTCTGCCAAGGAAGTCAGACAGCTGCAAAAGGCCATGTCCACTTATTGTGGGATGAATGTAGAAAAGAAAACTAGGGAAGACATTGAAAGAAGTGTAAATTCTACAGCAATGAATTGCAGGACACAAGGAGGTTAAAAGTATCAGTTACAGACACTCCAGAGTGTCTGAAGAGCTTTTTCTGTTGTCTGACCTTTGCTGTTTGGGGGAACAGAAACAGAAACAGTTGGTTTCTGTTTCTATGGGGTTTTTTTCTGTTTGGTTCTACCCATGCACTTCATAAATTCATTCAACATCAAGGAGAAACACATTTTTCACAGTGAGAATACTCACTCACTGGAACAGCCTTCCCAGGGAGGTGGCATAGTCCCTATCATGGGAGATTTTGAAGATTTGTTTGAACAGGCTGCTAGATAATCTTATCAAGGCTCCCTTTACCATTAAAGGGTGGACCAGGTGATCTTTTGAGATCCCTTCCAAACTGGGCTATTCTATCATTCTGTGATTCTATCCAAGACCTCAGATATTACTTTTATCCTGTGGCAGACTGCTTGTGTACAACATATGTACATCAGTTCTTCAGTGTAAATTCCTGGAGCTGAATCTGATTTGTTTTCTTGATTTATTTATATTAGCTATATGTAGCAAAAAAAAAATCACAATATAAATCTCATATGAATAAACATAAATTTCTAAAACATACATGATGTAAGCAGTTTCATTTGATAAGCTTAGCTATTTCTATTTGCACAGGAAAAACAAGAGGATCTAGGTCTCTGGCATGAGAAATTTGGCAGTTTCTTAGACATCAAAGCTCATGGTAAGTCTCAGTCTAGTTCTGAAAACAGCTTTACTGTTCCCGTGTTCATTCATATTTCTGTCTGCTTTCTGTTTAGCTGCGTAATGTTAATGTCCCGCTCGCTACTGCTTTTCAGTTGCCTTAACTTTGTTTTAATCAGAAATCAGTGATGGGTAGCAATTTGACAAAAACTCTTCAAATATTCATTGGATCTCTGTTTAAGAGGGAACACATTAAATGTGACCCATTTCATCAAGTCATTGTATGCCATTTCTGACAGCATTAACACTATCTGCATTGTCTGACTTTACATGTACGTGTTGTATATAATACATTACTTCCTTTTTCTTTTCTTTTTTTTTAGTATTACTACATAACATTGACTTCACCTGTAGTTTATTCTCATGACATATCAGAAATCATATCTAATCATTAAGAATTGTCACAAAAAAACTTTTTTGAAGTGTGGACTAAAAAGGGAATACTGAGCGATCTTAAGTGATAAAGATGAAGGTTATAGACACATGAGAGCGGTAGCTCAAATACAGTTTAAATTATAAATTACCAAAATATATGATGATCTGCTGTCCATCCCTTTGTATTCTATGTTAATTAAGTTGGTTAGCTTTGTCCATTACCATTATCATGCAGACTTTTATAGCAACCATCACTACCCAGCAGCTGCAGTAGGAAGAGGGAAGTCTGAAAGCAATTTCTTTTGGTGACAGAAACTTCCTCAGTTCACAGTAAAGACACAGAGGGCAGGAAGCTGTTGCCCTTGTTGTTCATGCTATTTCTCACGTCTTAGGCCAGCATCATGTTTTTCTGTTTTTTGTGTCAGAAGAATAAAGTCCATATGGATCAGATTCTGATCCTGAAGCCACTGCTTGTCAGTCTGCAGGATCTCTGGTTGCCTGCCAAAAGTTGCTCTGGATTCAGTAGTGTGACAGGATGATATCACTGGTAGGGACTCTTGTGCATGCTGCTCCCCTGGCTGAGGCTGAAGACAAGACCAGTGGGAAAGAGACAATTCAGATCCTGAGGTCCACTGTGCTGCAAAATTTGGCTTTTAGGTACTGGGATAGAAACAGGAGATAATTTTAAGTAGTTTCACTACCAAATAAAGAAGTGACGTGTGTTTACGTGGATTTGGGGTTTTTTTCTGTTAAAGTGATTCATTTTATCTTGTTAAGAAGTTCAAAATCAAAAGAAATACGATAAAATCTGTTTCAAACATTACCTTTATAGAACAGAAGTAATAATGGAAGTGAAGTTGAAAGGAAGCATGAAATAGTTAATTATTGAAACATTAAAACCTATTTTCTTTTGGTTTATCCAGTTAGGTTGCTCTGCTTTATTCCTTTCAGATAAGCCTAAGAACTCTGCGTTCTCATCATTTAATATCATTTCCACAGGTCCTACTTCTGTAGGCATGGACTTCTCTTTACATGGATATGACCATGTTTATGGAATACCACAACATGCAGAAACACTTCTTCTCAAAAACACCAGGTAAAGGTGTCAAGGTGTCAGATTGCTAGTGAATGCAGGGTCTTTTTTTTTTTTTTTAAGAGAGAGCTATAACATGTTATTAATAATTTAATACAGACAAGAGTTTGAGATATGTGTATCATATAGTGTATATTTTAGTTTAATGATACAGCAAACTGAATTGTAGCCCCTATCCATGTGGAGTAAGGTGTTCTGCTTTCCCTAGCGTGCAATTTCATGAATGGCCCTTTCTGTTCTCTCCCAATTTTCCATGCGGTATTTTCCTGACTTGCAGGATTGGTCACGTTTTAGCAGAACTCATAAAAGAGCAGTTCTATGGGAGGATGGGAGAGTTCAGAAATAATATTTTAGGATTTAAAGCGAATGCACAGTACTCTCACTGGCAGCAAAATTCTTGTTTGCTTCAGATAGTGAGGACAAAAGCAAAGGAGCAGTAATGTAGGCAGTCCATATTTCAGCTCTGGATGCTAAACAAAAGACCAGAATGCAGAGGACTCACTGAGTATTCACCAGGTTTAGTGGGACAGCCATAGAGTTAAAACTAGCCTAGTGCAAGATGCTTACATGTAACAAACACATCTGTTTGTTTGTCCTAGTGATGGTGATGCCTACCGGCTTTATAATTTGGATATTTTCGGCCACAAGATACATGACAAAATAGGTATTTATGGTTCAGTTCCCCTTCTCTTAGCACACAAGCCTAACAGAACTTCAGGGATCTTCTGGCTGAACTCTTCAGAAACACTGGTGGATATTAGTACAAAGGCAGTAGCTGAGGTGAGAATTATTCACTTTCCTCAGAATTAAATTACAAAAGAAAACACTTCAGGACAGGGCCAACAGGAATATAACACTTCTGTAGATTTATTTTTTGCTCACTAATGGAGAATTGCTAGTCTCTTCCTCCTGTCCTCCCTATTGCTAGACTTATTGTATAAACTAAAAGAACAAAGAGATGGCTCCTTTCAAGAGCCAAGTTATAGATCTTGTATCTTAACAGGTCTACAGGAGGAGACAGAGAGAAAATACATAGAAAAAATCTACACAGATGGATGTAGAAGGCAGAAAACATGGTGGACAAAAATCTTGACATTCACTTGGATTTGAGAAATTTTTATGAGTGTTTAAATTCTTGGAATTCTTGCCACAGATTTCTGCTTAGCAGGCTCACTCTTCTGTGGAATGTAGTTGAACTTGGAGAAACATAATGTGGTCAGGAAAGGAACTCTTGAAACATGAACATAAGAATTCTGTTAAAATTGAAACAATGACAAAAAAGCAAATCATTATTTTCTAGCACTGCATTATGTGATTAATTTTTTTTTTTTACTTATGATATAGATATTACTCAAAGATCCTACAGAAAATTCACCATCTTTAATTACGGAAATGCTTTAATTATTTTGCCACTTATTACCCATTTTTTCTCATTACCTATTACTCTACTTTTTGTAAGTGGTATGCAAGGTTAAGGATTTGTGAAGGATATATAAGAAACATTCAGTGTGTATTCCTAATACCTGTCAGGTATGTGTTAGTGAATTTTGTGTGTTTACCTATTTGCCCCTTCATTGAATAAAAGTTTGATAGAGAGAGAGATTCAGGTTTACCTTGTTTTCCTTCTAAGCACTCTCCATCCAGATCTGCTGCAGAGACTGCTAAGCAGAGAGCAGTGCCTCTAACTGATGTACGCTGGATGTCAGAAAGTGGGATCATTGATGTTTTCCTGCTGATGGGACCCACTGCATTTGATATCTTCAAGCAGTTTGCACAACTGACAGGTAATAACTCACATAATTGGAGTCAGAATGGCACACTTACCCAGAAGATTCTCTGAGGAACATGCTGTACTCAAGAGTTTTTATTAGGTTAGTCAATATTTACCTAACCCATTGTGTGCAGGAGGCCAGTTGTTCCCAAACTGCAGTGGGTAGATCAAAGGCTCGTGCTTGTGAAGACAGGCCTCTATCCTTGTTTTCCCCAGTGTTCATAGCTGGTCAAACTTGGCTCTAATTGAGAAGCCAGCATAATCGCTGCTATCTGAAACTGCACCCTTAGATGAAGAGGTGAAACAAGGGGCTAGAATTGCTGGTCACTATCAAGACATGCCGCCTTGTAATGTGGAAAGACTGAATTTATTGACAGTTTTATCTTCACTCACATACTCCTTCTAGGCACTCAAGCCTTGCCCCCACTTTTTTCTCTGGGCTACCATCAGTGCAGGTGGAATTATGAGGATGAGCAAGATGTCAAGGCAGTGGATGCTGGCTTTGATGCACATGACATTCCTTATGATGTCATATGGCTGGATATAGAGCACACAGATGGCAAGAGGTATTTTACTTGGGACAAACAGAAATTCCAGAACCCCAGAAAGATGCAAGAACATCTCAGGAAGAAAAAACGGAAGGTAAACAATATTGTGGGAAGAAAGAAAAGATTTCTCTTGCGTAGTTTGAATCCACCCAATCTAGCTTTAAGCAGGGTACTTCTTAACAGGTGAGCAGGTGAACTACAACAGAATAAATTAGACTGTGTTGCCATCAGGTGATGCTTCCAGCAGGCAAGCTGTCTTGTTTAATTCAGTTCCTCATACCATTTTATTATTTAGTAGTTTGTTCTGTATCCTGACAATCCAGCTAAATTTGATACATGTGAAACTCCATCTTACAGAAGCAGCTCGGTGCTGTCATTGATGAACACAGCAGAAAATTTTTCTTCTTAACATGAGCTTTCACCATTGATAGTTTCTGTGGTTGCTCCAGCTTTTCTTTGTGTTTCTGTATTTCTGTTTTTACAGCTAAAATATTTTCTTTGGAATTACTGAGTTGTGGAATTGCTTAATGCTTGGTCTTTGCCAAAAGTCAATGAACAGGGGATTGTTGAAATAGCATTCAGGTTTTATAATCTCTCATTTGGAGCTATAGTACTTTCTCAGCTCTGCAGCAAAGCAGCAGAATGTAACTGCAAAACACAATACCTGTTGCTGTTCTATGCTACACAAACTAAAATGAATTTAAATGTCTTAAGGCATAATGATTTTAAGCATGCACATGAACACAGAAGTCAGATATTTTCCTATTCACAGAATACACTAGTGAATTAAACACAGTTTTTAGGGGTTGGGGTACTTGCTTTTATCTGAAACAATGGTTTTGTCATTTATTTCAAAAGGGAGAGTTCAGGCACTCATTGTGAATTCAGGTCCTGCACATGTCTAACACAGTATATAAAAAACCTGGTATCTGCTTTTTAAAACTAGCAAGACAGCTCTCATCTTTACCCGAGATGAAGTCATTCTCTGCCTTTTATCAAAAGTGAACTCTTAGTGTTTTCTTAAGCACAGCTGATGTTAATTATATGTTTTATTTTCTTACTCTGGCAGCTTGTGGTCATCGTAGATCCTCATATTAAGGTTGATGCCTCGTATACCCTGTATGCACAGGCAAAAGAAAAGGGATATTTTGTGAAAGACAGAAATGGGCAAGATTTTGAGGGCATCTGTTGGCCAGGTAAAAAACACTTTGTCTTTATATTTTAAGCTGTTTATTTTAAAAATTTTGCAGAATAGTTTGATTGGGATCCATGGAAGCAAAATTGCATTCTTGTATTTATTGTAAATATTAATAATTATAATAATAATTAAAATTAATATAATTTATAATAATGGAGGGGTTGGTATAATCATGTCCTGATTGCCTCAGCTGTATAGATTGCCTTTGTTATATCTATTGGATCTGCAGATAGTCCCAGTGCCTAGAACTAAAAGAGTTGGATTTATTGATGAGAACAGCCATTCCTCTTCCCAACTTGTCTTGGACACAGAAATGCAGTCTGGTCTGCTGCAGTGAGCACAGCTTATGGAGGCTGGATGAAATGTAGTGAACCCTGATCCAGAAGACTTTGATTCAAGAGTAATACAGTGATTTGACATATTGTTTCACGAGAAGATCTCATTGCAGGGAGGCAAAGGAGGTTGTCTCCCTTCTTTAGAGACAGGAGGCCCACAATCCTGGCAAAGGAATGATTATGGGAAAAATCAAGGACATATTACAACTTCTAGTAGCATGGCAGGATGTAGTTATTCAGCTTCTCAGTGACACTTTTCTGTTTGAGCTCAGAATACCAGCGATGTTGTCTTTCCCTGACTACTTGTTCACATGTGAACTTATTTCAAACTACTAGCAGACATCCTTAAATGGTGCTCAGCTTCAGACCTCCTGAATCTAAGTGTGTTGACCTTCACAACATGGCAAGGGGTGTACTGAATTCCAAGTCAGCCTGGCATTTGCTCTTGAGCTTTAATTTCAGAAAAAATAGCAAATACAGTATTGCTGCCTATGGAAACCATTGTAGCTTTAGGCCATTGTATTTAGGTGCAAAGACAATGTCCTTCAAATCAGGTCAATAATTGGGATCTCCCACATCCACAGGTTCCTCTTGTTACCTGGATTTCACCAGTCCTGAAGTGCGAAAATGGTACGCAGATCAATTTGCCTTCAAAACATACAAGGTTTGTATTTATTGGCTGGGTTGGACTCAATGATCTTGAAGGTCTCTTCCAACTTAGTGATTCTGTGATTATTTGCTCTTATCTACATATCCCAGAAAGCCTGAAAAGGGAGAAGAGAGAAGATACTAAGCAAGTTGTTGGCCTTTGTAGCTCTATTATTGTAGTGTAGATGAAAATATCTTGGTAAGCTGAAGTACCACAGAAGGATTTTCTCCATGGACTTGTCTACACTGAGTCAGTTGGAACCCATATGCCACCAGTGAACACGCACACTTAGTTGGAGCAGTAAAAGGGACAAACTGCAGGCATTTTAAGAACCCATAATCTGAAACAGCTGCTGCTATTCCAGCCTTTACTACCGTGATAGCACGCAAGGAATGCTGTGGGAGTGCACTCTCACAGCTCAGTCACTTCATCCTGACCTTCTGGCCTGGTGCTGAAAGTGTCTGAGTGGCCATTGCTGCACACCTCCAGTTCCCCTCACCCTGCTCCAAAGTTCTGGTTTGCAGTAGAGTTATTGAAATCACTTCCCTGTTAGACATACATAGTAGATATTTCCCATGCTGCTTTTCCTCTCCAGCTTTGACCTTTGGCCTTCTCTGATTTTCCCTCATGGCTGTTTTATACTTCTCTTTTCCCTGCCTCTCTTCCCTCACCAGAAAGCAGGAATAGCAAGTGCCTGCTGAGTTTTGTAAGAATTGCAAAGATCAAGTGGGCTTGCAGGCTGCTACCCTGACTAGAAGGGCCTCTAAGAGGGATGAGATGAATGACTGGAGCCTTTCAAGTGAAGAGAAGTGTAATTACCAAGTCTTGTTTTTGTGCTGCTGTTTCTACTCATACCCCAGACTGGCCTGACACCCACTTGAGATAAACACTCCAAGTCACAGGATTGGCTCTGTCATGACCTAATTGCAGCCCTGTGTCACAGGCATCCACTAATATCCTCTTTGTATGGAATGATATGAATGAGCCTTCAGTCTTCAAGGGGGCAGAACTAACAATGCAGAAAGATGCTGTGCACTACAACAACTGGGAGCATCGGGAAGTACACAACCTCTACGGATTCTACCAGGTAGAGTATCTGGAGACACAAACAGCAGTTATTCTCATGGAGTATGTGTGATGTGGTACTTCACACAGTAATAGCCTTCTATAACCTTCATTAAGGCCTGAAACTCTGCTGGATATTGCAATATTTGAAATAAACTGTGATTGGTCACAAGAAAATGTGACATCATCTGTGCCTTACTACCATAATAATGTAAATTACTGTCGCAGTCGTGCTAGAGAGTGAGACAGAAACTCACTAGCTAACTGACAATATGAAGAGAGAAGTTTATTTTGAACACAGACTTTTATAACACTGATAGTTGCCATTAGCTGCTTGGTTTTATGGTAATTTATTTGACTCTATTGGTGGCTTCAGCTAACGTAATTCTAAGGACACTGTTTCTAAACTTAACTATTGTTTATATTTCTTCTTTAGAGACTCACTTATTATCTCTAAAATTTCTCTCTGGCTGTGTGAGCACAGCCACAAATTACATTGGCTGTGACTACTGAATCTTTTTGCTCACATACATTCTAATAAGAGCATGTTATTTAATAATAGGTATTATTTCTGGGTACAGAATTGTCTTTGTTTTTCTGCCTTAGAAGGGCTAAAATGACTGTGTAGAAAGTACCCTAATTAAAGAGTTTGTCTTCCTGACTTTTCTATTCATGATTTTCAGCAAATGGCAACTGCAGAAGGACTCATCAGACGTTCTTCAGGGAAAGAGAGACCATTTGTCCTCACACGATCTTTCTTTGCTGGATCACAGAAGTATGGTTAGTAAGGATTAGCTGGATGCCTTCCTTGCTGCTTTGTTCTATTAAGTTTGATGGATAGTAGTCTAGAGAGGACAGAAACGGTCTTAGAAATACTGATGTGGTAAGCTCATAAGAGTGCAAGTGATTAAAAAAATCAGGAAAGGCTGGCAAGGTGTGTATGATTCAAAGGCAGAACGGCAACTTGTGACAAATCAATACCTGCTTTTATTGCCTATTTCAGGAGTATGCATGTATAAAGAGAAAAAAAAGGTGCAATGTACAGGAATTCCAAAGTAGTTCATAATTATTCTTGTCTTCTTTCCTTAACTGCAAGCATAAACTGAGATATATATTCAGTTTTCCTGCATAATACTGAAACTGGATATTTCCAGGGGCAGTGTGGACTGGAGACAACACGGCAGAGTGGAGTTACTTGAAAATATCCATTCCAATGCTTCTTACCATCAACATGGCAGGGATTTCATTCTGTGGAGGTAATGTGTTTCTCACTGTGCATAAATGATGCCATCAAGCTTGTTATTCCCAAGGTAGACTTCAACACAGACAGTGGAAAGCTCAACAGCCCTGTGCACTGCCAAGTGGTTTCACAGATCAAGCTGGTTTCAGAAGCCTGAAACCTGGCTCTCACCATCATGTCTCCACTAACTTTTGTGCAGTGTTTGTGTCCCATCTGGAGCAGCAGTCCTCAGGTGGTGTCCTGTTCACAGCATCGCTGTGACAGTCCTCTGTCCCTGGGAAAGTCACTCACTTAGCCTTCAAAACCTCTCTTGAGATTTTTTTTTCAAAGCATAACTTGTTGCACCCATTTTTACTGTTATTTGGACAAGCAGCTGCCCTACAGCAGAACAGCGAACAAACTGTGAAATGCGTGGATTTATACACTTGGAATGTTTGTTAGAGGAGAGCTTCACATTTTCCAGAGCAATCTCCAAAAGTGTGTATTTTTATGTGTCTGCGCAATATCTAGCTGATGTGGGAGGGTTTATTGGAGATCCAGACCCAGAGTTACTTGTGCGCTGGTATCAGGCGGGAGCCTACCAGCCCTTCTTCAGAGGTCACTCCAACATGGAGAGCAGACGGCGCGAACCGTGGCTCTTTGGGGAGAGGAGCACGCAGATCATCAGGAGAGCCATCAGAGAGCGCTACGTCCTGCTGCCCTACTTGTACACTCTGTTCTATCGGGCACACACGGTGGCCGAGCCCGTCATGAGGTAAGAGCACGAGCCAGGAGGCCTAGAGGGTATCTGCAGGAGCTTGGAGAAGGGAGGTTAAATTGAATTACCACCTCTTAATTTCGTAGTTACTTATTTCACTATTAAAAGGGAGAAAAACAGACAGAAGTTCTAATACTGAGCTCTCTTTTCATGCGTTCTGCAAGCTTTGTTAGAGCTGTCAAAGGAAAATCATGTTTTGAGTTTTTTCCCAAGTGACACCTGGAACACACATTCAATAAATTCAATATTCAATCACTTCAATAAACACATTGCAGTCTTTAAAGTTTTTAAACTAGTCTGGACTTCAAAATTTTCATCATGATAAAGACCATCACATAGTAGTCCAGCTAGAACATAAAACAGTGCTTAATGGACTCTGAACTTGTTGACCTAGAAATGTAAATGCCATTTTGCCCCTCATGAAAATATTTCTTACTGCTTAATTGTTACTGTTATAAAATCTTATTTCATATTAATAGTTTTATAATTTTTTCTGCAGTATTCCTTATAATGTTTCTTTTAGTAGAAAATTTAATCATCTAGAACAGAAATGAAATTAGAAATTATTTGTTCTTTTGCTTTCTAACCTCTTAAAAATGTACCTCTATGGAACTGAATGCAGCATTTCTTTCAGGAAGAGATGAATGTCATTAATCTCCCTGGTGTAGATTATAATCTGTGTGTTTGCATTTGCCCTAGAACTGTTCTTTTGCACACACTTACCGTTATATTTTGTTATGCAGATACATCACATAAGTTTTAAAAACAACAAGGTCTTTTTGACAAGGGTTGAGTGGTTTGAGTTTTGAAGATAATATGCGTTACAGACATAGTGTGAGTGTCTGTCTGCATGTATGTAGGTGTAAATGCACCTGTTTTATGCACTGACAGAGACAGTGGGTTTCTGTCTTTCTTGAAATGAAGCTTTTGTTGACATGTGAGCTGCCCACATGTCAACAAAAGTGTATTAAATCACACTTCCATTGTGTTAAGTTTGCTGCAGTAGGTACAGAATTAGAGAGGAAGTATATTTTTCTCACTGAGACAAGGAGTGTATTTCTCATTAGCAAGCACATGAGCAGCAGGGCTGCAGTGAACAAGTGGATGCCTGTGGGTGAGCAGGTGAGCCAGGCTTCTGTGTAAGGAAACCCAGACTCCATCTCTTAACAGGCTATTGTTGTCATAATCTCTCAAACTTTAAATATACAACTCCTGTTCCATAACCAGATTATTATTACACTACCCTTTTTTGAGAAAGACTGAAAATGAGCTTCTGGTGCAGGTTTTTCAGGTGTGGCCAGGAGAAGACTTTCTATAAAAGCAGCAGGAAGCTGTTGAGAGCAGGAAGGACTGTGCTGCAGGGGCCAGCATTGCTGGTAGGCTGGGACACAAAGGCTCATTCATCTCTCCTTGGACAGAAGGAAGGTACATGTAGAAGGCAGGAGGGAAGAAGTTGAGGCCACAGATGTAAAGATAATACTGGAGTGTCTTAACCCATGCTCTACTGGGGACTCTCAACAGTGACTCAAAGGGGCACAAAAGAGGACCTTGCCATATCTTCAGTTCTTGATAACTGTGCCTTGTAAAGAGAGGAAGAAAATGGAGCCTGAAAATGCCAGAAAGACTTGAATAGGTTGATTGGAGAGGAAAAATGTAATTGAATTCTATTATCTTTCTTTTCTATAGGTCTCTCTGGATAGAGTTTCCAGGGAAAATGGAAACTTTTGATGTGGAAAATGAGTACATGCTGGGTAAGCAGGTGTCTTATTCTCTGCACTTTGAGTTAAATGTTGTTGAGGTGTTGCATGACAAAAAGAAAGCATAAAAACACTGCCCAAGACTTAAAAAAAATATAATTGAATATAAAACTTGAGACCTCTTTAAGGGACCTACTTTTAACAGCACTTGGAAAACAGAGGACACAGGAGATGCAAAAACTCAGTAGTATCTCACTAGTCACTTTGAAAAAACATGATTGGTTTTGACCTGAAACATCAAGTTCAGTGGAGCAGCTAAGATCACAGTCTGCTTCAAAAATGGTAGTAGTAAACAACTGCCACCCAAACATGATTGGTTTTTACTGTGGTATGGCTGGCTGCTGAAGTTAGTCAGCCATCAGCCCACTACACAGGCCTTTTTCTTCAATAGAAAGTGAACCTAAGCATATGACATGCCCAAGCAAGCTCCTGAAATGCGGGAGGTTGACAACCCCAGCACAGGTTGACAACCTAGCACACGGGTTCTGCTTTGGGGAGATGCAGCCTTGAGGACTATAGCTCTGTTTATGTTTTTCTCCAGGAAATGCTTTGTTGGTGCATCCAGTCACAGAGAAGGAGGCCAAGACAGTGACAGTTCTGTTTCCAGGGTCAGAGGAGGTAAGGATGTATGTGAATTGCTCTACTGTTCAGCTCAAGGAAGTATTTTATGCAGAAACCTTCCAGCTCCCCATCTAATAACTGCTGAGCACTACTGCTGTGGCTGGCCATGCTGTGCCACTCTGAACCCTTCCTTCCATCTTGATGCCTTGCTTGCTTGGCTCACAGTTAATTTACTTTCTTGCTTTTCCAAGAGCTGCTGCACAAATTTCAAGTCACCTGCAGTTTAAATCTCCCTTCAAAGCTTGCTCATCAATCACCATGAAACAGCTTCCCTACATTATCAATTTCCTTTTTTCATGTATTTCTCTTTGGGTTAAACTTACCATTTTATGTGGAGAAAAAGGGAACGTTGAAGAAAGGTCAGAAGGAAATCAGAGGGAAACTGTGGGGAGGGTAATTTTAACAAGACAAGCCTCAGTACCCTGGGACACGTATAGCAAACACTGACTCATACAGAGAGCAGTTCTTGTATGAAGTAAAGGTATTTATCCACAGGATGGCACAGTGGTTCACTCCTACAAAGAGCATTTGGCTACAGCAGCTGTGAAGTGGAGGAAGGGAAATGATTTGGAGAAAATAGTTGCTAAGGGAAAGCCTGAGACTCCAGAGATTAAGCAGCAAAAGGGAGTGTATGAGACCATGCAGAGCTTTGTGACTCCACTAATGTACCTGAGAACAGTTAGAATTCTTCTCAGTTTAAGGAGAAAAACAGACTAGGCTCTCCAGACAAGTTAAGGAAAATACTTTTATCAAGATCTCTGTGGCAATTGAGTGCTTGGCACACTTAAAGCACTTAAACCTGCTGGCAAGTGTGGTGCATGGGAGATTCACCTGTTATTAGCAACTTTGTTGTTAATGTTCACTTCAATATAAATATGCTTTTTCAAGAACTAGATTTTAAAAAAATTTTAAGTGTTTCATTGTTTTGCACTCCCATATGCTTTAAGACATACAAGACATTGTGCAAACTGTAGAAAAGGTCGGATTATTTTTGTTCTTCAGAAATCACAATTTATTCTTTTCATCCAGAAGGTCATTTAATTTAAATAGTAAATGCTTTTTCTTGCCTATCAAATAGGTTGTTAGGAATACCGACAAGTTGAGCAGGAGAGTAACTGCATCTGCAGAGGGAACAGATTTTGGCATATGTGGCATGCTCATTCTTATTTCATTTTTTCTAGATTTGGTATGATTTCAGAAAATTTAAGCGAATGGAAGATGCAGGCACAGTGAAGATCCCAGTAACACTGGAGAATGTATGTTTTTGTTTTAAAATGCTACTTTCATGGAGCAGAAAAAAACCCAAGCTTTTGTTTTGTCAATATTCAGAATCAGAAAAGTGACAGTTCAATTTCCTTATAGAAATGTAATCTAAAACAGCATTTGTTTAAAAGCCCCATCTCCTTTGTTGTTAGATTGAACACTACTGTGTCCTGGTGGTAAAGTGAGGTGATGTAAGGGTTACTTTTCCAAGCAAAATTATTTTGCTTATATACATACAGAAGGTTACTGTATGTTAGTTGAATGATTATATATTTGTGGTAAAAGTTCATTTCTAAGTTGAGCAAACTTCTGTTATCTCTGATCCTTGTTAAAATTACATTATCAGAGTGCAGGAACCTTTCTGCCCTGGCTTTGTGTTTTTGCAGATTCCTGTATTCCAGCGGGGGGGCACTGTGATACCTCTGAAGACCACAGCTGGGAAATCCACTGAATGGATGATAGATATTTCTTACAAACTCCACGTGGCCTTAGACGCAGAGGTACTCTGGGACAGCATTCCCTTTTTACAAAGATATCTTCTACTCCATCTGACCTTTGTAGGCCCTTGCTGCCTGTTTGACCAGCACAATGGCTTCTACATTTGAGTGCCCAATGACTCTTCTCCACTTGTGCTATTAGAGGGGACTCAAACCTCTCCCCCACTGTCCCCTCTAAGCATGACTATCTGAGCACCGCAGAGGCAGAACATTTTTCTGACCTTTTTCAGCCCTTGTCTAGTCCCTTGGAGGAAGGAGCAGAGAATAAGCAGGCCACAAACTTCCTTTTGGACACAGAGGGGGAACTTCCTGCAGCTGTCTTTGCTAATAAAGAGGTGACACGTGGCACCTGCATCAGTTTACAAAACCAGGATGTCCAGCACTCTCAGAGCTGGATTGCCTGAGCCTTCCAGGGATACAAGCTGCTAAAGAAAAATAAACACACACCTTCAATATGAAGCATAACATATAGTGGGACAGTTTCATTATTCAGCACTAGAAGCTGCTGTTAATTTGTGCTCTATCTGGTGTGTTTCACAGGCCTGTGCCATAGGTGAGCTCTACATAGATGATGGGCATTCATTTCAATATCTCCACAAGAAGCAGTTCCTGTATCGGAAATTCACTTTCCACAAGAACATTCTCTCTTCCAGGTAACAGCAATTATGGACAAAACCCACCAACACACTGTCACTGGAAATGCCTGTTCTAGCTCATGAGGCCTTCTTACAAATGTAGCAGTATTAGTCTCATCTATTGCTTAGTGAAGTCTGAGAAAGTGCAGAATCTGTCATAAAACTGCAGAGGTAAACAGTGTTCTACATAAGTCTGAAGGCAGTAACACATGAGTTACTGAGTTGTCTCATATTGTTTCAGCCTAGTCAAGCTCAAGATTCTGCAGATTGACACAAATATAAAGAAAGTCATTAGAAAGAGTACAGCCTTTCTGAGAGACAAAAAAGATAAACGGGGAGATTTGCAAATAGGCAACACCTGGAGTGTTTGTATTTTCTAAGACTTGTTTTCTAACATAATCTTTGCTGCAAGGGTGGTCAGTCACTGGAACATGATTCCCCAGGGAAGTGGTCAAGGCATCAAGCAATTCCTAGTTCAAAGCACATCTGGACGATGATCTGAGCCACATGGGTTAGTTTTAGGTAGTCCTGCAAGGAGCAGGGAGTTGGGCTTGATTCTTATCTGTCCCTTCCAACCTGAGATATTCAGTGCTTCTGTCTGGGAACAAAACCCACACCACTGCAGTCTCCCAAAGTAATCAACAAATTCACCAGATATATATTAGCATGAAGAAAAGCACTTGAAGGGAGACACAAGGGGACACCACCTGCAAAGGCTCAGTGACAAAACCTAAAAGCCAAAGAGATCCTTAGCTGCTTGTAAGGAAAGAGATGCCAAATATATCACACTATAACACTTTTACTGTTAAGGTATGTTGCACACAGGGCTGTGTAGTGCATAAATGGTGATTCTACAGGCGTTTTTTAGTCCTTCAAGCTTCAAAAATGTGCAGGAGTTGGTCCTAAAACTACAAAATTTAATACAGACCAAAATTATTTAGCTTGGATAATGTGGTTAAAAGTATACTTCAAATCTCTTTATCTGGAATATGAAATCTGAAAATCTTAAAAATTCAGGATGGAGAAAAAAATGTTGCTAAATTGCTAGCAAATCTAGAAGTTGGAAAAAAGTCATTTTGAGATGAATAACATTCTGTTCATTACAAAAAGTTACTTTTTGGTTTGAGGTTTCTTAGAGCTTTTTAATTCATTGAATTAGTTACAAAATTAAACATAATTTTGTCTCAGATTGAAATATCTTACTTGAAAAAATGTTAAAATTAGCTTTACATTTATATTTAGGAGTTTTAACTACTGTTTTTTGAAAATCCAGAACTTTTCTGGCTCTCAAAGCCATGTTTTTTGCCATAAAATAGCTTCTCAAACTGTTTTTCTTCTGACTGTGAAATCTGATATGCAGTAAAAAAATCAGCTGACAATGGGAGAAAGTTTTACTTGTTTTTGAGAGAAAGGTAAATAGAGGAAACAAATATAGTGAGCTTTCAGGATGAGACTGAAGCAATAGTATTTGTGTGATACTGAACTTATATATGGAAAGAAATTGATGTATATGAAATAATTTTATTTTTTCAGCTGCGTAGATGAAAGTGGACAATACCACACTACATGTGTAGTTGAACGGGTGGTAATTCTGGGATTTGGAAAACAACCCACTTTTGTGACAGCCAGTTCCAAAGGTAATGAATTTACTTCTATTTTACTACAATTTTTTTAAATTCTGTTGCTCTGCTGCCATTCACTAGAGGTGTCAAACTGACAGGTCTGCAAAGGAAGTGTTACAGCATAGGAAGCCTCTTTGTTTAGTTTTCTTTGCTACTTTTTCTATATCAAAGACAGAATTTAGTGAAAGGAACCAGCAGCTATTCACCACTAATACTATGTGCAGAACTGAAGAACACTGACTTTGAAAGATGATCATCAGTAAAAGTGGTTTAGAATGAACACGTCCAAACAACATTGTCCTGCACAGGACATGAGCAGAGGTGGCACTTCAAATGAAGGCCCATTTGCTCAGGTCTGTCAACCTGCCTAGTCTAGAACAGGAAACTTGCAGACAAACCCAGATTTACTCTTCTGTTTCCATGTTCATCCAAAAGCTCTGGAGTTCCAGACTATATGGAGATCTCTAGAAGTTGCAGGGTATCCCATAGGGATAGGCAGTAGCATCTACAGAAAAGGCTTGCAATTTCTGGTTGCTTTCCAAGTATGTCCTTTCACTTTGAGAGTCGTGGGGAAACGGACTTTTGGCCTCCACCTGTCAAGGGTGTGTGTAGGAACGCCTGTGCAGAAACCAGGGTGATTTTTTTCAGAAAAATCCTTGAGTAGTTCCATAGTTTGATGTACCATAGTTTGAAAGATCAGAAAAAAAGAAATAGTTACTTTCTTATTCTGCTGCTTTCTTATATGTGTGCTGGAAGATTTGACTTCTATTTGTTTTTTAATCAATCCTTTCCATCAGTGGCAGGGACAGTTGGAACTAAAAACTGTAGAGAGTCACGTGTAGCTGTGTTTCAGAGGAATTCTTCTTAAATTAAATAGAAAACTCTCTTGTCCTGTTCAGATGGGAAAAAGAAAGAAGTGGTTTACACATATGATATGAGGACCTCTGCACTAACACTGGAAAACTTAGCCCTGAGTGTTGATGCTGACTGGGAGATCTGTATCAGCTGAAAGGAGATGCAACTTCTTCAGAGAAACCGTCCATTGAGAGGCTGAGGAGAAATAAACTGGGAGGACTTCAGATGTTCACTTGAATCCAGTTAAATCAACAAACATATTTTCCACCAGCACACCCAAACTAACATTTCTTACAGTTTTTCTTTTAAAGCACTAATTTGGACTTAGATAACTTTTCTGTTCCGCAAAAGTAATAGCACTAGGATTGAATCTTTGGGGAAATAAGCTAAATACTATTTGCATTAGGCTCACTTCAGTTAGGCATTAAGCTTCAGTTCTGCCTTCACTTGCAATAAAAAATTATGAGTTGATGGGGTGAGATTGTGGCTTGTTGTCACAGGCCCTAATGTAAGTATTTGAAAATCCCGCTGTTCAGAGACTGGAGCACTTGAGGTCTGGGCCAGCTCAACAAGCAGCATCAGCAGATATGACAGACACAGAGGTTATCACCAGAGTTCTGCCTGCCAGCTACCTTCTGAAAACAAACACAGAAGGAGCCACCCAGTGTGATCGCAGACACTTCTGCTTTCCAGTCCTTATGACAATGCAAAATTAGCTGGTCTGCATGGGAAAGTAAACAGCAGGCTCTCCAAACAGCTCAGGCACTGGAGGTGAGGTTTGGGTAGCTTGTGCCAGTTGTGCAATAGTAGGAGACAGTAATGTGGTGGTGCAGAAGGCTCCCTAACAGCCAACTTTGAAACTTGGATTTCAAAAAGGCACAGGTCCTCATAGGGGCAGTACTGGCTTAGGATAGCAACTATACTCACACAAAAGCATTTTCCATGTTACTGCTCCCCTCCTTCTGCAAGTACTACTTAAAAAAAAGTTTTCTGTTAGGAAAGCGTTGGCATTGATGATTGAACATCATTAATTAAAGCCAGCCCAGTGAAGGAGCTATGCTTTTCCACATTTTCCAAGTCCTGCCAAGTTTAGGCTTCCTTTATACGAGTTTTAGTCATGCCACTTTTTAGTATCTGGCTGAGATTTGAGCTAGGCATTTATGAAGCAAATTTTAATCTTAATTCTGCATTCATGCATCCCACTTAATGCTTATTTCTCCTTTCTATTACAAATCAGCCTAATGTTCCCTTGCCTTCTTTTCCCACCATCTCTGCAAACAGAATTGGTGTGTTTTGATGCTTGCTTCACTTGCAAAACAGAGACATCCTGAGTCCCACATCCACTACATCCTGCCTGTTCCCTCAGGCCACCTTAGGCATCTCTTTTCACAGGCTGCCATTGCTCCACAGGGTTTGTTTACCCTTTCCATTTGCTAAACTTGTCAGCTATATTATTTTGAAAACAGTTCTGCTTTGAGTCAAACCTGAACATGCCATCTGTTGGGTTTCTGGTTTTTCTGGATTTCTAGTTCATTTAATTTCTTTTAGTAAGATAAGGAAGTATTTGCTAAACACATCAATAAATTAACTCGTAGGAAACAGAGAAGGGTGGTCATCATTTTTGCCACCTAAAGATAACGTAACATTACTAATCCCCCTGTCATTCCCACCTGCTGCTGTTTGTCCTCTGCAGGGCAGATTTGTGGGAACAGCAAGCGTGAGAGCAAACTGTGAGTACTCTGCTCCTGATTACTCAAGCATAGTTTGCTCCCCACCAGATCCTTAGCTTTCTTATTTTTTATTCTGCAGAGCTATTTGTCAGCACCCTCCAGGAGACAGTGTGAGCCTCCACTCCAGGAGCTGGCAGCATAAATACTGTTGTGCTTAATGCAAATATGTTAATCCAGGTAGAACAGCAGCAAATAAATCTTTTACATCTGTGAAAAGAGAGACAGACCCTATTTTTCTATCAACTTCTAAGCTTTGATTGATGATTTCTTACTAAGTTGAAGCATAGCAGTGCTTCTGGACAGGATATAGTTATTGCCTTGAGTAATTTAATAAAATATTTTAACTGCTATTTCTTAAATTGGAAAGTGAAATAAAGTAATAATGAAGCAAGTTACATGCCTTTTTCCCTCCAACCTTCTTTCTACTGTTAAGAATCACTAGTGAGTATTCTTCCAAGGGTACCTGGTTAATGTGAATGACTTGCTTTTATTCTCTGGCCCTCACTAAGATGTCTGCACCATGGTAAGTACTCATGGGTCAGATTTTCAGTGGTATGAAGTTCCTAACGTCTAGGGATTTCAGTAGCAATTAGTTGCTGAAAATCTCAGCAGTTGTGTCTTTAGATCTGATAAGTTTCAAAGAATATGATTTACATTGCTGTTTGTAGTAACTCACATATTCACATATTTTTCCATCTATTTATGCCATAAATAAAGAAATAAATTTTAGTATATCTTTACAAAAGAAGTAATTTAGTTCAATTAGTGAAAACAACTGGAGAGAAAACTTCGTACAAATTAAATAGCAATATTAACATTGTAGATTAGTTCATTGAAGATTAGTTCATTTTTACTGTTGAACAGGTCAGCTATTTGGGTACTTCTGCTTGCAGTAAATTCCATCACATACAAGATTTAATTCCTGATAATTTGTTTTGCTGTTTGTATAGGACAGCACATCCATTCTCCTCTATGGAAAACTGTGCTTATTTAAAGACACCATTTGTCATTTATTAGCAGCTCCTGTAAAAAAGACCAAAGCCCTACATAACAAACCCATCTGTCCAGTGAGAAATAAGAAAAGGATAAATTGTATTTTAAACAGGAATAACTCCTGAACATGCCTGAAGAGCAACATTGGCATAGAAGTGAGAAGTGCATGTCCACCTGTCATTCCATATGCAGGCACTGGCTGATCTGTTAACTCTAGCAGTAGCAGCAGGTCATACCCTGGCACTTGCTGACCAGCCCAATTAAAAAAAAAACCAAACCCAATGTTAATCATTCACATGATCCTCACCAGCAGCCCACAAAGAGTTTCTCAAATGTTATACCCCTACAATTCCCCCAGAAACAGAGCTGTGTATGTAAGACATACATTGGTATACTGGGCAGGAAGGGAGAATACGAAAGAAAAAACATGCACAGGCTGCAAAATGAGCACTTTGCTGAGCTGTGCAGTGAAAGGCCCTTGCCTCTCACCATTGGCATATCCTGCCAAGGGTGACACGTGGCTCTACCAAGCTGTCCTGCAGTGTCAAGTATAAGACTTGCAATCCTTGCATCTAAATGTAAGGAGGAAGTCATCAATTCTGCATCTGAAGAACCCACACTATAAAGCAATTGCATTCCTATTTTCACAAGTGCTTGAATCTGTCTTTTTCAATTGCCCTGTTGGTGCAAGAAGGCTTGCATTCATGAGAAAAAGAAAAGGGTTTATGCCACCTAAATGGCCTAAAAGACTGATGATTAATATTCCTAGAGGTTAGTCAAGCTTGTCAACTATATATTACCTTCTTTAAAAGTTTCTCCAGGGGAGTTTTCTTTAATGAGCTGTAGAGTTTGTCCACTGTACTGTTGATTTTAAATGTGTAAACTGAGCAAATGGCTGAGAAAAAAAAAAAAAAACATCAGTGCTTTGGAAAATGCCATAGCCTTAGGCCAGAAGGTCAGCAATGTATATATGAGCCAGAAATGAGTATCATTAGGCAAAAATAAAACTGATGTCAACCTGTGATTGAAGACTTACCAATAAAGAAAAGTCAAGGTATTACAGTGCTTTTCTTGACGTATAAATATTCTCACCTTTTAAAGAACTGGGTTACAGAGAAAAGCAATATGTGTTTAGACTTTTGCTCACAGAGGCCGTGAATTCGTCCGTTATCCCACTGTTGTGTGAAAAAAATACATGTGCGGAGTCAGATGTTTCCTTTAACTTTGGTATATCCTAGCACACAGAAAATGGCCCAATTTCCACACTAGGCTCTATAAACTTTCCAGCCCCTACACAAAAAGTTGCTTTTTCCATGGGAGGTAGCTATTATAAGGTGAATCTTAGTGTTGCCAAGCTGGTCTCCAGAGAAACCAAACCCAGCTGGCAGGTATTGACCTGATCTCAGTAGCATCAAATAGCACCTTTTTCACCATTAGAAGTGTTTTCTGATCATCTTCTCTAGTAGCAAAAATTTGTCTATGTCTTTTCTGCCACAAAGGGTAGAAACAAGTCAAGTACAACAGTTCTTTCAGTAGTGTCAGGACCATTGCCTGGCAGTACTTTGTACATAAGGTTCCCAAGCCAGCAGGAGTTTGGCTTCCAGTTTCACTGTTCCCTCTACTTAAGGAAAAGATGAACTGCTTGCACCAGGAGTCAGCCCACACACAGAGCCTGTCCCAGGAACATGCCTGGCCTCGGCACAAGCTGCACAGAAGACTGACACCATCTCACTAATGCCCCCCCTCTCATTTTCCCTCTCTCTTTGCCTGTAGTTATTTTTAGATTTCACGGTTAAAGCTTGTCCCTTCTGGACACTTACACACATAGGACAGCCCACACGCACGCTGTAGATACAACTCAGATACGGGAGTGAGCCATCTGATCATCTTGTCCCACATCAAGGAACAAATTCCAGTTTCTGATGACAAAATACTGTCCTTTAAGAGGATGTGAAGCCGCATGGAATTTTCTGTCTTGCAAATTTGACTAGAAGGCTTTCAACAGACACAAAAGACGGTTTGCACAGAGACTTCCTCTTTTCTGAAATTTCCTTCCAGTTTGCAAGATCCTGCTGTCTTTCAGCATTTGCTGTAAGCCTGATTGCCATGCCGAGCGCCATAAATGCAGCGGTGGCTCAGCAAACAGCTGCTGGGTCAGTCCCCAGCAGCACTGTTGGCACTACAGAGGGGGCAGGAGGGGGCACAGGGGGGATTTATTCTGCCATTATAAGTCGCAATCAGCCCATTATCAGCGTAAAGGAGAAGACCTATGAAGAGCTTCACAAGAAGTGCCTGGAGAAAAACATTCTCTATGAAGATCCTGATTTCCCACCAAATGAGTCGTCCCTTTTCTACAGCCAGAAAAGCCCTGTCAAGTTCGAATGGAAAAGACCACGTGTAAGTAACATGTTTGCTGATTGCCTTTTTCTGTACATTGAAGTATACACCCTGAGCTTACTTTTTTGCAGAAATTGTGTGTTGGAGAGGCAGGTGGAATAAACTGGAAATATATTTCGTTAGAGCTCTCCTGGGAGATAACTAGCTAGGGCTGTAAAAGCTTAGGCAATGTGTATATAATGACTAAAATACAATAAAACAGAATGAAACAACAACAACAAAAGAGATGGAATGAAATATTTAGAAAGAGATATGGGGAATTTAATTTTCTTCTTGCATGGTTTGCCTGGGATTTTACTGTCTGAAAGTACCAAAGAAAAGCTCTCCTTCTGCAACAAGTTACTGGGTTTGCTGAGGCTTAATTTTTTAACACTACCTTGTTTCACTTAAACCATTATTTTGGTATTTCACTATTTTTCTCACATGTCAAAATAAAAGGACAGGTTATGGTCTGAAACATGCTTAGTCAGTTGTTCCCTGCATTGCTTATCCCACTTACCATGAATGTGGGTATTCTAATCACTATGAAGACCCACTCTTGGCTACTAATCCCATTCATTTGCCTATTTTGTGGGTATTCCCCAGCCAGCCCTCCTCTTCTTTTTCACCGTTTTTTCCCCCATCTCTTTCACTGGCAGAGGACTAATACCTCAGTTGATTCTCCCTTCTACTTCAGGAGAAGTTATACTTTTTCCCTGCACTATCTGCTGGGCAGCTGCTCCCCTGCATCAAGGCAGCCCCTGGGACAGTACCTTGGCCCCTGCCATCCCCTGTCTGACAGTGGGGGTGTTGTTCTGAGGAGCCTCCACAGCTCCTTCCCTTTGGCAGTTTTTTGCCACCTCTTTTATATTTGCTATGCTTCCCCTGTGCCCAAATCAGCTTCAGTGGCAAAGTCAGTGGTGATAGATAAAACTGACCACAGGAATGTAACTGAATAGCAAAAGACCACGAGTTCTTGTGGGTGGCTCTTACAGACGTGGAGGAAGGCCACGTGCTCCTGTCACAACAACAACTTGAGCAATGTGGAGGGATCAAAATCATCTGCTGTGCCCTGTGCACTTGTGCCCTGTCATTCCTTCATCATCACCACGGCTGCATCAGCCTCTGGAAAAGTGTGTGAATGACTTAAATGCAGCCCCAAGCCAGTCATGTAAAGGGATGGGATTTCCCCTCTTTCTGCAGAGGGAAGCAGTACAGCAGTATAGTTGTAGTATATGCAGTATATGAGTGCCAGCATCCTGCAGCAGACAGCCTGCAAGTCTCATATTAGAAAGCATCAAAACAAAAGAAATGCACAATGTAACCTCAGTCTTGTCTTATGTAACTGTGCAGGCACAGATCAAGCCTTTGTTATTGGAAAGGTTCAGACCAGGGTCTTAATTCCAAAAACATTTCTTTAAGTCAGTCATGAATATGTAAGTTTGGACTTCTTGTTCGTGTAGCAGCCATAGGCTGGGGACCATGTGAGACTTAAAATACAATGTAACCTTCAAACCCAAAGCTGTCTGGTTTTTTTTGACACAAGCCAAGACAAATGAAGTAAAATGAATATGAAGTAGTAATACTGGACTAAAGAGTATTTTGTTAAGAGGTTAAAGCAATCATTGAAGCACCACATATACTCAATTGCACAGGCCATGTGCAATTTGTAATAATCTGTAAAGATACAGACAACTTCTGTTCTTGTTAAATTGCAATGGCTTCCTCCCCCACCACCAAAGAAAGAAACTAGTTTATAAAATATACTCTTATAAAGTGGTAGTTTTAATCACTTTGAAATTCAGGTCAACAGTTGAATAAAACTTGATAATGTAGTCTAAAAGAAAAAAAATACCACACAGTTCAGAATTCCTGAGAGAATATCCTAATGCTGACCTGTTTAGATCCTTTCCCTGTGGCATTTTATGTGCCACGTACCTCCAGACACAGCAAATAAACAAGTGATCAATGTGCTCTATGATCCCACTTAAAACAGAGGGCTGGGAAATACACAACCTATTCCTGACTCTCTGGCTTCCTGAGTCACCTTAGTCATGTCACCTCATCAATTTGTATCAAAGCCCCTCCTCTGCCACCTCCCAAAATGCTTGTCCTCTGCTGCTGCAAGGGCAGGGAATGCATGAGGACTGGCCTTGTCCCTTACCCACAGAAGGACAGGTGCTGTGCAGGGCAGCTGGCAGCCCTGGCATGGGGGCAGCGAAAAGGTATTTGTAATTCTACCCAGCTAGTGACTGCCATGCCATGACATGAATGCACAGAGAAGACCTCCTAATACTCAATTCAGACAAAAGCCAAAGGAGAGCCCTGAAAGCTCCCCTGAGTAAAGACTGCAGGATCTGTCCCTCCCGTGTTTCTGTTCAGAGTATGCAAAACCATGGTTTAGATACATAGAAGGAAAATCAAATCCCCCTCAGTCAATGCAAAATATTAAATTATTCGCTCACCCACAGCAGGTAAGAGAAGCCCAAAGATCTGTTTACACCTGCAACAGGTTATATCCAGCTCATTGACTGGCTGTGCTGCTCACAACTATGCTGCTGGTGGGAATTTCTCACAGCTGAGAGCAAGGATGAGGCCACTGATCTTTGAGAGCTGAGAAAAAGTCTGTGTTATAACATAACATAGAATACTGAGAGGTCCTGCTGCAGTCCTACTTGCATCTAATGACACCAGGGTATTGATAGGAAGGCTTTACTGTGACATTGTGCTTTCAAATGCACCATTGTCATTCTCCTCACTCACAGCCAAATCACAACATAACCACCACATTCAATGGCTTCCCTATGGTGGTCCTCTCCATAGCCAGAAAATCACCACGAGGAGCTTTCTTTTCATAAGGAATACAAATGAAATCAAGACAACAAACTACTGGGTTTTGCTTGGAATGAAAATTATTCAGTCAGATCATCTACTGCGCACACGTGAAGCTGTTTGAATTTAGTAATCACAAAATGTGTGCCTCTACAGGTCATACCACACAGCAAAGATAACTAATAACTAATAATATAACTATTATAACTAATAACTAATGGCAGTCAGTGCCACCAAGATAGAACTTTAAGATGAAGATAATCCAATTCAGAAGCTCTAAAACCAGCTTAGTGTCTGACATTGAGCTGTGCCTTGAAGTGTGCAGCACAGCCATTTAATAGCATGGTCTAGACCACAAGAGACCAAGAGAAAATGAAGCTACAAATTGTCTTGGGCTGAAAAAGATCCTTCCTCTGTTTGATAGGATCAGTTTAGGGAATATGCTTAGAATGCCATAGTTTATTAACAGCAGTTTTTAAAGGAATTAATGCCTTTTGCTGCAGCAGTATAAGCTGACTGGCAGGTTTCTTCCTGATACAGAAGAAAAGCTAATGAAAATATAACAAAGGTCAAATGCCATTTTTAGTTGCTTGCTGCCTTTGCATTTTCCAGTGCTCCCTTCCAACTGACTCATAAGTAATCTCTTCCCAGAACACAGCATCCACCACCACTAGGTTTTTCCTGGGATTCTTTGTTTTCCTTGCTGTAACTGACTCTTTGTAATGAAATTATAGTCTGAACTGGATCAACCCAGTGCAACACAAAGGTCCTTTGGATAGTACCAAGGCAGTCTGAGGCACTCAGATCAGGGGAGGCTCTTTTAAAAGATGAATCATTGCCTCAATGAAGTGCAGCCTGTTGGGATTCTCTGTGATAACTTGACCTAGGAGATGAAGAGCAATCCCTTGCTCAGGCAGGAAGACTGGAAGGACAGACCTGCTACCTCCATCTTGGACACCAGGTCGTCTCCCTCTGCTGACTGAGTGCTTCAGCCTTGGAAGACCTTGATACACTCCTCTGCAACTTCAGCTGTACTCAGCAAACTAGTGCAGCTGGAGATGAACTAGGCAAATACAAATTAAAATCATATCCACAGTGTGCTATACACACCTGGCCCCCATAAAGAAATGCAAGAAAAGCCTTTCTGTCATAGCTAAACCAGGCCATATGACAATTGCATGATTCTCTCCTTTGCATTCCTTTACCAAGCATCCTACAAAACAAATGACCCCAAGATGCAATAAATGGCTCTGAGTAACATATCACTGTACATTTAATATTTGGAAACAACTAGGTGGCACCTGACTACTTTCAACTAAAACACAGCATGCTGGATTTCAAAGCTAGTTACGATCTAGAGCAAGATCTAGCCAAAATACAATAATAGAGTTGGAAAAAACACAAACCAAAAAATTGGCATCTCAGACTAGTTTCCAGCAGAGCACCACAGCAATGTGAGGAAGAATATTTTTCAAAAAGACAAGAGAGTGAAGAAAAGCACAAAGGCATCTCAAACATCTGCTTTGACATAACTGGACCCCAACAGCTGACCAAGGCCCAAAATAACAGGACAATCCCTACATTCCTTCCGTCGAGGAAAGTAAAGTGCCTGCAGGGGTTGGTGGTAGGGAGGGTGGTGGAAGTTGGTCTCTCTGTCTGACTATATGACTAATCCAAGTACTTACAGCAAAGTAACTCCTCTGATAACTGTGAAGGAGAAAAAAAAGTGGGTTTGAGCCAAGTGAAACTACTAGACCTGAAACATGAGTCGGGGAAAGTCCAGGGCTACCCTGATGGTATGAATAAAAAGCTTTGGACTATAGATGTAGCATCAGCTGTCCGTGTGTGCTGCCACACAAGCAATTGTCAATGGTTCGTTCTGTCTCCTTCCCACTCTAGTCCCAACATCTTTCAACAGATTGGGCTCTTGGACTATACTTTGTCTTCTTCCCAATTTGCAGCTGCTCAGGACAGTGCTCCTCAGGTTGCAATATCTTTCTTTCCTTATGTTCATAAGACATGCATCCAGAAGTTGTGTCTTCTTATACCATACCAAGTATTTAAGCATGACAGATGGGATAAAGCAGGGAAATTTTTCACTCTGTAGGCAGGTTATAGCCACTACTTTCCTTGGTTTTCCTCTACACTACAGCCTTTGTACATTATAAAAAAGGGCTATGTAAGCCTGCAATTTCCCACCTCATTTGCTGCATTTTGCCTTCCCTCCCTGCAGAAATGTCTAAATTATTTATGGCTGTGCAGCATCTTGTACCCATTCTGTTCTGGTATAAATACCGACAAACCCAATACCTTGTGCAACGTGCAGGATGAAAGAAGACCTTTCTGTCCTCAGAGATAGATTATATCTGTACACATTTTTGAATGCAGCATTTTCAATTAAATACTGCAACATGAGGAAAAGAATAAAATCTCTTAACCAGCAACTGATTATTTCTGGTAATTAAACATCTGATCCTTTAATTTTAAGTAGGAGTAATGCTGGGGTTCATTCCCAATGAATGCATTCTTCAACCCTTTTAATTCCCTAACATACCAGTTACTGCAAATTGGACATAAGATAATTTTAAAATAATTTCGTCTGGTCCCCTGATGTTTTTTTCACCTACTTGCTCTCCTGTCTCCTGCAATGTTTTGGTTTTTTCATTACTGTGCAGAAAAAATATTTTCCCCAGTTCTTCTCCATTCAGTGTGTTTTCACATTACAGTACAGAGGGAGCACCCCAGGCTCAATATTAGACCCTGTAGATGCATGGGGAAAACTCTGACTGAAGTCTGGAACATCCAGATTCCAAAACATTTTCATAGGGAAACTCTGCAGATAAAAACTCTGAGAGAGGTTTTGATACCACAAGCTATCCTGTTGGAAAATATTCTAAAACTCCCTTTACTTCTGTCCCAAACAGGCATCATAATGCACAGTTTTCCTGCTCATCCATCTGTTTCTGTTTTGCAGGAAATCTGTGAGAATCCACGGTTTATTATTGGTGGAGCCAACAGAACAGATATCTGCCAAGGGGAATTAGGTATGAAATTCTTACTTCACTTTACACTTTTTAAAGTCTGCATCATGGTTTTAACTCTCACTTAATTTTCTTTTGTTTCCAAGGTGATATCTGAAATCCTCTGTCTCAGTGGTTCTTTTGCTCTGTAGCAAATTGTTGACATCTGCTTAGTAGCAATCTAGGCAAGAACTTTTAGTGAAAGGTTCACATGACACAGGGAATTCTCAATGCAAGTAACAGTGCTCATCAGATTTTAGGCTTTTTCTAAGTACAGGGAATATCATCTGTTTAGCCTGTGTGTACCCAGCCACAAACAATGCCCATGAGCATTTCTAGAGCACAAATAGATAAAGTGCTAAAGTACTGCAGAACACATTGAGAATCACGCTCTACTGAGAATTAACATGTCACTTTGCAGTATCTCAGGTTTTCCCTTTGATTCTAGTTGCTCTCTCCCTTTATTTTGTCTGCTGCTTCTGCTCATTTACAGGTAACTGCTGGTTTCTGGCTGCCATTGCTTGCCTGACACTGAATAAAAAACTACTCTGTAGAGTCATACCTCATGACCAGTCCTTTATACAAAACTATGCTGGTATCTTTCACTTCCAGGTGAGTCACTCCGCCTGGTGGTAAGCATGTGCATTTACCCAAGGCTCAGCTCTTGGCATGCTCTTCCCTCTTTCCCCCCCCTTTGGAAGCATGAGTGACAGCAGGGAGGAAAAAGGATTGAATTGCCTCACCCCAAACTCTTCCATCAGGGCAGTCACAGCAGGGCCAGCCAATAAAAGCAATTAGGGAGCATTAACCCACCAAGGAAGCATCTGCAGATTGCAGTGTCCTGGGTGTAAGGAGTAACAACAGGTGCCTGGTCCTGCCTCACTGCTCAGATGCAGTGCCACAGCCAGCCCAGACACGTGGGCACTTGGCAACAGCAGCTACTTTTAGGCCCACAAATAGCTGGTCTGTCAAAACAAGTTATCGAAGAACTTCTTATTCAGAAAAGATTGACTGCTTTCCACATTTCCTTTGGTTCTCTTAAGGAACTTTTTGCCCAGGGGAATTCAGTACAGCCGTCTCCCTCGCAGTAGCCACCAGTGTTACCACATTACGAAGCAGTATATTTCCACACTTCTCCTTTCTCAGCCTGACTTTTCAGCCAGGCTTTCCCTCCCTCCTGCACCAAGTCAATCCAGTTGTTGTTTTGGTTTTTTTTTTTTTCTGTTTGCTTTGAGCAGTTCTGGCGCTATGGAGACTGGGTGGATGTCGTCATCGATGACTGCTTACCCACTTACAACAACCAGTTGGTCTTTACCAAGTCCTCCCAGCGAAACGAGTTCTGGAGCGCCCTCCTGGAGAAGGCCTATGCCAAGTAAAGCGAGCTGCGGGGCTGTGCCGGGCTACCCAGCAAGGCTCTGCCTGGGGCGGTGCTTAAACTGCTGCGTACAGCTTTTAGAAGCACACAGAGAATATACCTGAATACAGCAATGCCTCTTCCCATGCCTTGGAGTTGGGGATGGGTTAAAGTGTATTTTTTTTTTCTAGGAAGTTTTGCTACTCATTCAGAAATCTACATTTGATTTTCAGCATATCTTTCTTTTTTTTCTATGTGTGCAGGTGGCATGCTTTAGAACTTTGAACTTGTGAGTTAACAGACAGATTGTTTGTGGGCTTTTAGTATGTGTGTTTACATAGCTGTAGTTACACATGCACAAGATGGATAAAAATATAGAGGTAGGTATCTGTGTAAAAGAACCTTTTTCTTTTCTCTTTTCAAGACTCCATGGGTCATATGAAGCTTTGAAGGGAGGCAACACCACTGAAGCCATGGAGGACTTCACTGGAGGAGTCACAGAGTTCTATGAGATAAAGGATGCCCCTAAAGATATCTATAAAATTATGAAACATGCCATTGACAGAGGATCCCTCATGGCCAGTTCCATTGATGTGAGTCCATAGGAACTTTGCAGATAAGAAATGACAGAGGAGAGGGACCTCTCCATTCCTAACCAAACATATGCCACCTTTGGAACTGCTTGGTTTAGGCCACATAGAAAACATCCATTTCTAGGAGATGGAATAATCCCCCCTAGAGACCAAAGAGTGAGTACCAAAAGGGAAATACACAGAAGCAGAACATGGAGGTGGAAAGAACAGGTGCAACCAGTAAAACCAGTACCCCTTCCCCCTCAAGACCCTAACCCCGTGAAATAGGTTAGTATGAGGATGTTTCAACTCTGTTAAGACACAAATCTTAATGTCAAAGATGTTAAGTGTGCAAATTAACATTTTATTGTCAACATGGCTCCAGACTGTCTTCACTTATTGTGGTAAAAAATTAATACTTTATGGAGTACCATATTTCAATGAAGGTGGGAGAACAAACAGTGCTATTGACCACTGTAGATAAGTATGGACATAATGAGGGAAAAGAGAAGTAGTCTGGGCTTTTACCACTCATCTTCCTCCATGATACTTTTCTCCATTCTCTGTGCCAGGATGACCTAGGCTTTTGCTACGGATCAGCTCCTCGGAGCAACATTGGGGAACTGATTGCTCGCATGGTGAAGAATCAAGAAAATGCACAGATGACTCAGTCCACTGTAGACTACCAGGGGATGGAGGAGAGGCCAGCCTGGGTATGTCTCCTAAGCAGTTGACTTCAGAATGCTTTTATCTACAAACAGTTAGAGAAACACACCACCTATGCTTTTAAATCCTTATTTGGTTTCACAGAGTAACACTAATGAAATGGATAATTAAGGATGCTGTTTGACGTGTGTGTTAAAAGACTTCAGTGCTTTCTAACACTGTGACTGATAGTAGAGGGCTTCACTGATACTGAGGCATTAAAGGCTGTTGGCTTGTGACACAGGCTTCTAATTTGCAGAACAAGAAATTGATTAGTGGATTTTATCAAGTCTCTTTCTTGAATAGGGTGGAGAGAATGAAAAATCTAAAATACTAGAATAGAACAAGATCCTTGAGTGTGTACGGAATGTCAAAGAAAGAAAAAGCAAGCTCTGCATAGTTCTCACCCCAGGCAGAAAAGCTCTTTGTGAACTTATTTTGAGACAGAGTGCTCTACCCAATAATGGACAAGAGTCTGCTCTAGGGATGCTTTTTTTTGGATTACTGCCAACAAAGTCCTCGTTAAAAATGCCTCATTAAAACAAGGAAAAGGAAAAACATGTTGAGTTTTATATGTGTGATGAAATACAAAGTAACTCCAGCATATCCACATATGTATCTAGCAAAACAGAGGGATGTTAAAATCCTCTAAGAAAAAATCCCACGCTGGACAATTTAGAAGCTTTCAAATCTGTAGAGGGACACTTTGCTGCCTTCTCTGTGTCAGGCAGCTGTCATATGTTGCCCTTTAGGGAGCTGCATTTCCATGACAATGAAATTACATCTCTTCTTTTACAGGGGTGTAGGGAAGGGTGGGAGAAAAAACAAAAATAAACACCAAAGAAAAATCCTCCACAATTACATCACTCAAAGCTTTCGGTTGTGCAAACTTTCTTCTGCATTTGCAGCTGAAATAGCTGATTTTTTTCTCTTCTGACATCCATATTTAGTTCTTCCTAAAAGACTGAAATGGTGTCATTCTTTGGGAAAGCCCAGTATGACTATCTTGTTTTGCAAGCATGGCTGCCCAAACCACCCATGTCTGGGGGGAGAATTTCCTCCTCAGTGACTGTCTACTAAAAGAAGATTGCAAAATTCTTCCTATACTTGTTGCCCCAGCAGCTGTTGTGCTGCTGGTTATTGCATATTCCTGAACCATCACCAGGAAAAAAATCAGGACTCTTGATGGAAAGAGGCAGATGAAACACTTCCAAAACCTGCACTTTGAGAAGTCGTCCAGGTCACCAGAAGTTAATGTTCTTAAACAGAAAGAAGAGAAAGGGGTTCTGACAAGTAATGATGGCAACAAATGAGAAGAAATGAAGAAAAAAAGGAAATAGGAGTGAGGTTATAGTATGAAAACAGAATCAAGGGAAAAGAAACCAAATAGATGCTGAAGTGAAATAATGGAAAATAATTGCAACATCCAGGAAATATTTGGACGAGATCCTCCCTGTGCAAGCTGAGAACATTTCTGTGTGACCTTACTAATTCTCCCCCAGGATCCAGCCCTGGCTTTTTTGTGCCACTAGATGTGTCAAGAAGAGGTGGCAGAGCTACTGACAGGACCTTGCAGGCATCTCTCAGCAACAGACACAGAGAAGGAGGGGAAGTTTTGCTTTTGGCCATGTGCACGTGGCAGGGTCTGCCCCTCTCACTGATACTGGAGATCTCTTGTTCAAGTAGAGCAGGCTGTGTGCGTCTGCCACCTTGCTCCCAATTCCAGATCTCACAGATAAACAAGTAAAAATCCATCAGGCACAGTAAAAGCTGATGACTAAGACAGAAAATATATTTACACCTGAGCAACACAGTTATGCCCTTCCTGAAAGTTAGATGCAATAAAATAGTGTCAGCAGGAACAGTGTATTAAATAGGGTCTTTAAATGTCATTGTGATAAGATAGCAGCCATGTGGAAAGATGAAAGTATTCTACGTGTTGATTTGCTCTGATGTTTAACCAGTTCATGTGTAATAACCTTACAGAGCTATACAAGAACATACTATCCTAGAAAAGGCTGAACAGTCCTTCTAATACAAAAAGCTAATTATTTCATTAAGCATGCTATATCCTGACATGTTTCAAGTGCAAAAAGCAATAGCCTACAAAAAAGGGGAAAAAACACCAGAAAATGTCTTTTCCAGTTGATATTATCAACTTTTCCATTTTTAGTTCATACTTCACTCCTTTCTAACCATCAACACGAATTCTATGGCCGCTTAGCTTGACCACCCTGACAAACACAAAGAGGAGAACGAGGCAAAAAATCCCTCCACCTGAATGGTGTCACCCTCCCTCCGAAAGCCCTGGGTGGCAGCACCTGCCCTCGAGCAGGCAGCAGAGCTTTGTGTGAGTGCCACAGGTTTTTCTCTCTGTCTGGCAGACCATCGTGCCGATGCAGTACGAGACACGGATGTCCTGCGGGCTCGTCAAAGGGCACGCTTACTCCGTGACGGCCGTGGAAGAGGTACGTGCCCCGCTCCCCTCCAGCTGTGCGCAGCTGCAGCCGCCGCTGGCCTGGCCCCACGCACGGCAGCAAAGCCACGAGGGGCATGAAAAGCGAAACAAGTTATGAGCTAAGAAAACAAAATTATATTCGAATAAGTAAAAATCTTGTGGACAAAGAAACCTATCCAAGTTTTGGCTCTCTGGGGAGATGCCCACTTGGGCAAAGGTGGCCACGGGCAGCCACCTCCTGGTCTTACAGCCTTCCCACAGTCACCCGAAGAAGATCAGGCTGGGGTATGGCCCAGAAAAGCATCATCACTGAAGGGTGTGGTGACAGGCAGAACATTTCCTTTTGAACCTACTCTCAGTCTATTCTTGTCGCATTCTTTTTTCAATTAGACAGTGTTTAAAGGGGAAAAAATACGTCTGGTAAGGCTGAGAAACCCCTGGGGCCAGGTGGAATGGAATGGAGCCTGGAGTGACAAGTGAGTAAAACATAGCTTCACGTGGTTTGAAAAGCATTTGCAGCTTTATTTGCCTTTATGCAGCTTTTGCATAATCCTAATATTCAGTGATGAGGTAATTGAATTGTCTTTGTTGTAATTTTGAAGTTGAGTGCTTAGCTGAAGCTGTAAAAAAGAAAAGGGTACCTAATAAGATGTTAAGAGAGGCTTTAATAAATGGAAATTAAGACAGAGCCCAGTCTAATGATGCATTAAATTTGATTTTACTGTCCATTTTCAAAACAAGATGTGACAGTAGAAAAATCTTTTAAGTTATGAAAGAACTGAATAAAGCAAGATATCAGTGTTTTCCTTAAAGGAATTTCAATAGGTACCCCAGCAGTGATAATCTGCAAACACCTTTTTCTTCGAGCTAAGTAAAACTAACACAGTTCAGCAGATGTTTGAGAGCTGCTAAGAGGAATTCCAAGAAGAAGGCAGAGAGAATTAGGATGACTGCTTCTTTTATTTGGGCATGTGGAGAAGAGGATAGCATTGAAAACAAATAGTTGAAAGGCTTACAAAGGAAAAATTATGTGGAGGTAGCAAGATGACTCTTGATTTTTCACTCTATGAGGCTAAAGTGTAGAAACTTTAATGAAAACTGCATTGCAAATCCTAAGCTAACTTGTTTACTCCTTTGAAGGTCAGAGGAGTGGGACTCTGTTAACGAAGCAGAGAAAATCCGCCTGCAGCACAAGGTCGTGGAGGATGGGGAGTTCTGGTGAGAGCATCAGTCAAAAACCAGTGCTTCTCTAAGAAATATGCAATCACAGCAAAAATTAATGACATTGCACTGCTACAAACCTGCTGAAACCTTTGCAGTGACCTCTGCTCCCCTTCATATTCCAGTAAGCCCTGCTCCTGCCAGAGATTATTCAGTGCCATCAGCACAGTCATTCTAATTATGTTACACTTCCACAAGCTCTCCATAACCTTTCCTACATACCATCCTCTCAGCTCAGTTTCCCTGAGTTTGGAGCTGTACATGTGGTAACTGACCAACCAGCAGACCAAAAGCATTTGGAAAACATGGCACTCCCACTGCAAACTTGTCCCAGTACTGACAGTGCTGTTGGTCACTGTCCTCCACCTCCCCAGGGTCTTTCACACAGCTGCCAACCATGTAAATGCTTTTGGGTTCAATTTCCCCTCAATTCCCCCAGGATATCATTTCAAGATTTCATGAGGCACTTCACAAAGCTTGAGATCTGTAACCTCACACCTGATACTCTGGAAGTGGATAAATTCCAGACCTGGACTGTGTCAGTCAACGAAGGACGCTGGGTGAGAGGCTGCTCAGCTGGAGGTTGCCGCAATTATCCAGGTGAGCAAAGAGTCTTGAGAGATGCAGCCTCTCTGATGGGGACTAGGTTACATCCCAAAGGCTAAGTCATACCACAGCCTGGTTAGTGCTCAGCCATAGGAAAACTCTTGCTCCCTCAGTGGGCAAGGCATGTGATTGGTAGCTGGAAATCTTCTGTCACTATGCTGTAACAGAACACTGTAAGCCCAAAAGGCAGCCCTGGCAAAGATGAATCATTGTTCAAGTACTTCACAGTGCCCCAGGTAAAAGGAATAAATTTCACCCTAACAGTTAGATTTAATTTGGGAAATTCACTTTTGTGGATTAGCGATAGCTTTAGGGACTTTGGAAGTTTATCAGATGACAGTTCTCCGTATATCCTCATTTGCTATGCAGTTGTTAGAACTAAGTAACAGCCATATTATGTAAAAAATCCCCATGTATGTCTTAAACCAAACTTTAACCTTTCCGTCAGGAGCCATAGGCAGGGAACTTAGAAGTTCTCATTGATTATGAGCACCATTGGAAGACTGAAGCTTTACGCATTTTCTTTGGGTTGCTGGTGGGATTTCACAGATACATTTTGGACCAATCCCCAGTATCGCTTGAAGCTCCTGGAGGAAGATGATGATCCTGAGGATGAAGAGGTTATCTGCAGCTTCCTTGTTGCACTGATGCAGAAAAACAGGAGGAAAGAGCGCAAGCTGGGAGCCAACCTGTACACCATTGGCTTTGCCATCTATGAGGTAACAGCTCTAGACTTTGCTCTTGGCACTGTGGTGGCAAATCCTGACAGTATGCATTTACCAAGAGAGTCACTGAATCATTCAGGCTGATTACATCAATTGCAATTTTTGCTTTGCAAGGAAGTGGGAAAATCTGGAAGAGAGGAAGGAAATTTAAGTCTTTCTAACTGCTTGTACTATAGTAATGTCAGGGCTATTAAGTAAAACACTTTTTATGCTTTTATAGTGACCTAATGCCAGATTTTAGCATGTTCTTTCCCATATATTCTTCAATCTCCCTTTTTTCCTTTCTGCAACTAAGCATTTAATTGGCAGAAGAGTGTGAAAAAGGAAACAGACATCCAAGACTCATATGTAGCAATTAACCTCTATCCCTGCTATTGACTTGATGAAAAAGTAAATTTACTCAGTCCCTTGCACGAACATATTTGGTTCAGATTTTAGCTGATTTCATGCAGATGCCAAGAAACTTAGAAAGGAAGAGGGAAAGTGCTTATCTGACTAAGGGCATTTTAATTACTGTGGCCCCAGAGGTCTAGTTGAATACACTTCTGTATGACCTATAAACATGTAGTGTCCCCTTGCAGGTCTGACTGTTTCTTCTCTCTGTTTCTCCCCAAGGTGCCCAAAGAGGTATGCGCAGAACGGAGCCAGATTGACATCTTGGTGTATACCCACAGCTAGTGTAACTGTAGTGCCTGTCAGTAAGTCAGCAGGAGACTGTCCAGTCAAGTTTGTTTTCAGGGATGTAACAGCAGTAGAACTGCTAACCTTTTTGCTTTGAGCGTTCGTTAGTAACATTTTGTGAGTAATTTTTAGTTCCTTCTCACTCGCACCCCATTTTCACTTGGACCTTTCCCTCAGTGCTTCTTTTCTCTTCTGTGGTGGCCTGGCTATCACTTGCAGAGTTGGTCAGAGATCCAGGAAGCAGTGCCTGTGAGGGCTTAGCCTCTGCACTCCTTGCAGAACCACCCTGAGCCACTTGCATTTCCTCCTAAAAATAATACAAACTGCCTACATTCTGCAGTCACAGAGTTTTCTCTGTGGTCTTAGAATTTGTTCAGAAAATTAATGATATTTTCAGACATTCAAGAAAGCTTATTAAAAGTACACATTACATGTCTTCTGAGCCTGACAGTAGCTGAATCACTGGCATCACAAGTTTTGCTAACAAGCTCACCTGAAGGCTGTTACCTGGAAAGCATGACAGTCCGAATGTTGTTTTTGCCAACTATCTTACAGGTGGTTATTTCTGCAAAAAACAGCCTGCAAGTGTGTTTAGCCCACAATTCTTGGCTTAATTTTCATATTTGAACGAATGCAATGTTTGATTGTCACATTTGTTTAGCAGATACAGAACTCATGTTTTGTCTAGACAAGGACACGTTTATGCTGAAAGCACCTTCACTTTACCACCCTGCATGTAGGAGTTTGCTTACACCATTCCTTGCCATACATCCTCCAAGGACAGTGGCTGAGCTTTGGTCACACACAACCCAGCATCTAGCAAAAGAGTCAGATACACGTACCTACATAGCAGAAGTCAGCCACACAATCTGCAGGTGGGCCCTGGAGCAGCCCTTAGAAGCCAACTAGACTCAGTCAGTGGCAACTTAAAGGTGACAGACTCTGTACCTGCCACCAGCTACCACCACTCCTCAGCTCCCTGCTTGCTAAGCTGCTGCTTCCTGTGTTTTCTGTCCCAGACGTGCACTGCTCGCATGGCAACCCACCTGGGCAATGGGCAAGACTTCCTTGAAGACAAATTGACTCCTTTGTTCTGCAGATGCATGGTACTAAGCACCACTTGCAGAAGGATTTTTTCCTCTACAATGCCTCCAAAGCTAGAAGTAAGACCTACATAAACATGCGAGAAATCTCTGAGCGCTTCCGGTTACCTCCCAGCGAGTACGTCATCATCCCATCCACATACGATCCCCACCAGGAGGGAGAATTCATCCTCAGGGTCTTCTCAGAGAAAAGGAGTCTTTCAGAGTAAGTTGCAGAGCCATTTATCTGGCCATATAGGTGGAGTGATCTCACAAGTCTGCTAAAGTCATGTTACCAGTTTGCTACACCCTGCTTTTTATTTTCTTAACCTCATTAGAAACTCCAAGCTGCAAATTCATTTCTACAAGCTTACGTTATAGATTAACAAGAACCTGCTTTGAATTGTCTTTGGAGAAGCTTACTGCTTGCAGGATATCCTTTGCAAACAAACCATTAGCCATTTACTAAGGCCAAAGAACTTATGTTTTACTTCCAGTTAATTGTTATAAAGGCTCTTTACAGGAGTAAGCCAGGTGGCAGCTGTCCTGGAAATGATACTTGGGGTGTTCAGCTCAAACTGGGAAAAAGTTACTCCTGGAGCCTACAGCTGTAATGCTGGAAGCCAGCCCACACCACTGGCTGCTTGGAAAGTTCAAGTTCTTAAAAACCACCTAAAGAAACAAGCAACTTTGGGAGCACTCACTTTCCTGATTTATTTATTTTCTGCTTTCTACTTAGGGAGGTTGAAAACATGATTGAGGCAGAACGTCCATTGGTAAGTACTGTCCTGGTCCTCTTTTGTACATAGGGGTAGAGAGAAGAGGAACATGATACCTAGGGAAACCTACAGCAGGAAATCATTTGCAGCTACATGACAGCGCCTTTATCACAAATTCTCATCTTTCTTCTCATCAAGATACTTCTGTTGACACTTGCTTTACATATGCTACTTCTGAACTTGATTCAGACCAAAATGCTTTTGCAGATTTGTATCTGGTGCTGGCATAAAGAAGTTGGATGCTAAGCATTGTCTTTGCCTCCATCAATGGAGATTATCCATTTACCCAGGGAGGCTTAGCTCTGTGCCCTGAGATACTTTCTTTGTGAAATTGGCATCTCATCTAATAAAGAAAAAGCTACCTTATTTTGAAGTACCTGTTTTCTGAAAGGGGATCCTAATAGCACTTTTCAAAATAGCTATTTTGAAGATAGTATCCATGACAAATTCTAAGTCTTCCCCCTGGAGTTTTACACATCTTTGTGGGACTATACTAGAGTTAACACTACAATAAGTCTTGAAAAAAAAATCAGAGGAAACGCTGTTGCACAAAATTGAGCTCCACCAAACCTTGCTCAGAAATATTCTCCTTTTGTTTGCTGTCATAGTGAAAAATAACTGTCCAGATATGAGGGAATTAAATTGTCACTTCAGATATCATTGATCTATGGGCATAGAAGTTCAATCTCCACTGCACTGGCAGGTTGGGAAAAAAAAAAGGAATACTCAGAGCTAGAGAGATTTTATTCAAGCAGACAAAGCCCCAGATAAGATGAGACACAGCTTTGCTATGGTTTCTGCAATGTGTTTCCTTCAGTATGCCATTTCTTGGTGGGTGCATGTTCCCTCATTTTTAGTGATTTGAAAGCTGTATAAATATAGGAAATGGGAAAATTTGTATGAGTATAGGAACTGGAAAAATAAACATGAGAAAGGGAAAAATAAAAAAACAAAAATTTGCCATCAGTTCTGCATAATCTGATCAAGCACTTTTTAATTTTGTCTCTTCACACAGAAGAAAAAGGGCAAGGTAGGTACCTGTGCAATGTGCTAAGTGCCAGCAAGGCAAAGAGCATGTGCAAAGCATGAGCAGGGGAGGAATTCCTTGGTATTATAATTTTCTCTGTGTCTGGAAACTGACCTAGTTAATGAAGGGTGCTGGATACAAGGCCACTTGCATGCAGCAAAGATTTTGTCTTCCTACATTAGATTCTAATGAAACAGCATTAGCATCATATACCTCTCTCACTCAAAGGGGTGGTGAAAGGGTAACAAACTATTCAGCTTTATCAGCTCAGTCCTCTGGGTTGCTCAAATTGTTCTTTATTCCTGGTCCCTTCACAGGCAGCCTGACACCCCTTGCTAGTGAAAAGCATCCCTTCTCCAGACACGTGCCCTCACACCTGCTTCCCTTCTGCTGGTGCAGCAGCCACACCCCTTTCCTGAAGTTTCTGCTCACCAAAGTCCAGGATTCTATTTTTGATTCGACACAACACATTTTGGACCTTGAAAATGTAACCAGATATTTTAATCCCCAGACAGCTGATTGTAGTTAATACTCTAGAGTAATACTTTCACATCACGTAGCAGTTTTTTTTCTTGTTTTAAATGCACCAAACCAGAAGAATTGCACATGGCTGCTTAGAGCTGAGTGCTTCAAGAATCAATACAGAGAAAGAGTATATGCTTCACATAACTATAAGCTCCTACACAAATAACTCCTTTTCTGTGTGTGATTCACATTTGGTTTGTTTTCAGTGCTACTGTCCTTGAGGGGCAAGCTCATCAGTTTGAGTGATGATAATCTGGGAGGCTTATTTTGCTTAAAAACAGGGGAAGAACCCCACCAAAAAAAAAAAAAAACCCACCAACTAAAACACCAAAACCAAAACAAAACCATTCCATTACTGTCTTTCTGACAAGGAAAGCTAGAACCCAGAAATTGCACTATTTTGCAAAAAGACTTTTGCAGCTTTTTTTAGCATGAGGAGAGCAGTAACTGCAGAAATTTTTCCACCTTTTTCTTTAATCCTTTATTTTCTTTCATTCCAAGAAATGGCTTCTCTCATCACGCTTTCAAGAGCAGAAGTTGTTGCTGCATGTACTTTCCACGGAATGCTTGTAACCAAATATTTTCCTTTCCACTATTTCTTGTGTAATTTCCATTTCTGTTTTGCTCTCTTCTTCTTCCAGCCTATCATCTTCGTTTCTGACAGAGCAAACAGCAATAAGGAGCTGACAGCAGATGAAAATGCTGGCAAAGATGGTGAAAAAACCAAAGCAGATGAGAAAAAGGTTTCTGCAGCAAGTAGCAGAGGGGGAAATAGGGCTTGGTCTGTCTAGCACAGAAGAGTGGTTGGGGAGAGCACAGGAAGGAGGGAAGGAGGTGTCCTGAGATACTAAACAGCTTCTCATCAAATCTTAACATGAGTCACATCTGGTTTATCTGGATCTAATGAGCATGAGCACAGACAGACTGTCCCTTCAGTTACTTAACAACTCTGCAGGAGGATTTAGTCGCTTAAAAACATCTCCTGGTTGCTCTCTCATACAAGAATCCCAGTTGTGAGAGATTCCTGCTCCACATTGAACTCCCCCCTGCTAGACCCCCTGAGGCAGTAGCACTTTACAGAGGGCACAGCACAAACTGCTGTGGGGCTGCAGAAGCTCCTGGCAATGACCACAGCCTCTCCTGTTACAAACTACACACCTCTATCCTAGTCCCTGCTGGCCAGAGGATAGAGGACAGGCAAACCCAGGAGCTCCAGCACCCCCACTCTTTCACCTCACTACCAGAGAGAAGGAAAAGAGAGTAGCAAATTCAGAGTTTCTTCCTGCAGATGGGTGAGACACAAAACATCTAACAGCCAGATCCCACATCCAGGCTTGTGGCATCTGGAGGCATGGCCAGAGCATCTGCTTACAGCTGTTCTGCTGCATGACTGCTAGAGCATGCAGGTGGTGAGGTGAGAACCAGTCTAAACTTTCCTCTGCATTTAGACAAAGGAAAACAAGAAATAAGCAAAAAAATAACTTTGTTACCTATAACTTTCATTTACCTTTTCAGTATCGGCTTCAGAGTTCAGGGTTGCACTTTCCATGTGCCTGAGAAAGCTTCATATTCCTCATTTTCCTCTGTCTCATATGCTATTTGTCTTCAGCAAGGGGCCCCCCACATCATAAAGAGTTCTCACATGGTCATTTATAGCCTACAGGGCAACTGTGAAGCAGATACTGTGTCTCTGCCCATGGCAGGGGGGGCTTGAACAAGATAATTTTTAAGGTCCCTTTCAACCATAACCATTCTTTGATTCTCTGATAAGCCTCTTCTGCTCCAAACTTCTCTTTTGCAATATTTTGGAACAAAAAATTAGAAGATAACTACCAGTGGAAGTAATTATTTAGGCTCCTTCAAATAGGAAAGAGAACAATGGGATGAAGTTAAATACTTAGCAGTTTTAAGGAACAGAATTAACAAAAACATAGGGAAAGGAGTGGGAGGACAACCCATTCCTCCAAAGGCCTCCAGATTCATTAAGATGATCCCTCACACAAGGGTAAGTGAGCTATCCAGGCCCTTTCTCTTCTCCACTGGGCTCAGGATGTATCTCTTCTTTGCTTGTCTCTTTTCAGCGTTCTTCAACAAAAGCTCACGAGGAAAGTGAAGAGCAAAAACAGTTCAGGAATATTTTCCGACAGATTGCAGGGGATGTGAGTATGCAGTCAATCCCTGTCTCTGCCCTCAGAGCAGCCTGGCCACAACAGCTCCTAAATCAACTACTCCATGGATTCAAAACACTGAATATTAAAGTTTCCTTTGAATTTCCTTCTGTCAAATTCCCTTTGCGATTTTGAGATAAGTAAAAACCAAATAAAAATCCCGTTAAGTATACAGCTATCCTCCTATGTATGTATAAGCTATTCTCACTATGTCTGAGGGAGTCGTATTTAAATTCAGCCTTTTTCTCCTATCTCTCCTACAAGATGCTGTTTTGCACAGTAAGTATAAACAAGTTAGAAATGCAGTGCCCTCTGGTATATGCTTAACCAGGGAAGTTAAAGATAAAATCAGATCAAAGAACTGCATAAATAAAGTGGCTGCAAATGGGATACAGGAACTTTCTGATTTTGCTATTTGACTTACACACTGGTTTGAAATTACCAGTCATTCTTCTAGTTGTAGTTTAATGAGCACTGTATGGTCACTTCAGGTCTACCTTGTACTGCAGCCTCAGGAAAAAGTTGGACTGAAGTTCACTTGAAGTAGAATGCCCTCTGGTTTGAAACATGTATATGCCTTATTGAAATGTGACCAAAGACTTCATACTTTTAGCATATCCATCCATAAAATTGTTTTTCATAAAGAATGCTGTAACCAATGATATTCTCACCACGTTTCCATCAGGACATGGAGATCAATGCTGAGGAACTTAGGAATGTTCTCAATAATGTCGTGAAAAAACGTGAGTTTGAGCATGTTTTTACTAACTCTGGGCAAAGAAATCTGTGACAGAGCATAACTCCCCACCCCGAGTTTCTAAAAATTATTGATGTTTTCAAACTCAGAAATTTCCTAGTTACATTTCCATGGACATTGCATCTAAGACTTTCATAAGCTGAACTTTTCACAGAGATGATCTCTACAGGTTGTTAGTACTGATAATCTAGAAATGAGCAGATGCATTCATTGGAATTATCACACGGGATAATAACGCAACTCTCACAGTCTGCAAATGCCCTTTAAAAATTTCTAGTGGAGAGGCAGAGCTTTCTCCCTGTTTAGCAAACTTTAACCTACAGACCCTGGACTTGCCTAGCAACCTAGAAGTTAGTTCAGAGTTTTCCAGAGTTTTTTATTGTATATAACAAGTCAAGGAAAATAATATCTAATTCACAGACAATAACATTACCAAAAGTCTTTTCAGATTTCTCTACCTCTCATTTTTTACTGGATGAAGGAAGAAGGTTTTTACTTTGATTAGTGTTACACCTGAGAGGAAAATCACTTCCTGATTTGCATGATTTGTATTCACCTGGGATAATTTGTTTCAGATAAGGACCTAAGGTCAGAAGGGTTTGAATTGGAATCCTGCCGCAGCATGATTGCTTTAATGGATGTATCCTTTCCTGGTAAACAGGGAGTGTTTGAAACTGCTGGAGTTCACTATTCCTCACCACCACACACACACACCTTAGTAAGCCAGGGAAACAAAACAGTAAATTGTAGTTGTAGACAGATAAAAAAGCACTCCTGGTTTGGCACATCTTAATTCCAGTCATCTCAACATTAGCATAATTGGCAGAGAAAATATCCCCAAAAAGAAAGCTACAGAATAAATCAGTATGACACTCTTCTTTAGGTATAATAGACTAGCCACATTATGTACTAAAGCATGATTTTTTCATTATTATATTTAAAACAAACTCAACATAACTATAGTTCTTGCCAATAAACTTACTATATTTAGCTCTTTAAGTTTATAATGTATCACATATTCTACTGTGTGCTCAGCTTGCAATGCAGGCAGAACTTATCTGGAACAAGTGCAATAAAACACACTATAAGATGCCACATGGTTACCTCTGCCACAACCACCCTAGGCTTTCCAGTTTGAGATAACACCATTTTGAGAAAATGTATGTACATTCAAATATAACCAGAGCCAAAGTGTAACTACAACCCACAGCCATAATGGTTGGAGCCTAAACACATTTTTGAAAAGAGCTTTAATCAACATTTTGCTTATTTCTCAATTAATTTTAAGTTAGACAGAAAGAGCTTCACTCCAGAGTAAAGCTCAATTGTCTTAAAAAGTATTGGGTGAGCTCCACATTTGGAGGTATTTCAGGAGAGCCCACTAAAACATCCTACTCATGCACTTTCAGAATAGTTCCAGAGGCAAAGCTGTGTCCTGTACCAGAAACTTGCTTCTACACAAAGTGCAAGTAGTACTTCACACTTCTGAAGAACTATACTATGCACAATAACCAAAATGTTTACAAATATTTTACTGCACAGCTGAGTCAACCCTTAATGCTGAGGAGATCCCCAACCCAGTTTCATATTCATCCCTTCAATTAATTAAATTTCAGACTTAATTAATTTTATCCTAAAAATATTGTGGGTTTTTTACCTGAATGTTGCATCACAGACAGATGGCTCAGGGAAGATAAACTTTGATGAATTTCGACATCTGTGGGACAAGATTAAAAGCTGGCAGGTATTGCTGGTATCTTCACAGCTCTTCTTCACAGCTTCTGAAGTGCAAATGTTCTACAGGAAAACCAGAACTCTCCACATACACTCCATCAAAAAGAAAGGCTAAAACATAATTGGGAATTAGCTTCAAAAATGAAAAGTAATGTCTCTCCTCATCCTACTTCACAGCCTAAGCAAATAGCCTGAATATCTCATGTACAGCCTTCCCCCATGAGAGCAGCACAGAGGCATACAAATTAAAGGAGGAGAATGATGGGAACTAGAATCAGGCCTCAATAATAGCTTAATTAGGGCAATCAAGAGGGAGGATTACTAGCATAAACTCAAGTCAAACAAGGAGAGTCTCAAGGGGAGAGATTTTTGCTTCCCAGAAATTGGATCTAAATTATTTTACTTTGCAACTGAGAGGAACTCTGTGCTAACAACCCAGAGTGCCCAGCAGTGGCAATATAAGGCAAGTGGCAAAGTCTCCAAGTGCACACATCCCACTCACACACTCAGTGGGTGCATTCAAGAGAAGTACAAGTTTTTATTACTGTTATGTTTACGTCTGTGTTTTTTTCTTTTTCCAGAAAATTTTCAAGCGTTATGACACGGATCATTCAGGAACCATTAACAGCTACGAGATGCGCAATGCAGTCAATGATGCAGGTACTTTCCCCTGTGCAGTGTCCCATAGCTGAAGAAACTTTGTTTTGTTTTGGTGCATCACAGGGTGAGATCACTGAATACAGTGCTGCCTTTTAAGGGCAGGTCCTAGAGGAATTATAAAATATTTTTTACCCCCAACAGAGCTTCTCAAATATCCAAATGGCAAGCCTTGTATGTCTTGCCAGCCAAACAAATCTTTTCAGCTCCTCTTTAATGCAATTAGTGATGCTTTGCTGTATTAAGGATGTCCTGCTCAGGGTCCTGCTGTTAAGAGAGATCAGGGAGTGCTGAAGATACTTACTCTCATTCAAGCTCTGGTTTCTATACATTTGTGTAAGTAACAAAGAAAGAACAGTGGAAAACCTTCAACCTAAGTGTACAGGCACTGAAACTGGGATGGAGCAGGTCCATGTCCAAGTGTGCATCACAGGCAATTGGGTGGACATTTCCTGAGTCATGCTAATGTTTCTTCAGTACAGAGCCACTGTGGGTTCAGTCTCTTCTACCTGCACAATGAGAAGAAAGTATTTTTGCAAAACTTGCAGTTTTCAATGAAATTCATTCTGAAAAGAGAGACTTTGGACTTTTCTTGCTTGTCTCAGACACACCAGAATGCTTCTTCTCCTGGGGAGAAGGCCTGCCCCCACAAATGTCTTTACCAGGTCTCTAAGGGAGCGAGATGACCTCTTTGATCAGAAAACCTGTAGTATCACTATAAACCTAGATGGGATGATTTCAGTGACACTTTGTTTTCAGTAGTATTTTGGCACATCAAGGAATAGAAACAAATGGCTACCTTGTACTTTACAAAACCTCAGTGATTCTGGAATCCTTTGCTAAAGACAAACTATACCTGGATTTGGATTCCTGCTGTGGTAGAAATATGGGCAGTTTTTGTTTTCTGGGTTTCTGTTCTCACCAGGGAAGCTGTCACTGTAAAAAGAGAAAATATTTAAATCCCTCCTGCCCTGACTTTAGAACTGAGAACATTTCAGAGTCTTACAGCACATAAGCTGTGTATGACCTTGCATTTAGCCAACAAACAGCTGTACCCAAACCGTGACAGACCCTTTCAAGGCACAGCACAGGCTGCAGCATTCAGTACCAAAGTTCAGTCCCATCACACCAAGGAATTTCTTCCTTGTCTATTTTCTGACCACTGGTTAATTGTGTTTTTATAGCAACTTCCTCCTGCACTTCAGTCCCCTGGTTTTAGCTGATTTGCTCTCAGCAGGCCCAGCTGAGCCATCAGGCCCTCTGGGGCTGCAGCTCTCCTCTTCACACTTACAGCCTCAGGTAACTTAGGTGCTAAGGGCCCTCTCAAATCATAACTTCAAAGCATTGCTCCAGGTTTAGGAAGGCAGCTGGACACAGTGAAGCTCCTTATAGCTTTACCTCATCTTGTTTAGCAGTTGCAGCAGGACGTGCCTGAGCCTCGGCTGGGCCATGGGAGCCAAGCCCCTCATGGAGCAGCGCCTTCCCCACGCGAGGCCCAGCCATGCCCCATTTTTGTTTCTCTGTAGGGTTTCGGCTGAACAACCAGCTCTACGACATCATCACCATGCGCTACGCCGACAAGAACATGAACATCGATTTTGACAGCTTCATCTGCTGCTTCGTGCGCCTGGACGCCATGTTCCGTGAGTGGCTGCCCCGGCCTCGCGGCACTGCCTCCCAACACAGCCCTGGAGCCATGGAACCGCCTGGGCTGAAAAGGACCTTAAGGATGATCTGGTTCCAACCCCCCTGCTGTGGGCAGGGACACCTTGCACTGGACCAGATTGCTCAGAGCCCCATCATACTGACAGCAAAGTTTGTTCACAGCACTACTGCCTGTGTAGGGTATTCATTATTAAGGGTATGTGCTTAGGGAATCTAAGGTGACAAGCTGTCTCATACAAACACAGAAGAAACCACTGTGTTTCTCCTTGAATTAACTAAAGAAAAATGCAGCAGAAAGTGATCCCACAAGTAAAGACCTGTGCAAGCTGGCATTTCACAACGGGAGAACTGTTTGATTTCCTGTCTGGGAATCATCTTTACTCACACAGTAAGCTAATCTACTCTCTGTATTTTTGTTTCCTTACTTTAGGGGCATTCCACGCCTTTGACAAAGATGGAGATGGCATCATTAAGCTCAATGTCCTAGAGGTAAACTGCTTTATGAGAGTGTATCTAACACAATGTCACAATACTAAATTTTAATTGAATTAATCATTGTAAAGGTTTTCAAAGGAGAACTCTATAAATAGAGTTCATCTGAAATTGTCACCCAATTGGTAACAAACCCCAAAACCTAAAATTTTCTACCAATTTTACACAGAAAACATCCACGATCAGCCAGCAACACCTGCTCTGTAAGACTCCAGTTGGTGCTGAAGGGCACGGCTGCAGCCTCTTCATATCATCTTTAAAGTCTATCAGAAAACTTTTGGTTTTTTTTAAATGACGCAATTTAGATCAAACACAGTGCTACAGTATTAAATGATAATGGGGCTTAGCATAATTCTTTACCTTTTAAAAATCATGTTAAGAATTATAAAGTTTCAACTTCATGTCCTCTGTTAGTGAGACCATTAAAACACCCTTCACTTTTTGCAAGGGGAGGAGAAATAGGAGCAAGAGACTCAAGAAAATTCCCCACTGCCACTCCACTTCATGCTAAGTGACAGCAAGCAGCTGCCTTCCAGCTAGAGATGGTGGTGTCTTCATACGATTTGTGGGAGGACACCAACAACTCATCCATCCTTTAACTCTCTTTTCAGTGGCTGCAGCTCACGCTGTACGCGTAACACCGGAGCCAGCGGGCACCTCCCTCAAGAGCACACTGAAGACTTCCAAGGAGGTAGCACCATTCATCCCATGGCCACACAGGAGCACTTCCTAATTATGTCATTCACTCCCCAAGATGAACAGCACAAGGAAAGAAGCCCTTGGAAAAAGAGACAACCATACTCTAGTGGACAGCACAGTGCACGTATTTTGTAACTATTTTTATAGCATCCTGACACTTTTCCTTTGAGCAACAAGGATTAATTTATTGATGACTGAATTAAGCTTTCTCTGCATGGTGAAGACATGGAAAATACATAATTGTTCTTCTTGTGCTGACAACTGGAAAGGTCTTCCCTCAATGCAGGTGAAACTGGGACTGTATCTAACTGTGAAAGTCAGAGGTGTTTACTGCCACCTTGTAATTAGTCATTAACTCTTCGTCCTGCTCTTGGTATTATCCTTTCATCTCTTTGTAATGTTTACTGAATATTTCACATGAGATTGTGCTAATTACATTAATATTATGCAACCTGATGACTCAGTTACAGATTTGGCTGTGCAGGTTGGATCTCTGCTGTGTAGAAATGGGAGAGTAGGGCACGACAGACTGCAATACCAGCGTGCAGCTTGATCTAATGCCTCAGCAGAAGTACCAGAACTGAGCAACTGACTCTCATTTTTAGTACCCATCCTGATTACAAACGTGGATATTGTGTCTTTAATTGTAACTGCATTCCCCATAATATTGAGAAACTTATTTGCTATTCAAGGCAGACAACCTCTTACACATACAAATTTATATGTCTACACATATATATTTCCCCCACCCCACGTCCTATTTCCCAACACTAGCATGCATTTCTTTATTGCAAGAGGTAACTTGTAGCAGAATCTATGTCAGCATGACCACTTTGGCAATATGATTCCAATGGGCAAGTACAATTAGTTTAATGGAACCAAAAATAAAATCAACTGGATTTTGGCCTAGGCTTTTTGGTTTTATTCTAAAAGAACAGATGAAGATGAAATATTGAGCACTCTTCCACCATTCTCCTGCATATACAGCAGCTTTTGGAGTTTATGGGAAGTGTGAAATTAGCTTAATATCTCAAATATTTGCCAGTTGACTCCTTGAATACATTAAAAAAAGGACTTGAGAGGTTCCCTTGCAACCAGCTTAAAGGATGACAGGCTTTCACAAGTACAATATAAAAATGGAAATAAAAACAAAACATACAAGGAAGACCAGACTTTGTCAGGAGAACCTTTTACTTAGTTCTCTAGTGGCAAAAAGTAGCAAAGCAATCCACTAATGCAAAGAAAAAATTTAAAAACAAATCATAGCATCCACACAAAGTTATTCCAGTGAGTAGTACATTTAACTGAAAGGTCAATAAGAAGCAGAAAATCTTTTGACTATAAAATTCTTAGTGTTTGTTGTCTTGCACTGTAACTTACTCTGAAAGAGGAAGAAAATACTATAATTTATCTTCAGAGAAGTTATTCTCCTTCAAATTCAATTGGTTTTTTAACCCAAATAAATTTTAGGATGACTGGAACACTTGGAGCCCTGGCTTCCAGCCATGCCTTACCTCCACAAAGCTATTATTTTCCATACAAGTATGGCAGAGATGCTCTTAGTTGGGATGTTCAGAGACAAAACAAAATCTATCAGTCAAAAGATCAGAATCAGGATTTTTAATTGGCAACTCAAAACTGGTCCTTACAGTTCTGGTGAGTGAACTACCAAGAAGCTCTAGAGAACTTCCCTTGCAATGGGCCATGAAGCAAGACAGGCAGCACATCAGCTTGGAGGCAGCAGTTGGGTGGACAGCTTCATTTCTTTGCCAAATGACGAGGTCTGAAGTTCCTGCACACCTGTAACATTCCTGCCAGTGCTGGAGCTTCAAAGTAGCCTGTCTGATTTTATCCAGCACTCACAGAACAGGAAAAAATCCACAACAAAGTCAATTTCTACCAAATCCTGTGAATGAATCATTCTATTTAAAACAAAGGAGAAACAGACAAACCATAACAATATAAAGAACTTTATTTTTTTTTCATTTCTTCTTTTGCCATGTAAAGTTCCATTATTACACTCACAGCTTTGTACCAAAGTGAGAGAAGAAAACAATGATCAATCTGTGCACATGTTCTACACAGTTTAAATTACTAAATATTCAATCAGGTTGTTTTATTTCACTTCCATTATTTCAAAAGACTGTTTAACATTACAGCAAAATGAAATCTGAGAAGCTGGCAGGCACATAGAATATATACCTACACAGTTTGCTCTTTGAGGATTAATTATTTTACAAACAGTAGCTGAAACCATTTCCTTATCCTTCTTCACATATTCTGCCACTCTGGACAACTTAGACTGCTTGAATTATAGTACCATACAAACATGAAAACCAAGATTCACCTGTACCTGTGTTTTAATTCAACTTAAGGGAAAAGTATTTTCCCAACAAGAACATTTCCCCCGCCATTTATTGCAAGTCTACAGTTACCATTTACCTTGATCCAGCATGATTGTACTGTTTGAAAATGTGCATTAAGAACTGCACTACTTCAAGCACTCCACACAGCCAAGCTCCTGCTATTTTGCAGAAGCCAACTTATGTGCTGATAATATGTTTAAAGTCTGTAATTCACACGTAAGTGACACAATGTAAGCAGAAGCCTGGATATTTAATGCATCTTTGTAACAAGAGATGCAGAAGTTTTCCCTCCATCCCCTTCCACCTACAGAAGCAGCAGCATTAGGCCAGACTGTTCTGCACTGCCAGATTCTTTTCCTCTGAAATTTGAAGGAGAAAGGAGAAACTAATCTAGACCAATCCCAAAAGGCCTCTAAAGGGCTGTCATTTGTAGTCAGCCATACAGCAAGTCCAGAATTCGTTTTTTAACACTTGACTAATAAAAAATCCACAGCACAAAATAAATCCTCACTCTACTCACTCTTCCACCCACAACTTTTTATTTGCATAAAAACAAACCAAACCCAAAATAAATAGTCTTGAAACTGGCTTCAGATGTGCAGTACTGCTTTTCATGCAAATATTAGTGTTAAATGTCACAAACAGCCCACCTTCCCAAAGTTACTACATTCTTCAACTAAAGGTATACCAGGAGTCAAAACCCTAAGCTGCAAGACGAGAGGATCTCATTAATGAATACCAACAAACAAACATTAGTTTGGCATCTCTCTTCTGCAATTGCCTCCAGAAGAAGTAAATGGCCAGTTGTGAAATCTGCACCAAATTCCAGCTGAACAAATAGGAAACCTCTCCACAGAACTCCAGAGAAACTGGGGGATTTCCACAGCTGAACAACTTTATAGCAAATCCTTTTACGATATCCTCATGACAAAACAGTACAGCATTTTCCTCTGAACCCCTGAGGATTTTTAAAAATTGTTTCATTTATGAAGCAAAATTTTTCTCTCAGGCAGCTCCGCTATTTTCCCACCTCTCACCCACTTTAGGATTCTTACAATGTATCTGAAATGACCAACAAAGTAGCAAAAGACACCACCGCTAAAGCTGGACTTCAGAAGCCAAGACTTTTCAAGAGGATTGTTTTCAAGACAGCTAAGGAAATATAATGGACCACACAAAAAGAAAGAGTGCTTCCACCAACTAGAAAAGATAAACCCAACAAGCGAATGGGAATGCAAATAAAGTGTAATAACTGTGTTTGTTGCAACATCTAGTGAAAAAGGTCTTTATATGTTCCTAAAAACAGCTGAAAGAATGTAAAGAATCACAAGGGAGAAGTAACAAAATCTACTCTCACACACAGTTTTCAGAATGCCACTATTGCCCCACAGGCTTGTCCTCAGGACACACCTCCACACCTTTACTTGCAGCACAGTCCATGAAGGACAGCTTAGGACACCCACCCTGTTTATGCCACACTTACATGCTCCCTCATTGTGGTTCAAAAAACTCCCAGAAGAACTCCTGAATATCAACACCTTTGGAAATGGTTTAAGTATTACGCAGTCTTCTGCTTTTAGGTCATGAAAAAACCCAAACAAATGCTCTCAGACTTCAGAGCATTACACTCTCCATCATAAAACATCTTAAAGACTTCCACAGACTTTATTCTCTATTGAATTACTTCATCCACAGCTCACAGAAAGATTAAAAAAACCCAACACCAAAACCACAAACACACATTCCCCCAAAAACCAAAACAAGAACACCCTCAGAACAGCCTGAGGTCAGAGCCACATAGTGGGGCTTTTTGCTATCCACAAACAACTTAATAAAAAGTAAACAAACAAAATCAATCACCACAGAAGCACTGGAACCTCAGAGATTCCCATGTCTTTGAAGCAGGATGCTACTGTATCTCATTCATATTTTACTCCTGTCTCACAAAATATATTCATCAGTGTCAGAGCAATTCTGCTTGTCTGCTAAGATAATACAAAACCAGTGTGCTCCAGAGAAGGCCCTGAAGCTCCTTGATTTGACGGCAGTGGAACACCCATGGGATTTCCTGAATCATTCACTTTCTTGGCCTAAAAAGGCTTCTTCACAGTTAAAGAATGAGGCTATAAAACTTATTTGGTCTATGGCTGACAAGTCTGAAAGTGGTTGTGACAAAGATACCCACTAAAAACAGTCCACTCAGGTTTTTTTGAAAAGCACTGGATTTGTGTATAAGCAGCTCAGTTCACTGTCTTCACCTTCTCTTACAGCTTAGGAAAATCTCTGCTTATTTTTTCCTGAGCAGCAAGTTAGGCAAAAGTGAACACAACGCTCCTTGCTAGATTAGTCTCAAGAGGGTTCTTTGCTAATTAGTGTCATTTAAGGGAGAGAGGATGGCAAGTGCCAGAAGGGTATTTCACTGAAATTCACAAGTTGAAGCGATCCTGCCCAAGGGGACACTTGCAGGGGAACCCTGACAAGCTGAAAGTCTTCCCTTCTGCACTGGCCTCTCTGTGGTACTTTCTGTGCATTAAGAGAAATAAGACTTTTTACATGTGATATGCATTTCATATCCTCAGCTTCTGCTTGAGAACTTTAGACTTTAAAATCCTGCTCCATTCTTTCCAGTTGGGTTTTTGTGAACTTCATATAGCCCAAGCCAATTAAGCCAGTTGACAACAGAAACAAAACACTACCAAAAGTGGATGCACTCAGCCACACAGTGCCTTTGCATCTCTCTTGGTTTGCTATGCCATGAGGGTACGGGACTGCAAAGCTCTGTCACTAAGATTCCATAAAATCAGCAATCCAATTATGGTGTTTCATCAAGACAGTGGTTATGCTGCTCTTTAACTAAAAGAAAAACAAATACCACTTACTTCTTTCCCATACATTAGGACCTATACTGAAAAAGACTACGATTGCAAAGCATGTGAGTAGAGCCACTGTTCTGGCTGTTTCGCTGCTACTGGCACCTCTCTCAAGAAATAACCACTTTCCTCAAAATACCTCAAGAGGTATTGATCACTGTATATATTGTGCCAGTTATAGCAATTTTTACACAAGGAATAAAAAATAAGTTACAATTAATATTAAAAAAATTAGTTTATTCCAGTCTTCATAAAATAACTTTTCTTTTTATGAAGAAAGTAAAAACGTACACTGGATATTCAGGTTACATTGTTAGAATTTGTGATATTCTGTTTTGCAGAATATTATTAAAATCAGCTATAAAATTGGATACAACAAAACCAGACATGTCTTAGACACATGACAAGATTCCAGCTGAATTGCAAACAGCAGCATCTATTGTAATCGAAGTTTTCAACACCCCTTTGGACTTCCCAAAGACTATGCCTCTTAAAAAAACAAATAAAACCACCTGAAAAAAGACAAAAAACAAAAAAACAGGGCAGACAAGAGGAAGGAATATTCTCGTCCACCAATGAATTAAAAACTTGCAAGAACTTGGGCTAAGTCTTAATTACCAGCCTTATTTCTGCAGAGTGCAACACAACCTGCAGTCTCCCCAGCAATGCATTTCAGCCCCACTCAGTTTTTGCATTCCAAGTGGGAAAAGAAAGAGGAAAGACTGGAATAAGAAACTGATGTTATTTGGAATAATTCTGACATACAAAATTACTTCCCAATGTGGGAGGTGAAAAGCTTCATGAGTCAATCCTGCTGTCATCCTCAGCATGTCTTTCAATGTGTCCTACAGCATCCTAGAAACCAGAGAAATCAATTTAAAAAATCATTATTATCATCACAAAAAAAAATCCACAAAAAACTGCAAAATATTCTAGAAGCCTCAGTGAAAGTGACATTCTAGATAATACACATTTGTTTGGCTTAAAGCTTCTAAAAAGTTAAGTATTATCATTGTCAAGCTATTAAATCACATATATGAAGTATTTCACGTACCATATCATTAAAGGCAAATAAAAACCAGTTTCCTTTTTGATTAGAACAGCAAATTAAATAAACATATCATATCCAAAGCCAGCACTTGAAGAGAAATTAAGGATTCTACTGTTCATTAATTCTTGAAGAAACCTCCATCCTTCCCATATTTTGGAAAGCATTCAAAGGAAGGCAATTTATATTGCCAAGGACTAAAATGTAGATTTAACTACAATCAGTCTATATGTAACAGCCCTCCTTACATCTATCCCCCAATCCTTTCCACATCACTTCATCCAATTCCTATACCTTCTTCATTTTTTTCCCCTTCTGTTCTAACTTTTATCCAGAAGTTTATGCACTACTTATCTAAAGATTTGTTTTGCTAACAATCTCATGTGAAAAATAAACAGTGAAAGAGACAGTAATGGATAAAAATTAAAAGGATAAAAACCTGTTTTCAATGCAGGTGTTTGTTCATCTTATGAAGACATTTTTCCTTCAAAAACTTCCTAACATCTCCAGTAGAATTCCTTTAATACTTTAAGAATTCTACCATTTCCATGTAATATTTTAGGATAAAACCATTTTAAATTGACCATATGTCAAATTACCATAGCTGCACTGTTCATCTGCCACAGGCTGAACTGAACCCTCTTAGCCTTGGATGACTGTAACCACATGCAGTTAAGCCTGCCAAGGCTAGAAAAATTTAACCCTTTTTAAGAGAAACAGGATCAAGTCCCACAACTGTGGTGATATAAAGTACTTTATATTACCAGATACAACCATGTTATTTCAACCACATACCTGCTTGGAACCTTTCCTGGAAGTAAAGAAAGCATCACAGTTCTTCCAACGACATTTCAGGGTCTGAAAATTTGGATTAGTGTGGTCAGTTAGCAGGTGTTGTTTCAGGTGGTCCACAACTCCAAAGATCAGAGAACATCCATGCCACTGGGTGAAAAAACAACACATTGAAGTAAGCCAGGGAAATCCAATTTTTGTTAATGCTTTTCTTCTTGCAATTTCACAATATTCTTCCAAGACTGTAAGCACACCTGCCAACTCCTGTAAGTTTTTTATCTTATTCAATTTCCATTTTCCATGGTCTCTATTCCTTTAATTACAGCTTTACAGAAATTTTTCCTGCCTTTAGCCAAGCTTAGACCATCACCAGGAATGGCATACATACACATACATAAAAGTACATACACATTTTAAAAAAATGAATTATGAAAAACTAAGGTCAAGCTACCCAAGACTAAGTGACTAGAGACCACCCCCAGAAAATTAAATAACAAAGGCTAAAAACAATTTGCTAATTACCCAGCATCGATAATTTTGCATCAGATTAAGTCTCACAGCTCTGACACTGCCATCATAGCATCCAGTGTAGATCTGTAAAAGAAACATTTATGTATAAACAAGCTGGGAATATATTAAAAAAAACCCAACAACTAAAACTTTGAAGGAAACTTCAGTGTAGGTAAGAACAGTGAAATATCAGCATGCAAGGCTTCTACATTTAAAAAATAGATAACCAAATCCTTTTAATACTTGCATTCATAGTTCAGAAAAACCTATAAATTAATAAGAAATGCTTCCATAGCCTCTATTGTTGACAATGTGTGTAACAGTTCAGAAATGTTTAAATTATGGTACTGTCCACTAAAGTTAAAAAATATGTAGGTGTAAATGTCAAGTTGAATGTATTTCCAGGACTTAACCAGTTATAGGTATACCAAAAAAGGATGGATAGGAAATGTGTGGAAGAACATCAGAATTTCAGAAAGACTGATGTAGATCCTTTCACTCATCACTAAACTTCTCATCTGAACCCTTCTTAGATTTGAGAATGCCCACAACAGAGCACTGCTGGGACACAGTTCAAACCTCAGGCTGGACTCACATGAGATGTGATGCTTGGGCAGAATGTATTCCAATTAGTAGGAAATCTGTTCCTTTGGATTTAACTTTTCTGTTATTACAGATCATTACTATACCTTTCATTTTACAGTCTCAAAGAAACTTTGCAAACAAATTCCTAGACATGCAGACAAATAAGTGCTTTTAAAGACTATTTTAAGAAATATTTATCCAGAAGTGCTTCTGAAATTTATCTTGCAGGGCAGATGCATGAAGAAACCTGTACATCTGAATCAATTGCACACCTTTGTTTATGCTCTGTCAAAGGTTGCTAGAGGTTTGGCCATGGATGAAGTTTTTCTCCAGCATCTGAGAGATTCCCTTGAGTAAAAGTCAAACAGGATTGACACTTGAAAAAGCAGAAGTATTTCACTATTTCTAGCATCTTCACTGTAATCATAACTGCAAAAGAACTATTGTTTTAAGACTACAGTAAGCTGAACAGTGATTTTCCCCAGACAATAATATTACATAAGTATAAAGCTGTTACAGCCACATTTTTTGACTGAGAACAACTGGGAAATGCAGCCAAACAGCAGGCTGATTTCTTTATCTGAAGAAATTAAACTGTCTTGTATGCACCTGTGGCAATTACAACCTTTTCTTTAAGTACAGTGAAAAGAAGGGAGTTACCATGCTCTTATGGATGGTCATACACATGATCATATCCGTGTGGCCTCCATAGACTTGCAAGCGGTCGTGTGACTTGAAAGAAACAGACATTTAATAGCATGACATTTCTTAAGAGCCATTTTTCACAGACATTTAAAGGACAATACTTCCAAGAGCAGTTTCCTTGGTAGCAACTAAACTGCTATGGTGGATTCCAAACTTTATAGCCACCTTGAAAGCTCACTTTTGCTTACATTGCTTCTGGGAGTCTTTTTGTCCAACTAAGCACTTGTTCTTCCAGCAGACAAAGCTAACATTTTCCCACATTTCTGAGCTGCCATTGTCTTGGAATAACCCAGGTTCTAAAAAAACGGTTTAGGTTATATTCTTTAAAACCTATGTATTTTGACTAGTGAGATAACTATATATACTGAGTGACAGGAAAAAGAGGGATGGGCTAGAGACTAGGAAGTACAAAGATGACTTCTATTTGACTTCAAAATCACTAATTAACACATATTAGATAAATATTTATCTATAAATAAATAACCACCTATTTTCTTACCTGTAGTTCATAAACACGAACAAATTTATCCAGACATGCTGTCACCATGACTTTCCCAAGAATGTTCACAACCGTTACGGCATGGTTATGGCCCTTATAGATCCGTACCAGCTCTCCAGTCTGCATCAAGAAAAAGCAAATGTAAATGGGTGTTTGGTTTGGTTTTTCTTAAACAAGTACAAAATGGTTTTACCTAACCCGTATAAGGTAGCTAGCTTCAATGCTCACTACTCAAAAATGGAAACACTTATTAGAATTCCATTCCCTGTGAAGGCACTTATAGATTATGATCAAATACTACTTATCCTTTTGTCTGCCCATCCTAACAAAGAGCCATTCCAGTGCAACAGAAATGTATGGGCGTGTGTAAAGTTCTCTTTCTTCTCTTCTGCTTCTGAACATGAGCCACCAGTGTGCCCAGGTGGCTAAAAAGCCAATGGTATCCTGGCCTGCACCAGGAACAGTGTGGCCAGCAGGACCAGGGAAGTGATTCTTCCCCTGTACTTGGCACTGGTGAGGCCGCATCTCGAGTGCAGTGTCCTGTTTTGGGCCCCTCAGCTCAGGAAGGACATTGGTGCTGGAGTGAGTCCAAAGAAGGGAAAGAAGCTGGTGACGAGTCTGGAGCATGAGTGTAATGAGAAGCAGCTGAAGGAGCTGGGATTGTTTAACCTGGAGAGGAGGAGGCTCAGGGGGACCGTGTCACTCTCTACAACTCCCTGAAAGGAGCGTGTAGCCAAAGAGGGGTCAGCCCCTTCTCCCATGCAGCCAGCAACAGGACAAGAGGAAATGGCCTCAAGCTGCACCAGGGAGGTTGGACACTAGGAAGAAATTCTTCACAAAAAGGGTGATTAAATTTTCACATGGGCTACCCTGGGAGGTGTTGGAGTCACTGTTCCCTGCAAGCATTTAGGGAAAGACTGGAGGCTGACAATGCCATGGTATAGCTGATATGGTGGTGTGTGGTCACAGGTTGTTCTCTACGATATCAGAGGTCTTCTCCAACCTAACTGATTCTGTTTCCATCATTAGTTATGTATTCCCACCCATCCTGAAACTAGTACCATGCTATTAGTATTAGCACTATTTATGTAACCACAAGGATCAGTTAGCAAATTCAGCTAAATACACAGAAATATGCTCTTTTTAGGTTAATTAAAATTTCCCTCTAATAAGTTTCTTAATCTAACTTACTGCATAGCTACATGAATGCTTCTGCTAGGACTAAGGGAAGATGGTGTAAAAGAGGGAGAGAATGGTAAGCTAGAGAAAAAGCATTCATGATGCTTTTGAACCATCTAGCTTGGAACACAATGTTCCTCAAGTTCTTCCAGTAATAAAGAAACTTTTTTGCCACCAGAATATCTCACATGGCTTTTCTCTGACCCTTTTCCATATTACCAGCACGTTTGTAGTTATATTTGCAAAAGCAAGATGCCCAGATAAAAAGGCCTATCATGTGACAAGAGTCAGCGGTTTATGTAGCCTCCTCATGCCTGCAAAGTTACTATAGTGCATAGTCACATTCACAAAATCATGAGACTTCCTTTTCTGGAAGCAATCTGTCCCACCAGTCAGTCAAATATTCTTGATAAACTGACTTTATAGCACAGGAATTCAGTGCCTTAGTAGCAAAAGTCATTCCATCATTCTACATGAGACTTACATGAATGTTGTGGGCATGGACAGACTGATCGCTGGAGCCACTGAATACCAGATCATTCACAACCTTCCAAAAAAAAAAAAAGTTTTATCTTTTGTAACAGACATGGAAATGGGCAAGCAAAATATTAAGACACTATTCATTTTAAAGTTATACTGTAATATTTCCTAAATTTGAGAGCCTTAAAATCCATCAAGAGTGTGAAGGAAAAAGCATGCACTGAATTCTTCCCATAAGAGGTAGAAGATGTGTTACAATGACTTTTGACATTTCACAACTGACATAAGAAGCTGTTAACTTGCAGCCCAACAGGCTAACTCATCCTACCTACGGATTACTCTCACAGACAGCTCAGCAGCAAATCAGGGACCAACCAAACTGAATGCAGAATGCTGCTCTGCGCGTGCACAGTAAAGCCCAATGTTTCCTGGAAATTTTGGATGCGCTGCATACTTGTATGCTGCTCATGTAAGAAAAATGATGCTCCTAACCCTAACAAGTGACAAGACAAGAGCAAACAGCCGCAGGTTGCACCAGGGGAAGTTTAGAATGGGTATTAGGAAATGTTTCTTCACTGAAAGGATGATCAGGCATTGGATCAACAGGCTGCCCAAGGAAGTGATGGAATCACTACTCCTGAAGTGTTCAAAACACAGATGTAGACGTGGCAGCTAGGGACATGAGATATGGCAGGCAGAGACAATTTCCCTACCAAATTGCTCAGTTTTTATAATTTAAAATAGAGAAATCCTCTATTTCCTATCACAATCTGCTCATCATTTTAAGCATTCTTTGTCCAAAATGTATTTTGAGAGACACTTGCCTTCATGCAGAGAATAGTCTTGCTGTGACCTTCCAGGGTTCTGAGAAGCAGCCCGTTCCGCGCGTCTCGCACGCTGATGGTGCAGTCATAGGAGCCCACCACCAACAATTTGCGTGCTCCTTCCTGAGCTGTGGCTAGACAGCTCACTGCTCTAGGGCCATGGCACTCAAAGGTATCAACCTGTTTATTATTCTGGAGGGGGAAGAAAGAAATGGTATTTAAGAATTAAAATTTTGCTATGACACTGACTAGACCATTGAGTCCTTTTTGTGTTGTGCTTGTTACGGCATCTGATTTCAGTTTAGTAACACACAAAATAGCAGTGCTAAGAATTGCACCTTAACAATTAAGTTTCCAAATCAAAGAAATAACTCCCTATGTTATGTAGACCAGGAGGAACCTTAAGGAAAAACATAACAATACAGCACCTCAAAGAAAGGTAAACAAAGAGACAAGTAGATAGGAGAGCTTCATGCATGGACAAAACAAACAGCCAAAAGGAGCCAACAGTGACCATTTATACCAAAATGCATTCATTACAAATACATTTACTACTGTAGATAAAGAATGGAAATAAACACAGAGGAAAGAAACAGCATCACAACAGGCTTTCTGGTGCCAATATTTAAACAAACTAACCTTTATGCTGAAAGTAACCACAGTGCCATTTGCAAGACCTGCATAAAGGATCCGCCATCTACTGTGTAAACAGAGCACTCGATCTTCCAATTTAAACTGTTCCATGCACTCTTTGGTCTAGCAATGGAAAGAAATACTTAAAGATTTTCATTAACTGAAAACAATTCAAGAAAAAAAGTCTGAAATGAATGATGATTTTCACTTTTTAAACCAACAGAAGTGGAGAAAAACATCTGACAGTCTGGTGTCACATGGCAGTTTGATCCTCATTTTAATAAGGACAATCTCTGAAGGCTTTACTGTAGTTCAGCAGACAGTTATAACCCTAAACACTTTGTTCTAGTCACAACCTTTAATGTGTATAGAAATTTAGACTACTGACTGTATATATACACACACACATATACACACACACACGAAAATGATCTGTTATATGGTTGAGGGTTCCCCATTAAGTTTCCCACAGGGAACTTAAGGGTTTAAAACCTCTGGCAGTTTGCTCCCTGAAGCCAATACTTGCTTTCTAGTCCTTCAAGTCACAGGTTGGGCAAGTCTTTTTATCATTTAGCCTCAAATATCCAGCTTCAGGAAGCCTCAGTCTGCTCTTTCACATACCTATTCTCTCTATGGCTGCTCTAAAGACAGAGCAGTGAGCAGTGCCTTCCATAAGCAGTGAAGTTAAAAATACAGGAAGAAAAGTAAGATTCACGACCAAACAGCTATCCTGCACTTTGGTGTTCCCAACATTTGGGATTATGCCATGATGTTCTGGCAAAAACTCTACTGACGAGCTAGTCAAAAGATTAGGGTAGTAAATCAGTTACTGGTTTGCTGTTTTGTTTGTGACTTTTTTTTTTCCTGCCCTACTCTAAAGAGGTATAAAGTGGTGCTCGTATCCAGATCGTGTAGGTTTAAAAGGCTTTTAAAATTTATATTTGTAGAGACACACTTACATAAAATGCAGCATATGTAAATCAACAGAGAGTTTAAATACCTTGATATTGTAACAGTTGATAGTGTGGTCACTTGAGCCAGTGTAGAGTGCAGCATTCTTCCCATTTGTCTGAGTGACCAGAAGGCAGTTCACTTTTGAAGTATGTCCTTCAAAGATGGCCACACACTTCCTGCTCTAAAAAGGAAAGCATAGAGTCTGTCAGCATAAAAGGCATAAAGGCCCATAATACCTCTTGGGATATGCACCTAACAGAACAGGGTAGGACAGCTAAAAAAAATTAGGATACATGTGGCAATCTATCTCCCCTTGTCTTCTCATAGGGAGAAGGGGTTGGAGAGGTGGAGAAGAGAGGTTTGAAGAAAAGAATAGTATAAAATAAATTAGGGGCTTGAAAAAGCAGCTGCTTCCTTTACTACACAGTAAAGCATTACTAAAGACAACCTTGCGATTGCAATTAACGTAACACCACTCCCACAACCTTACTTACAACAAGATTGTAGGCACAAACTGTTTTGTCTGCTGAGCAGGTATACAACAAATTCCCAAAAATCTGAATAGCATTCACTGCAGCCAAGTGTCCCTCAAAGGTTCCCTCAGTAGGTTCTTCATCCTCACCTGGCTCCGAAGACACTTCTGTAGGACAGAGACATGAGTACTTTTGACTATGAGAACACAGTCAAGAAAACACTGCTGTGGTTTCTACTGCCAACCAGCAGAACTATTTCATGGGCTCAGCACCTTTAAGTCAAATTTCATTGTGGATTCCAGGAGGACTGTGAATGTGACAGAGGGCAATATGAAGTGCTAAAAAGACCTTCATATGACTAAGTCCAGAACTATCTTTAAAATCAAAAAGAGATTGTATTATTGTTTGTCCTAGAGCTCTACACAGACTGTGGAGCAATAGTGTTCATGTGGGAGGGGAAAGAGGTTATGGAGGAGTCAAGACACAAAGCATTCAATGTAAGATGATGTAAGTGAGTATGTATCAGTTCCCACTTTAGTTTTGAGTGCAAGCTCTTATCTTCAGGGCAAAATTCCCCTATGGAAGCAGGCTGATCAAGACTTAACTCCAAGTCCTGCAAGATACTACATATAAAGCATTGGAAGGAAAGTTTCAAAGATATACCTGAGGAGTTCTTTGATCCTCTTAGGGATGATATCGAAGTCTGTGTCTCAGCCACACTGTAAGACAAAAATAAACAGTAGTGAGATTGGATTTGGCATGTTCGTTTTCAGACAAAATAGTGGGATAAGTAATACTCCAAAATACAAGACTCTGCACTTAGTAGAAAATATGTTGTGACAGGTAAGCTCAAAACTAAACTGGGCAGCCCCATTCTTGCATTAAGCGAAATTAGTAGGTAACAAGACACATTCACTTGTTGACCAAAAAAGCCAGGTCAGTTTTTATTTTCCCTTTTATTTCACTCCTGAGGTCACTAACGTAAGACTTTCTGAATGACAAAAAAAAAAAAGAAAGAAAAAAAAAGAAAAAAGAGATGCCTCTTATGAATACTATGTATTATTAATAATTTTACTTTTCAGAGGTCTACAATAATCTCACCTTTTTTTCCCATCATTCCTATAATTTGTGTCAATCTCACTGGTGGAGCTCACTTCATCATAACCAGAGCAAGATGCCTCTAGGACTGCTTGATCCACAGAGTTGCGTGAATCCCTCTTTGATGGACTGTCTGGTTTCTCATCTCCTGACGCTGATGAACCAACATCCACCACCTCACACTGAGGTGCTGAAACTTCCACTAGTTCCAGAGAAACATCACTGTCATTCTCATCTTTGTTTCTTGCTTCTTGAGCAGTAACTCCACCTTCCTCTCTTGGAGGAGTAGATGTAGTAACTTTTTCTCCCTTAGGAACCTTTCCACCCTTGATTTTCCGGACAGGCTTGAAGTCAATCATATCCTGCTCTGTATCACTGTTGTCTGGCACATGGGCTGCCCTCAGAGTCTTCTTCTTCCTTAACTTTCTCCTCCTTCTATTCCCTTTCTCTGCTGGGACTGCAGCCATTGTCAAATGTTGCTCAGATGGTTCTGGTGACAATTTGGGGCTTTTATCCACTGGCATTTCTAGAAGGGCTGAATGCTTCGAAAGAGAAGTGCTACACTGATCCAGTAAAAATCTTTCAGCAACTGTATCATTTGCTTCTCTCTTGCTGAAAACAGACACTGAATGAGGAGAAGAGTTCTCAGGAAGTCCAGACTGTCCCTTGTCTGCAGCAGGCTCGTGGACATCTTGATTAGTGTGTTGGAAACAAGCTGCCAGCCCTGCTAGGGATATGGTTGCAGTGATAACTGGATACACTGAAGTTTTCTGGTTGGTCTCTTCTAAAGAAAACAGCCTAGTGTTACATTCAATCTGTACAGCAGTAACTATTTATGCAAAGTGTCCCTCCCTGTATTTTCTGTTTACACTTAATTGTGCATGTAAAGTACATATTCCTACACGTTGAAAACTACGTGCACATGTAGATCTGCTATTTCAGTCACCTATTCAGCCTTTAAAAAACATAACTGAGGAATAAAATGTTCATCCATGTCCATAAAAATAAAGGAATGGGGCATGTAATTCAAGCTGCTGGCTGGCTATATGCTTTTAAAGTTTTGACAATCTTTGGTGAATCCTACATCGTTGACTTAAGATGCTACCACCCCTCTCTGTGTGCTCACTTACCAGCTGTCATGACTTCTGTAGAAATTACATTAATCAATGCATGCCAAGTACGACTCAGCTGTTCAGTGGCAGTTTGAAAATCTTGTGCTTAACCCATCTGAATTATTACAGTTATTATATACAGTTATTTCTACCAAGTTACTTGGACCTAATTCAAGGTAGATAGTTATGGACAACCCACTCTACAGCCCTGTACCTTTACCCTGGGAACAGCAGCACTGTAAGCCATGAAGATAGGCTTTATTTAGTTAGTTTAGGTAGCTCATCTCTGGTGGACTATGCAATGGAGTCAACACACTCTCCCTATCATTTAATTGTGACTGATGAACAAAATGATCCAGCCTCTCAGCTGAGACAGACTAAGGGCAGAATCTCACAGCTGTTTCCCACACCCTAAAATTCACCAGTAACACTTGCAGTAACTACAGTCCAGAAGAGGATGTTTCAAGTTCACTGCATTTCTGGGGCAGGATCATGCAACGCAAATGGGAAGTTGGCAGTATCTGAAGCACTTCCCTCTTCCAGCCTCTCAGAAGCCAGCAAATTAAACCTACACTAATGCCTGGCCAAAAGCACATTACATATCACAGGACAAATTTCATGCTTTGGAATTATGCATCCAACTAGAAACAGCTAAAATGAGAACATCTCTCACCCACACCTTCCTCAGATGAGGAATTCCAAGCTAAAACTAGAACTTGCTGAAAGCATAGGATATGTTGCACTTAAAGTAAATCAATGGGAAGAAGTTTTTCCCTGGACATGTAACTGTCATGCACAACTGCATAACCTGATAGAAAAACACCTGTATGGAAAAAATGAATAATTAGATGAAGTTTGAATGAGTTACTGTGTTGAATCGGGAGTTGGAAGTTGGAAATTACTGTGTTGAACTGAGAAGAAGGCACACAAAACCTTGAACTCTGAATACGCCTCTAAAATCATGTGCCACTCATTTCCCACTGGAAAGGGGAAGGCAGTAAATCCCCCAGATAAAAGTAAACCCCTATTTTCATTGCTAGCCCTCCCATGCCCCTCACATGGGTGAACAGTGCCTAACAGCCAATTAGTAGAAGATGGATTGTTACTCCTACTATTACAAATTATACTTTGTGCTTATCCAGCAGAGCCCAAGAAGAACACAGAATAATCTTGATATAGCTGTTCATAATTTTTTAAAAAATGTTTTCAGGCACATTTTTTTCCTTTGTAGGCAGACTTTTTGCTACCAGTGCTCATTAAGTGATGCAGAGTAGAAGACAAAAATTGTAGAGGAGATTCTCAGGGTTGTTGGGTTGTGTCCGTTTTGGGTTTTTTTAGTTAATTAAATTATTCTAAGAGGATGTAACCTTCAAATTCATGTTTGTTCTATTTTCAAAGCAAAACTAGAAAATCCTACACAAGTTAATGACAGTTCACCCCTGTCTGACAGACTGCAGGTTGAGGCACAATTTACATTCTTTTTGGGAAAAAAATAATTTCCTTATTTTCTTAAAGCTAATTATCTTAAAGCAAAACTATAAATACCATCATTCTGTTCCACCTCTTGAGTTTGTGGAGCACATGGAGAGCTCTGGAGTACAGAATTCACATTTTGTTCCGTGCCTTTTGGAGACACAGGTTCTCGTTTAACTTGTACTGAGGAGTCAGGAGTATCTGAAGGTGTACTGCCAGAAGACTGGAATGATGATGGCATGGTTACAGGAACAGAAGCTCCTCGAGGAGGTACAGAGGAAGACAAAGTGTCCAAAAGGGGCAGGAAAGAGCCTGAAGGAATTGAGTCAGCTGCCATCTGAGATTTGCTGTTTCGTCTCTCAGTTAGGGCACTGCAGGAAAGTTTCTCTGGGAGTTCAGAAGGTTCATATGTTTCTAAAGGCAAAAGAAGAGATACATTAAAGAAACAAACAAATGAATAAATGACAGAACAAAAATATTTATATTTTACAATAAAATTTAGTGGTGCCAGGAGCTCATTTCTTGTGGACACAGAGTCAAGGAAGAGAAAAAATTGAAAAAAAAAGACACTAGAGGGAGCTATCAAAACTGACAGTTCACACTTGATGATAAAGGCCTCATTTTGAAAGTCTACAATTTTACTGTAGCTTAAATGAGCAGATTCAAGTTAAACACAGTTTTTAAAAGATTCTGAGTTCAAAGAATATTAGAGTAAGCATTCTACTGTTGTAGCTCTATTGTACCTTGTAGCCCCTGCAAGATCTGGATTCTCTGACTTCTGAGTGTACTCATTTCCATAGTTATCTGCAAAACAGTTGTGGCTTATATCAGTCCCACTGATTTAACAGGCAGTTCTTCATGCTGCTAACTTCTAATTCAGACAGTTTCCAAAGCCCACTGTTACCTGTTGCTTTAACACAAGGAATCGTTGGACCTCAACATAGGCAGCCTGCAGGGCAGCCCTCGCCTGCAAGAGGCTGCTGTCCACACTCTGCAGGGACTTGCTTAACTCTTCTTCCCTCAGAGAAATAGCCAACAACTGGTCTACCTGAGAACGTTCTGAAAAAGAAACAAAATGTAGAGTCCAATTGCACTGAACAATACATTAAGATACCTTACTTGTGATATCACAACACATAATACCACCTCAGAATGGAAAAATCACATAAATTCGGTCAAGCATTCAAGCATCGATAATTACAAGATAAAAAGGAGTATTTATGGACAGGACTAGCCATGTCTACAAGAATGAAGGGCAAAGTCAAGTATTCCTCTTTAAGGAATCTCAACCTTGACTCTAGTAATTAATTCCATCACAGCTTTGCCAGCACTAATTTGGTTAAATAAATGAAGTAATTCTATTCCACAAAGACCTTTTCTTGAAGTACATGTGTACAAGAAGTAGAAATACACACCTGTCATTAATGTAATCAAAAGGGCAAAGGCAAATTTAAGCTAAACAAGATTTAAATTATTCAGTGAATGCAAAAGCCAAGGAAAAGCTATTTTGGAGAAAAAAACCCCGATGATTAAAAAAACAGTTTACTACTGAAGATCATTTTGGGCTATGAGACTGGTGTTTGGAATCTCTTGAGAAAGAGTCTCTGACCACTATACTCAGTAAAAGATCTCCCAATACCTCCTAGAGACTTCTGGCAGTAGAGAAATTGTCCAAACAAATTTCCATTTGGGCACTGCTTAATTGTGCTCAGGTTATAGTTTCCTTTAGCAAATTTACTACAATTACAATCATGTTAAAGCAAAGTAATGGGAAAGAGATTTTACTAAGTAGAATGTGTAACTAGTCTCTATAAGAGACACTGGTCATTGAAGAAAGAGGCTGATAAAACCCCCCATTTTTTCAAGTAGTGAAATACTCATTCCCACACAAGAGTCATATTATTGCCCTACATTACAAACAACTCTTAATATAAATAAATAATGAAAAAAAGATAAATGGTACATTTGAAAGCCATCTTCTGGAGCCCAAAGCTCCTAGCAACAGTTTAGTTACCAAAGAAAATATCCTGCCTAAAACACGATGGTTGGATGACTGATTTTGATGGTAATGAGGATGTTTTAGGCATGCTTAAGAAAGATCTGTCTATATGCCAGAATAAGAGTTTTCTTTGGTCAGGAGCAGGAAGGAGAGAGGCATTCCACACTCATTTCCACTAAGGACATGAAAAAAGTAAAAAGTATTGCCAGAGATGTCAAAAACAGAACAGAGTCCAAATTAAGCAGAGTACAATTTTTCTGGTGAGACCACCCAGAATTAGAAAGGGAAAGCTGCATAGCAACTTCCATCCAAAGAGGCAACAAACCTCACTATGCTGTAGAGGGGAAAAGCAAAGGTCCCATCTGTACAATCAGGAATATGAACTGCAGGCAGAAAGTATGCACATACCCTTCTCTTAGAAATAACTTATGACAAATTAAGATAAAGGTCTTCAGAGAAGAATGTGTTGCAGATTTGTGAGCAGTCCACACTACAAACTTCAGTAAAAGCCCAAGAAGCAGCATAGCAACATTAAGGAACTACTACTTCAGCCAAATCAAAATACTACTGGGTGTTTATAGCCTCTACACCACATGCACACATTTAAGATATTCACTCACCTTTTTTACCTTTGATTTTTCTTCTTTTATTCTTTCTTTCTAGACTAGGGATTTCAGGAGAAGATCCCTCCTGCAAGTAAAATCATCTATTAAAAAGTAACGAATAATTTTGCCTAAATCAAGAAGTCAAACATCCATCATCTTTTCAATCATTATTGTAGACACAGAGAAGAATCCATAATTTGCTTGCACATTCTTGTATAACTCATCGTTTGCTCTGCTCTTAAAAGAGGGAGGACAACAGAGTGCCATGTTTTCATCTCAACCAGGAAGAAATATTAAATAAGCCAACAGCTTCCTTCTTGCTCAGATGTCTAAGATGGCACTTGAATCAGATTTTCTACTCTGCAGTTTTAGTTGAAGGTCTAGAGGATTAAACAGTGAGGAATGACATTTATTGGTTCCTGTAAAACCACTTAGTGAAATTGATCAACAGGACTTTTTTAAGCTTTGGGTAAGTCTAAGACCAGACTGTGAAATAAATTCAGATTTAAGGATATAATTTTAGGCATGTAAGTTTTAAAAAATGCTTTTATTTCCTTGCTTAACCATAAAACCAGAAACATCTAAGGAAAACAAATTTCTACTACAGGCTAGCTTCCATTTAAATTGTGTTGTGAAACACCAAGATTCTTGCTACAAAACCTAGTACTTCCACAGAAATATTTTAACAGCTCTCGTTTACCAACATAGTATGCCAGGTACTAAATCAGACACAGAGCATTTGTCATTCCTACTAATTACAAGAAACTATCACAAGTCCTGCACTATGAAAGCAGAAATTTAAAGAAAATGAAGTCAAACAAAAAATGAACTTGATATTATCAACGTACAGGATTATCAGATGGGGAAAGTCCTCCCTGCACAAATCATTCCAAAGCTGAATGACCATTGATAGGAATAGAACGTTTTCATCAAAACTGGACAGAACTGCACACTTACTCCAGTTGCTCTTCGCTTCTTTCCAATTCCTTGGCTGTCATTTTGCTCAGTACCAGATGTGCAGCTACTGTCTGTAGCTGCATCTATGTTGTTAGACACTGCAAGAAGTGAAGCACTATTTGAAGCTGGACGATTTTCTTCTGAGATCTCTGATACATTTTGTTTTTCAAGAAGAGCTGTTCTCTTCTCTGGGCTCTCCCAGCCTTGTTCTGTGCAGCCTGTGATCTCAGAAGTGGCCTGTAGGCTGTGACTTCTTCCTCTAGCCTCAGTTCTTTCAGACACAAAAGGTGACAAAGCAAGAGATGGTGTCCTCTCTTTCTGATCAGCCTCAATGTCAGCGCTTGCCTCATATCGAGATGTTATATGAAGTGAGTGGCTGGCTGCAATTACTTGCCTTTGCCCACTTTCTTTAGTTTTGGCTTGTTCACTGAAAAAGCCATAAGCAGAAGGATTTCTGTCTGCTATGACACTGCTTTCAGAAAAGCTACGTTTTCTGGCTGAGCCAGACACCAAGGAAATCCCTTCCCACTGGAATCCTTCTAAACTAGTCGGATCAGATTCTTCACTGAACTCTAGACCCTCTTGCTCATTTTGAACAAGAGGCACCATTTCTATGCCAAACCTTTAACAAGATAAAAAGAAAAATAAAGAAACAAATTACAAGCCTGCCACATATAGAGAAAAGCCTCCCCCTTCCCCAAATGTACATTACTGCTTTAAGCAGTAGGTTTAATCCCATTACACTGGTATTCCGTGCTTTCTACCTCATCTGACAGTGGAACATCTCCTGTAGCTAATGTCTCCATAACCATACTTAGTGGCTAAGAACTGGCAGCATGGTTTTCAAGTTAGAAATCACATTATTATAAATTATTCCCAAGCAAGGTTGGAATAATCAAATGCGACATTTGTTCAAGACACTTCAAATACTTCAGGTTTAAAGCAAGTTTCAAAAATGCAGTATTATATAATTGCTTCCTTAAATACAAAAGCAAACTATGTATCAGAATAAAAGATTAACAAATGAAGAGTGAGCATTTACACTGCTTGCAGCACTGCAAGCATTTCTTGTAGTCCTAAAAAAATGAGGAAATAGGGAACTGTCAGAGCATTGTTCCCATCCTGATTGCATTTTTACCTTCTTCCATTACTAAAACTTCAAATAAAACTACATTGTTACCATCCACATTCAGGTATTAAAGCAATCATTATGAACTGATCAGAATCTTTTCTGAGCAGATTACTTTTACTTATCTATGGACAGGCATTCATTTATAGCATCAATCAGTAAAAACTCAGCATTATTTATAAAAAATTTGTATCATTTTCAAAAACTCTGCAAAAGATTACGGCATAGCAAGCTTCATTATGAACCCTTAGTTTTAGGATTTTGGAGTTAATTTCAGATATGGAAAAAAACCAACCCTCCTCCCTCAGCATGCCCTGAGAGGCATGGTTAGATCTGGAAGCTACCAACCTTGGTAAACCTTTGCCAAGTTCCTGTTTCTTCTTGGTTACCTGCTGGATGACCTGATCCCAGTTAACATTTCGCCGGGAAGCACTAAGAATTTGCCTGAGGGTAGGTTTAAGCCCCGACTCCTTCTCTGTCTCACTTCTCCGAAGGCAATTCACATTCCGAATGCGACGTGCGTTATTGAGGTTGGGCTCTGGGAGATGTGTCCCGACTTTGCTCTTCAGACTGATATGCCGTGTCAGGTCTCTTTGCAGAGAAGCAGGCAGGCCAAGTTTGCTTAAATCTGGAAGAAGGAGGCCTACTGACTGGCTTCCTCCTTTTTGAAGCTCATTATCTGAAGGATTTTCAAAACCTTCCATTTCAAATTGATTACGCGACTTGACACACTCTTCATTCCTTTCCCTCTCCTGTGAGGTTTTTAAATCCACATGCAAACGGTCCTGACTGCTTGATGAAGAAACTGTGGGTTCTATGCGAAATGTAAAATTTTTTAGCTCAGCAGAAGCAATACTTGAAGCAGATGGCTTTTTATCATCTTCCTTTTCAGAGGTGGTAGTTTTACCTTCAGGAGTGTCACAGGGTAAACAAAAATGAAGAGAAAAATCCAACTTTTCAACTTTTGCTTCTGACTTCTCACTCCCCATTAAATCATCACCACTCACATCTCCTAATGAATCCAGTCTGAACTCCTTCTTTGGCAATACCTTCCCAGTTTCTTCCCTATTCTGGTCACTTGTATCTTTGCAAGAACTTAAGGAAGAATTTTGCAAGGAATGATTGGACTGAACACCTTTGGGATTTTGTTCTGCTTCACTTAAGTTACTTACAGGCTCTCCAAGATTGCTACCAAGCACATCTTTGTTGTCTTGTAAGTTACCAACACAAGCACCGTGCAGCTTTGATGAATAAGAGGAGAAACTGTCTGTTTCCAAGCTCACTGCACTCAAATGATTCTGCTCTTCACCACTAGTAGAGGACAACAGTAGCCTGACATTTTTTAAGAGCCTGTTCGTGTCTTGCTTTGTCAAGGATAACTTCATATCTGTGATATTCAGAAGAGGGGATTTCAGTGATGGCATCCTATTACTTCTGCTATCATCTTTGTCAGGCTTTTCACCACTGGAAGAGTCTTCCATAACCTTGCAAGAATCAAGGTGACTTGAGGTTCCATTAGAAGGGGAAGATGCTTCATGTTTTTTAAGTTTTGAAAGGCTAACATTTGCTTCACAAGTTTTTCCTTTCATTGATGAATCAGTAAGAGGCGTATGCACAGAATCCATTTTATCTGAAGTGTTTGAAACATTATCTTCAGACCGTGGTTGCTGCTCTGCAGTTTTCTGGGATGGGTAGGGAGTCCAGCGATATGTTTTATCTCTGGAAGGACTGACACTTTTTCCACTGGCTCTTGAAGTTTTGCTGTCTGGTTGATTCGATGCACTAAAATCCAACGCCCCCTCAGCAGCAAGCTTATCACTAGTAAAATCCAGATGGTCACCCCGATTTCTTTGATTTCGATATGGCAGAACATTGCCTTTCTCTGGCCGCTGCCATGCATACCTTTCCTTACTGTATATAATTGGCTCCGATGAATATGAATCTCCTGAGCTTCCAAAATTCCAGCCATTTGTACCATGAGGACTTGGTTTCCAGTTTCCTCCATAACTCTTGGAATTCCAGCTAGAAAAATGACCTGTTTCTTCTGAGTGCCAAGTAGAATTTCTTTCCCTGGCACCATGATGCCAATTTGATGTTCCGCCTCCCCGCCCACTTAGATGCCAAGCATTTCCAGAATTCCCATAGTTATGTCGATTTGAAGGGCTTCCTGAAACATTCTGGTGCCACCCAGAGCGCCCCCTTGCACCACCTGAATGTCTGTTTATATTAAGGTTCCTCTGAGAGTGTGAAAATTTGCCTTGTCTAGGACCAACATAATCATCCTTTTCCCACTTCCAGTCCCTTTGTGATGCATTATGATGATGCCACGACGCCTGATCATAAGCTTCTCTATCTTTGTAAGCAGCTCTTTCTTCTCTCCTTCTCTGTGATCTCCTATCATCACATTCCAATTCTTGGTTTGCACAACTTGGTTCAGTTTGCCTACAAAAGAATTGAGAAAAGCCTAAATTCTGATGCTATTCTACTAAAATCCAACAGTCCACAAGCTTCATGACTTTTATTTGCACTGGGAAGAAAATATCTTTTTAAATGTTTTATTATTAAAAGAAATAGATAGTTTTTTGGCAGCTTTGCTTTTCAAGCTTCAGTAATGTTCGACTTTCAAAACTAATGTTGTACCTTTACTTAAACATCATAATTTCAAAATTTCTCCTACAAGAACAAATGATTTGGTGCAGGGACAGTTCAATAGACTGATTTTCAAATATTTGTTTCTAACTTGAAAGATAATATTCCTTTACATTTACTATTGGACTAATAAGAAACTAATAAAAATAAAGCTTCTTTATGTTATAGAACCTTTGTGATTTGATCTATCTTAGTAGATAGGAAACTCAATAGTGAGATAATTATTTTTTCTGAAGACTATTCTGCTGGTATTATATGGTGTAACTAGACTGAACTGGTATAAAACAGAGGAAAGTTAGGCTGAAAAACACGTTATTATCCTTACTGGAGGGAACAATTTACATGATGGCTCCATAAATAAACCTTTATAAAGGTTAAGTTAAAACACAGATGTAAAACATCCACAGAAGATGCATCTCAGATAGAAATTTGTCTTCTTTTACTCAAGAGACTGGAACAGTCCACAGCATTCAATCCTGAGTCTGTATGAGCCTCCCAGCAGCACTATCCACTGCCCTTTGGACAGCACTTGTGCTTGGCAACATCACAAACACGTGGCAAACTATCACATGTACATTTAAAGATAAATGCTCCCTTAACAGCTACAGCTATTCCCAGGGTCAGCAGTCTAAACATTCTAAATATTTATCCTACCAAATGAAGAGTTTTCATTAAAAGTTTTTTCCAGGAACTGATCACAGAAATACATCCATTCTAGATCCCTGGACAAGAAAGGCAGTAAACTTTCACACTATTACTCAGGAGCAATTGAGTGGAGTAAACTGAACATTCATATTGTATCACCCTTTATGTTTTTGATACATTCCAGTTCTGCTAAAAGATTCATTAATAACTACCCTCTAATGGAAAACAGTAGACTGTACAAAATAATCTGAGCTCTAAGACAAGAATTCAGAAAAACAATATCTAAGTGATACAGTAATTTCTAAGAGCTGACTCAACTAGATTACGATCTAATGGAAATAATTTTACTGAATTAGTAACTTAATCCTTCTACTTTCTGGTTTTCCCCCTCTCCAAACCAGCACCCAGCAGATAGAGATTTTCTACAGTTTTAGTTGCCTCAGAACAACACTGCACTGACAGTATTACTCCTTTTCCATAAAACAAAAAGTGAAATTTTTGCTACCTACATTAACCAGTATGAAAACATTACCATTGTGCAGTGCAGGGACACACTAGTACAACAGAGTGATGTTAAAACCTAATCATCTCCACAGATTGCAACATCTGGAAAAACTAATTCAAATTTCTAGTCACAGAACACAAGAGCTTCTTTTAAAAATTATATGCCCCTTTAGTACCATTACTATGCCATAAATCTATTCAAATAATATATTCCCAACTGGAACATCACACAAGCAATGCACATGTGCAGATTTTCATGTAAAATAAAAGACAATACCTATTACTTTCTGCAGCCTTCTATTTCATAGTGAGCCACTGGCATTTAGCTAATGGTAAGCAGCAAGACACAACAGATAAATTTCATTCAAGGATGAGGGGATTTCTGTGTGACATTTACAGAATAACCCAATTCATTTTATAAAAAAACATGTTCAGCAGTTTCTTAAAGGCCAGGTTCCTACAGACAACCTCCACCATACACATATTAGCACAACGGGACCATTTATTAAGCCTTCAGTTAAAAAGGTACCAAATATTAAAATTAAAATATTACAAAACATTTATAGACTAACTAAATGCAAACACAGGACTATTTTTACTCACAATGGAGAATTATTCTATTTTTGTACTAGTAGTAGAGGAACAGGACAAGAACATTCAGCAGAGTCACGTTTACATGTTGAAACTACGATGTCCACACAGGTCTCCTGGATTGTTCTCACAAGTACACTGGCTACAGGCAGTTTACATTTATTGAGCACCTAAGCCTCAGGAGTGCATCCTCATTGTGTTAACAGCAATTCTAGGACCTGAGTGGAGAAAGGAAAACTCACCGGTTCCGTTCCTTCTTTTGCTTGATTAGTTGAATGAGTTCTTTGTCAATATATTCTTCTTCTGCCTCTTCCTTCTCTTCCTCTTTTCTGTCACGGGCAATAAGATTGTCTTTGTGCAGCTGACTGGAGATGTGCTTGGCATATGCTGACAAACCCACCAGTGTCACCCTGCACACCTGGCATTCATGGCTGCTATCCCTAGGAAGAGAGGCAGAGGGTGGACTTTCAACTCTGCCAACTGGCATGGCAGGTAGCTCTGGTCTTACTTTGTTTCCTCTGAACGTGTCTGAGTTCAAGGCAACTAGGCTTTGCTCAGTATATTTAAGTTATTTGAATTCTCTGGCTTTTTCTTTCAAGGTTTGGTTTTTTGATGGTCAGTTTTTACAAGATTTTTTTCCAACAATCAAGAGGTAAAAGACTTGGTAATAAAGCTATGTTAACTGGGAGGAGGAATTCTTCTTGAATTGTTGTACTCAAAATCTATTCAGAGGAAACATAGTGAGCGAGGAGGCAGAATGAAAGGCTTCCAGAGCTAGCAGGAGCTCTGAAGCCCATCCATGCTGCCAGCTGCACTGGGGAAGCCTGGTGACAGCTTCTACATTTAATCCTCGCCTTGAGCCTTCCCCCAGTGAAATTTAGAAAAGGGAGGAGGCAGTACATGGATACAGCCAATCCTGATACAACATAACCTAAACTGGGACAGCTGAGACTGCTGCCTGGAATCCAAAGACTCCACAGCACAGTGTGTGATGGGAGGGTGTCTTCAGTTCACTGTACTTTATTTGGTTCAAGTGTACATGAGGTCTGCTTTCTACTTTAGAGGACTTATCTTAAAAAATATAGAAATAATTTCAGCTGGAGAAAGTTGACAGCTGTATCAGACAAATGGCTTTACTCATATTACTGGATTAAGGTTACAAGACTAACTTTTTTTTCTTTTTAAGAAATTCAGATTTCTAAAACCACATTTATTCTTCTGACAAATCCTTCCAATAATTCAGTTAAAGAAGTACATTATTAACTTCCTAAACAAGGAAAATATGTTCACCAGATTTAAAAAAAAAAAAGAGAAAAAAATAATTAGAGCATATTCCACTGCAAATAAAATAACTCAGCAGGACCAAGACAGGATTCACTGACTGCCTCCACAATGCTTCTTTCAATTCTGTCAGTTAATTCATAAAAGCAGATCTGTACGTCCCCATGGAGCACTTGACACAAAGGTCTTAGATCAGAAACATTACAATACAACACACAGTTCATGACTAGTGTCAAGAAAATGGGATCCATAAAGGAATAAGACAAACATGAATCCTTGTTTTTTAGTGAACAGTTAAAAATAAAATGAGAGAAAGATCAAAAGATGAACAGTCATTCAAGGTATTAAGGCAACATCTTCATCGGAGTGGTTCACCAAGTGTCAGCAGCTATGTTTTATTTATCCTGGATATCAGTGGTCTTCCCAAGTAACATAGTTGACATATTTAATCAATGCAGTCATTCAGACACACCTAGAGACAGCTTTATTTTAAACAGCCTAAGTATTAAAAATCAGAATTTTTATATTTAATTATTCTGTATATTGCAGCCTAAGTAATTTCAGATTAAACATTAAGATAAATTTCATTTATGGTGTCAGTAGCTTCCAAATTTAGCCCGTACTTTTGAGAACTAGGTGTATTTCATTTCATACACTTCACACTCGCTAATAAATATTCAAAGCCCATATCCTATATATTGGGGCTATTAGGTACTTTGGGCTGTCTTATTAATACAATAAAGGTAACCAAACCAGTGTATTTTACTAATGTCATTGGAAGAATCCTCTTCACACTCATAAATGGCACAGCTGTGCATAGCTAATAAGACTTATTTTTAACTTAGGTCATCATACAAGGCAAACTGCAAATAGAAAGCTGGCTTCTCACTAAAAAAGATGTTCTTTTTACATAATGTTCCACTTCACTCATAAGGACTCTCAACGAGAAACACCCCAGTGGTTCTAATGTGGTAGCATTTGGTTTTAAAGAACAATCCACATCCTTCATAAGATCCATGTTTCAATTATTTCATAAAACTTTTACCATCCTCATTTATAGACTAACTAAATGCAAAGCTTTATTTTGGACAAAGCCAGTGAGTTAACAGCTGGATTGAGGACAAAGAACTTTTTTCTATCACCTCTAACTTGCAAGTTACTAATTACAAAACTGTAGCTATTGTACTGACAGTCTGAAGAGACAAGACTTCTCTGACCTGCCATTAATCTATATGAGCCTACAGAAAAACATAACACTTTTTTTTCTTTATGAACAATTGCTTTAATTGAAGATAAATTGGCTAGGAGTTCAGATAGCTACATTTAGGGGAATTTAGATTTCCTTCAGTTCTATACTTTTCCTATACCCATTAATGCCATCCAGAACTAGCACAGTCAATGACACACACTGATTACATCTACACATTTCCCTACCATACAGGAACACCACATAATCTTAGTTGTTAAACAAGGCAGCCAAAAGAAGTTTGAGGTGAACACAACAAAAATATTCTCAGTATGAAAGCATCCAAGAGCTTTATTTACTGCATGTGTACTTCAGACTGTAGACTCAATGTCCCTTGTAACAAGAGCACAATTTCACTTTCAACTAAAAACAAACAAAACCCAAATATGCTACAGCTTTGTACTTGGCATCCAATTCCCCTTATATATCACATGGGATAAGACCTCGAGGAAAGGAGAAGAGTCTTAAAACATTTCAGAAAATTATTTTAGTGTTTGAGATTACTAAAGTAACTTTAAAAGGGAAAAAAGTATGAATCAATGTGTGCATTTCCTTTACCTCTTCCATACAGGAAGTCTGAAAAGTGACTTCTAGTTGGATACTAAATTTCAAGGTAGTAAGATGTTGATACTCCACATACTTTAATGGTATTATCAGTCTGTTACACAATTCAGCCACATTCATGAGGCTGTTACTTGTGCTTCATATTTTCTCCTTGAAGTACACGGTTGTAAAAGGCTCCTAAAAAACTTCTAATTAAATTTAAATGGGAGGAAGAAGAAGGGGCACAAGAGAGAGAACCAGGCTGCTGCTGCACAATAAACAAGTTCATTATTTTGAGAACAAGCATCTTCCATACATTCTTCTGAAAGGGTAATGAAGACAGATAGCTACATTAGTATTAAAAAGTGTAATGATGATTAAAGAAATTTAACTTAACATCAGTCCTGCAGAAATGGAAAACCAAAAATTGTCCAACCAGTTGCAAGCCACTGCAGACACAATATATAACTTCTAGAAATTAATGTTACTTTCCAGAGCCTTAACTAAACTAAAAATAAAAATAAAATGTACAAGACCAGAAATAAGATGTCAATAAGTGAAATTTCAGAATCATTGTCAGAAGAAGACAGTCCAGAACAGAAGTGCTCCACAAGTTAGCTGACTAGAAGCCAAAAGTTGGTTTCTAGCGCAGAGAGCATTCTGGCTTTTTCCCCCTGGGTATAAAATAGATGTCCTGACAAAATTAATCTCCCACACCTCAAAGAGTGGAAGAAGGATTACTTTTAGTCCTTTAAAAGGTGTTTAAAACAGATGTGTCATTTGTTAAAGTTTGTGCTGCAAGATGATTAAAAATTAATTTGTAGATCAAATACTCAAGTATTTGACAGTACCTGATCTCTGTGGCTACCTCAAAATCCATACACCTGAAATGACTTTTAAGTGTACTCTGGTTGCAACCCAATTCCATATTACTAGGATCATATTTGAATACCCCTTAATGCCCCCTTTCTACTTTCCAAAGGTTTCAAATAAAACAAGGAAACCTTAAAGAAAACACCATCCAGCATAGTTAGGTCTCTTAATCAAGCACCTGGACCATTGGGGCAAATGACAATCACTCAAGCAGGTATCATTCTCACAGGGCTTTAAAAGATCAACAATTCTTTTTACATCATTGAAAACTTAAAAAAAAGCCCAAAAAATTTTAAAAATAAAAATACCACTATTCCTAATTCTGACAAAGGCAGAAATCTAGGGCTTGCAAAAAAGAAAAAAAAAAGAAAAAAAAAGAACCAAGCATGATACTGCCAAGAATGAAGTAATTTTATTTCACTGCAATCAAAGCAATGCAGGTGAGCTTTCTTCCACATCATTGTTTGCCTCCTGAGTTTCTGACATCATGAGAACACGTTCACTGCCAGCTGTACGACAAGGCACGCTACTAAAGTGAAGCACAAAAATAAATTGCGCAACTCAGCTTGTATGGGAAATAGGTCAGGAGTTCTTCCAGAAAGTGACATACAAAATGGCACAGGGAGGAAGGGAGTGAGATTGTTCTCATACCTTCCCTTCAGGTTTTCCAGTTCTCTGTGGTGAAGCATGCTTCTTATGTGTTCTTCCATCTCCTTCAACATGTGGAAAAAAATAAAATTGGTCAAAACAAAACACCGTATCGTGTCTGAAAGGCTCATTTTTGAGAATTCTCCTGCTTTGCACAAGAGTGTACTCTATTCCTGCACGGCTGTAGCAGTTGCCATTCCTGTTTCTGTGACTATGAAAGCACAACTAGGCACACCTGCAGGAAGTTATGTTACTGTTCCCAAGAAGAACACACATGAGTCATTAAAACTCAACACAATAGAAGCATAATTCAAGGAGAAAGTCAAATAACAGTGCATGTGGATAAGTTTATTAGACTGATTTTTGACAAATCACTGTTGAGAAGCATTTTAATTAAAAGTCTCATTAATACCACTCTTCAGAATCACAGTACTTAAAACAGTTTCCCTGTGCAATCTGAGCAGTTTTTCTGCATTTGTATTGTAAGACAGCTGTAAATTCATCATCATACACTATTTTACTTGGCTAGACACTTCAGAAACTGAGATGTACATGTCAATTTGTTTTTTACAGCAATGCTGATCCATGAACTGCAGTACTGTTATAATTATTTACTATTAAAAGGGAGCTACTGGAAGAGAAAGAACATTGATCACTCAGCAAAAGGAAGCAGTCCAGATGACTTAACTTTCTTTTGGTGTTTGACCCAAAGTGTTTGGAAATCTTCAAAGACCAGATACTAATCACTATCCTCTTTAGCCCTTGAAATCCTATCTGCAAAGGGAAAGGAACACCTTCAACCTTCAAGAGTTGTGTGAATTAAAACACTGGCATTTGCCACATCTCCACATGCCATGTGGCTAAACAATACATGCAGGTCCATTAAGAAACTCTCAGTTTCAGTGCAGACTTTGCATAAATGTGCAGCACACAGAAGATGGACACCAAACTGTCAATAAATTGACATTAATGAAAACACATGCTGTGTTACACAATTCCATTTGGTTCTTCCATATGGAAACACAGACCTCCCAAAAGGAATCTAAAAAATCGTGTATTACAGTATTCTTTCCATATCACAATTTACAATCACGTAAGTTGTGCTTTTCACTTGAGTATCTTTATAAAATAATATAAAAAACCTCAAAGACCTCACTATTTTTAACATTCAGAATCAAGCATATGGCACAGCTCACTTCAAGAAAGATACTCGAAAGTACATACAAATATAATCTTTGATTTGAGATAGACTTAGGGCAATATATACCTGGTAAAGGGAAATTGTACTTTGCACAATTTTAAATGGAAGCATTTCATGTTAATATCTACTGATACATGTCAAGCATTAATTATTTACCTTTTTTGAGTTGTACACAATGTGACATAATACACATTTTCGCTGATGAACCATTCTTATTACTCTGGAAATATCTTATCCCATACCTGCAAATAAAAACAATTTAAAAATAACCAACATTCAGGATTACTTGTTTCATTAATCTATTTTACTAAATAAAGTAAGCAAAGTTACTGTTCATGAAAACTATTGCGCTGAGCTTAAGAGAATACATGCCTCTCATGTATAGCTGATATTCTTCATAAAAAGCTAAGGTAGTTTTGAACAGTCATCTAAAACATCTATAATAAAAAGCAGCTTTCCCTTTCTTCCATTTTGTTCCTTGTCATCCAAGACATGGTACTCAGTCAACAGTCAGAAATCTGTAGGAATCCTCTCAGCTACTCCAATCAGATTAACAAAACACTTTTCAACTAGGATGACAGGGAGATAAGGAATTGGGAAAACCAAATAGGGTGAACTCAGACCTTTATTTTAGTACACAGGGCTGCTCAAGGAAGATATTTAAGGCCCTAGGAAAATGAAACAGCGGCCATTCATGATATCAAAGACCACTAGTCTTCAAGTTGTATCAATCTATTTACTCACCATAAAACAAAACCTGAAGTGATTTAAAGTCAGTATTTTTCTCATTAGCCTCTGTAAAAGCACACATATCCATGTACTGAAATACTCAATTTAGACAGCATTTTAACACTAACAAACTGAAGACTTCCATATATGCAAACAAAAGCAGAAGCAGGTCAAATGAAAGGTCATATGTATTTTATAATAATGTTTAACTCATAAGGAGTGCAATGAAATTAGAGAGTCTAGGTTATAATATGAAAACAGGTATGTCTGTTTAAATAACAGGATATAATCTTTGCACTTTTATTTCTCTTAAAATATACTAAAATGCAGAATGGTTGAGCATTATTGCCATTTTTTATGGATTTGGCAGAGACAGCTCCTCACCCTAAATTGGAAATAAATGTATTTTTTTAATACTCAGCATTTTTGTATCTGCACAGAAAAATACAAATCCTTTCAAGCTTTGCTATCTTATATTAGGCGACTTTAGAGCTAACTTAGCTAACAGCATCAAACTTAACCTGCAAGAGCCTTCTTCAAGAACTCTTCTCCACAACTGACCCTACAAAGTTAATTCTAATTATTCAACATCAACCTTCTTTATTAGGGGCACTAAAAGCTCCAAATCTGGTACTGACTAGAAGCCGTGAGTAAAGGGCAGGAACAGGATTTTTACCAAATCCAGATTACCTAGAGTTAAAGCAGCTCTGATATTCAGTTGCTCTGACCAACTGTAAACAAAAATTAGCAAGTAAAACCACAACCCTTTAAGTCCAAAATGTAGTTCTTTGACAAGTAACTCTTTCCCTATAGATCTGCATGCCCATTTACACATAAGGTACCAGCATCTGTCCGAGTTAAAGGGGAGAAAACTGAGAGTTGCGATAGCACTTTTCCCATTAGACAACAGAGAATTTTCTCCCTAAAAAAAATTCCACATCATCATACTAAAACAAACACATTTAAAACAACAGGAGATTCAGTCATCTTATGTTCCCTAACCACCATTCTTGATCTCCCTGAGACACCAGACAGTGTTTAAATATGCATTTTTTAGCTTCATCACACAGGTACCTGATATATTTGAATCATTAGTAGCAGCTGTTTGTTTTGACACATAACCCCCAACAAAGGTATAAGATTATTCAAAACTTTGCACCAGCCTGTATATAAATTCATATGTTATCAGCGATGTCTATGCAAAAGCACCTACCTTCATGGAAGGTCTGGATACAGAAACACTATCTTTTGGAACAAATAATTTTGAAAGCATTTATACAGATCATAACTTGTTTTTAAACATATTTCAACTGAGACAGCAGTTAAGGAAAGTTTAAGCTAACAAGAGTAGAGACAGAAAATGAGATATTGCAGACTCTAGTGAGTTATTAGGTGAGTATAGTAGCACATCATCAATATACTGTTTATACACAGATCTGTGCAGCTGCAACAGATCTAAAGGAATTATTAATGATCATACACAAGTGACAAATGTTTAGATGCCTATCCAACACAGTACAGCTGGTTTAATGCAATTAATATGGAAGTACTCATGGAAAACAAGGCTGCTAATCCTTGCACCAATTTCAGACACTTCCTTTTGCATTCAAATATTCTGTACACCCCCAACATTCTTCACTGGCACTACTTTGTAGTTTAGCAGAGTAATACCCTACATGTGCTCAAGATCTTGTTCAACATTACCCAAGTATTTACAGAATTCATTCTGCCCTGGGCTGAAAGCAGCATGGGACTTAAATCAGGAAAAGCAGGCCAGTTAGCACGAAACATTAAAAACCTTCCACCAGCAGAGCTAACATTACACCTGTTTTGGCTAATTAAAACATACAGTAACTATACACGATTACAGGAAGAGTTTTCGGCAAACTGCCAATCAGCTGGGCGTTACTTATGACAGAGTACTAAAAATACTAATAGAATTCAAATGCTATTGGATGTCACTATGAAAAAGGAAACTTTCAGCTCTACAGAGAGAAGCCCTTGGTGGCATGCACTCAGAAATAAAGAGATTTGGTAGATGTTACAGGGACTGGGAGAACATAGACACACATTCTATTTCCAGATCACCTCTTGACTTACTGTCTTACATACATACAAACCACTTCCCACCCTTAGCTTTCTCCCAAATGCTGCTAAACCTATAAACAATGTGGTTCACTTTAATTAAGGGAGCTTCAATTTTACTGTAACAGAACTTCTATGAAGTAGTTTGAATAGCATAATAAATCAAAGGTATTTCCTCAGTCACTTTGCAAAATCAACAAGAATCAGACAGCTTTTGAGCCATGTATCACTGCATTTCATCTCATCATATACTGGTCTGTTCAATCTCAAAACTTCCGTTCTTCATGAAGAAACTTCAGAAACAGAGCTCTCTCTAGATAAATGCAGGCACATTTGAATTCTTAAAAAAACCTCCATATACATAAATGACCTTCAAGCTTTTGTCAGATTTAACACCTTGTGCTTTTGAAATCATCAACTTGCTGTATAACATAGAAAATTACTTTTTATGGGACTTGAGTAGGAAGATGAGCTACTCTAAAAAATGAGCAAACTGCAAGCAAAGATAAGGTTTTGCCAAAAAGACCCCACCATCATATAAAAAGAACACGTTAGGAACAGAATGTAAAGCCTTTGAAACAAATGAAATATTACAACAACTTTCTATTCCGAGTGAATGTAGCTGTTCCATGGGTCACTTTTTATTTGTTTGTTTTAAAGGGAAGGGATGAGTTTTACAACTAGGTGACGTAAACACAACTTGCCCATAGCCTGCACCTGTACAGAGCTTAGAAACACCACAGAGTTTTAATTAAGAAAGTCTGCTACAGAGATTTTGGAGAACCCTTCTCACAAATAAAAATAGTCTACAAAGAAAAGTAGGCATTAGACTACTTCCTGCTACAACATCCATTTGTCCAGTTATTCAACCTTACCGGATAACATACATTAAAAATGTACGTCAAGATTAAATCTGCTACAGATTAGTGGCTGAACACTCTGCCTATATAAAGCCACAAGTGCCACGGAGTGGGGTGTGCAGCCTGGAATTCCAGCTGCCTAGAAATCCTCAGGAGGCTTCAGAGAGATCAGCAGTGCTGGCCTGTCTGAAGGCCTGCCTAAATGCTGCATGCCCCTACGGAGAGCAGTGGAAACTCAACACTTGAGAAGAACAGGAGGCTACAAATGTTCTGCAGCAACATGCTCAGCACATGCTCAGCTCCTTGCAGAGACGTCATTCCTAGTGCCTCAGTGACTTCTCTCCCACAGCAACCAACTGCACACACACCAGCTGAACTGTAGAATAGTAATAGCAATAATACAGAGCCCTATGCTCCAATTTAATCACCTCCAGCAGAATTTACATGGAATAAAGCACCAGCATTCACAGACTATCTTCCCTTCCAAGATTCATTGCCCCTCAAGCATCTGAATTCACCATGCATCCCACCTAGACCACAACTTCTACTAATTACCTTAACCCTCCTTCTGGGCACATGTGTGAGGCACTAACTTTGCTTCTGAGATGTTGATCTGTGCAACCTAACCCAGGCAACAAACAAAAACTTAAGGACTTACTAAAGTTAAGTCATGACTAACAGCATGATTCTTCTCCAGCACACTGTCAGACACGCACAAACTACTTTGTAGTTAGTTTCTTATTTTTACAGGCCAAAGGAGAAAACTGTATCACACTCCAGAAGTTAAAATACTTGTACCAGAAGTAAAGCTTTTAAGGTAAATTTCTCCCTGCTTTCCAATATTTAATTTTATCCATGTGACAATCTAAGGGTAGTCTAGACCCCTGAGCACTGAAGCAGCACCACTATACAGCAAAAGTTATAACTGGGCAAACAAGTGCTCAACTGTTTTGACACCAAGCCAGGAAAGAAGAGTTATATCACAGATCAAAGTTCTTTAAGCTCCTGTTAAAAGCAATAAAATTCACTTCAGTACCTGGCCTAGAAAACATCTAGCAGAAACTGTCTGAGTGCTATCTGATGAGTACAGCTGGGATTTTTACAACATACAGGGAAAGTCTGCTGGAGATAAGGACACCACAGAGAAAAAGCTTAAACAGACCAGCACAGGCACAGAACACCTGGCAGGAACACAGTTTTCACTGACTTCTATTTTTATTTCATGTAAATCTAAGAACAGGGCACAGACCAGAAGAACATATACACTTTAAGCCACAACCAAATTGCATCTTTCCAACTCCTACACATAAGCAACGCTAATAATTTCCTAATATAAAAAGTAAGTTTTCCTTGCTGTAAATCAAGATGATAATTTCTCTCTAGTGAAACTAAATGCCTCATTTCTTACTCATGAGACCTTTCACACACCAGAAAATTCAGGAATATATTCTGTCCAAACTGGAATGAAGAACTGTTCAGCATTATTGCTGTATGGTGTAATTTAGAACATCTAAAATCCACATACCTGGAAAGCTTCTGTTTTCTCCCATACTCCCTATTTGGTTTAAGGCATATGCAAGTTTTGTTTTCTTCAGATGTTTTCCTCAAACATCGCATTTTCTGGGCTTATTAAAATAGCTATTCCCCTTTCCAAACTACCCAAAGCACTTTAAAAGAATTGTTCAAAACCAGACGTAGTACTTCAGCTAACACCCCTATCAGCACCCTTAGCAGAAGGGAGTTCTCTGTGTATCCCTACTACTATTACAGCCTCTAACACAATTGATAAAGACTGAGACAAAATCGTACTAAGAAGCAACACAGCCATCCACAAGATGTGGGCAAAAAAACCTAATTAAATATTAGGTTTAAATATTTCAATCTAATAATTTAAATATTTCTGTGACTTACAAAAGAATTCACATCAGATATTCTGGTAACCTTGAGTAACTTTATAAAGGGTCTTCACTTTACAGACCCTTATAGGAATGATAGAAATACCCAACACCTAATTTTACACTTATTTCTGTGACATTTAGTTGTACCATTTTTCCCCTTCCTAGGGGGCTATTTAAACTCATAATATCCTTCATGGGTATGCATATGACGTCTCTTTCACTGATAATAAGTTAAGGACAAGGACTCAAAAGCCACATCAAAACAGATTACTCTATACACCCTATCTATTGTAGCTCCACAGAAACAAGTACCTGGCCTTGTCCGAATAACTCAGACTCCCTAAGAAAGATCTGTATAGACCCAAGAGAACAAGCATGGAGAGAATTCAGTAAGTAATTGGGCTGCTTCTATTTATAGTGTCATTACAGAGTATGAAGAATCACTGGAGAGTGATTTGAAGCACTCAAACCGAGGTACTCAAGTCACTCTTCAGTATAAAGAGCTTTCATGCCAAGAAAATTCAAGCTAAGGATCTCATTAAGATAGTAGTCATGGATGACCAGGTAATAGAAATACAGGGCTCTGCCTAAATTATCATATCTCTGTAATGCAGTTTGTCCCACGGCTGAACACCAGCAGCTCTACCATAATAGGATCAAAATGTAAAATAGTCTAGGACTTGATGAAAGAAACCCAAAAACCTTGCATTACAAGTATAAAACTCAGTTTTACAAAAACAAAGAAGTTACTTGTAAGATACAGTATCCTCTTACTTTGCTAGAATCAGCTGGAGTCAGATAACACCTCAAATCTTATGACACCATCTGGTGGCAGAGTTCACAGAAAAGGATTACCAGATGTTAAAAAGAGCTTTAACAATTTAAATTTGATTCTGAACAAATCTAAATTTTATGATTGGTATTTTATGAATTTTTTCTTTACAAGATAAGGTGGAAAGAAAATCAATAGAAAAATACTTTAATTTTACCTAGATACTACAAGTTGTATCTCTGTACACAATTTAGGTGCGCATTTAGAGGACAGTGATTGCTGTTACTCTGTACTGGATTCACAGCACTGTAGGAATTAAGATGTCTTTAGCTGACATCTCTTCAAATATGTGACATTTTTGAACATAGGGAATAGAAGCTACCTGAAGTTTCGTCACGGTGACCAGACGGACTTAGGGAACATACAAACATAATTTGGGTAAAACCAATGTCTTGTTCCAAATTGAAAATGCCAGAGTATAGCACCTATTTAGCTAACTTTACATACAAAAATCAGTCATTAGTGGAACACACAAAGTAGTGCAAGTGCAGCTGCCTTGTACTGCCAGTTCAGCTGAAATCAAGCAAGGACTTGAAAAAAAAAACCCAAAATATAATTCAGTTGCTTTTAACAGGAGAGACTTTAGGACAGAAATCTATTTTCCAAGGTAAGAAGTTAGAGAGACACATCGCATTGGCCCTTAGAGCCTGCAACAGTAATCCCAAATACTGCAGTGCTAATGGGAATAAGCTTCTAAACTTCAGCAAAGCTATTAATCAAATTTTTGGAAGGCTTAAGTGTTTGGGGGTTTTTTTAGGCCAGGATCTGTCAGTTCACCAAAACAGCCAATTTGTTAAATGCAGTAATTGAGCTTTAACTGAAAGAAGTAGCAAATAACTGAAGAACAGCAATAAGCAACAGAGATACAGGAAATGCAAGCCTGGAAATTCGTGTTGAAAACAAAGTCCACAAATTCTCAATCCTCTTCTCTCTCAGGTCACACCACCTCAGAACCTATATGTTCTTTAAAGCTGTACTTCATCAGGTGTAGCAGGGAAGGCAAAAAGGAAAGATTTTTACTTGCATGAGAAGATTGTTACCAAACCTTCATCAACCAAGTATACTGAAGTATGAACTTTAAACATCAATGCCACTGTATCCAATGTTTCATAAACTTTTACCAACTGACGTTCATATACACCCCCCGAACAGTTCTTAATGTAAGTTTGGATTGGAACTACCCTGTGTGCAATGATGAACGATTACTTTCAAACAGCTCGTATTTCATCATACTATTATGACTTTTTCACGCTGTCAGTCCCACTCCTTTTAAGTTACCAGATATTTATCACTAAACTCATACATGCTTTCACTACAACACATTTTTAGATACTTGCTTATGAGGAAGGCAACTAAGCAACTCTGTACTCAGTCACACTTCATCCCCGGAAACACTTCTGGCAAGCATGAAGAGGCAGCAGGGCAGCTACACACCTGGGACAGAGAGTCCCTCGCTCTGAGGAAGCTGTGCTACAGCAGGGCATCAAAGTCCAGGGACCACTACAGCAACAGGGGATGCTCACAAGGCAAAGCAAAGCGCATGCCCGCCCCAAGGCGATGCCCCCTGCCGCAGCCCCTCTCGGCCGGGCTCGCCCTGCTGCCCTCCACAGGCCGCCCACTCCGCCAGAGCCGGAGCAACCCCCATCGCCCCCGGCCGCCACCGCGCTCCCCAAGCCCTCTGCTCCGTACAGCCCCGGTACTCACGGATCGCACCCCTCTCCAGGGCAGCGGCCCGGCAGCCCATTCCCCTGTGGGACCGAGGAGACCCGGCCACCACCGCCCCCGGACCGGCCGCCCGCACGGCGCCCGCACCGGGCCCACCCCGCAAGACCGCGCGCGGTTTGGCGGGGCCGCAGCGCAGCCCACCAATGGGACGGCGGCCGCGCTGCACGCTGGAAGGCACGCCTGCGTGCCCGCGAGCCTGCCGGGAAATGCAGTCCTGGCGGCGGCGGGACGGTCGCGGACAGCCGGCGGGCGAACGAACTTAACGGCGAGGGCACCAGCAGCGGCCAGCTGGGGGCATTTACCAAGAGATAATGATAACAGACGTTATTGTTGTTGTGTGTAAATACAGCGCTTTAAACACGCGTAGTGCCACGTGTTACGGCTGTACAAATCAGACGGTGCAGACGGCGGGTACCTCTGCAGAGAGACGCCGTGGACATCACGCTGGCCAGGGCGGCTGCGCCTGGGAAATCTGCTCCCAAATCTGGGCGATTTTTAAGGCAGGACGAGAAGGGCGCGGGCTGGGAAGTGTGCAATAAGCCTTACACTGGGACCTTTCACGAGGCCAAAGTCCACAGGGGCTTGGAGCATCCCGAGATGCTGAGAGAGACGAGGGAAACCAAGACCCAGCTCTGAGACCGCAGCAGTTTCACTGGAAGAGGGACTTTAGGAGCCACGTAAGCTGATGCAGGCCCTGATGCTGTGAAAGCTACCGGCTGTGCTTACAGCCCTACAGCAGGTATGGGATCTGACAGCAGCCTCAGGGGAGAACTTATCCACACCCGAGAAGGAATATACCTCAGGAAAAGCTGCGCGGTTCAGCTACAAAGGATGAGGTCGGTGATTGCGAACAGCAGCTTTCCCTTTTTGCCCTCCTTCTCTCCGCTGGTGACAGAAGGGGCCTGACACGCATCGTCCTAGTAGAGACTACTAACTGGAGAAAAACCCCACTGATACAAACAGGGCCACTTCTGTACGGCGTTGTTTGCCGCCGCAGCTCCGGTCAGCACGGCCTGACCGCGGACCCCCACACGGGCAGCGCACACCCAGCACCGACACCGCGCACAGCCCACGCTTCCGCACCGCCTGCCCCAAGGCGGAGGGAAGTAGTCGCAGCAGCCCTCGCGTGGTGCCATGCTGGGCGTACACAGGCCGGCGTTCCCACCCTCTGCCGCGAGGGCGCCGGGGGCGGCTCCTTCCCGCCGCCACGTTGGGAGTGGCGGATGAGCGGGGCGGGGCCGGTCCCGCTTCCGGGGGCGGCGGTGACGCGCGGGCCGGCGCTCGGCAGCGGGGACGGGCGGGACATGGGAGCTTAAAGGGGTGGCCCGGCCCGGCGTGAGGGAGCGGCGGTGGTGGTGCCGGTAGGTGTGTGACGGGCTGGGCTTTGGCAGCTTGCAGCGCCCCGGGTAGGGCGGCAGGCTGTCTGATCCGGTCCGTGTCCTCCTCCGTGCCGCGTAGCGCCCTGTTAGGGGCGGGCTGCGGCTGCCGGGGGCCTCTGTGGGGCGAGGCGGGCCTGGCCCGGTCCGGCCGCGCCGGCCCAGCGGTTGCCGTCCTGTGTCGGCTGCGCGGGGTAACGGGGCACTGGGGGTCCGGGCCCGGGTCCTCCGAGCCCCGCCTCAGCTGTGGGCTGCGCCCGGCCCCCGTGTGCGGGGCGGCCTCGTGGGCTCGTCCCTACCGGGGCGGCAATGCCATGGCCAGGTGGTTTTTATTTGCTTGGTGAGAGCCTGTGAATTGCGCGGTTAGTAGGGTCCAGGGAGAACACCCGCCTCTTGTTGATTCTTATTAAACTTACGTATTGTGTCCTGCTGCCTTTACACTAATCTGTAAGATTTTGTGGTGTTAATGTAGTAAACAGTAAGCATCGAAGTGCTTTTTGTGCTTCTTTCACTTGTATGTCTCGATGCCCTTGGTCTTTCTGGGAAGCTACTAACAAGTCAGCTTTATTTTTCGCTTTTTTTCCTTTTTTCTCTTTCTGTTTCACTTAAAGTGAAGTCAGCAGATGACTTGACACTAAGTAAACGACCTAAAGGAACTTTGGAAATTTCTTTAGCAACCTCTCTATTTGCCTAACCTGGGTTTTTTTTTTTTGTTGTTCCCTTAAAAGGGTACTAAATGATCAGTGTTTAGAGCTAAGGGTGTTGTTTTACTTCCCCTTCATAAACAAATGTGATTCTGTGCTGTAGAGTGATCAGCTGTGTAGGAAGGTGTTTAGGGGCAAAGGAAAAGCCACTTGTGATATCAATTGCTTGCTTGATTGATCTAATTGAGCACTTTATTGCTTACTGGTGGTCTAGTAGCCAGGCTATATGCCTGACCTCCTCTGCTCTGCAGTTTTTGATGTAGGTATATAGCACAGTTTGTGTCTTTAGGAGAAATGGAATTTGTTACTGTTGGTAAGCAGATCAAAGTTTGACTGTGAATTTGTATTGGCCAGTATCTGATTTGGAGGAGGTTTCATGAGGCTTTTTCAGGGACAAAAATGAGTTGTTGAGGTGAGTGTAGAACTGAGCACACTGCACAGAGGAGGTGGCATTGGTAGCGCCTATTCTTTGTGCTATTGCCTCTGTGCAGTGTGTTCAGGAAGCTGATAAGAGAGAGCAGGAAGCATGCAGAGTAGTGTCTTGGTCATGGGCCCTGGCCTCTTCCTCCAGGGCCACAGATGCTTTATTCATTTATCTTGCAGACATAATCATCTGGAGTAGTACATTCTGGTGCTGATAACTTGTGCCACCCTGCATTAGCTGGGCTGAATTTCAGCTAACTAGGAAGTAGGATAGCTGTTTGTGTTAAGGGAGGGTTTTAAAAAACTAACTTTTCTATATTAGTGATATGAAGCATTTGAGAGAACAAAAAAACCTCCATCACTAAACACAAAGCTGTCTAATAAACTAATTTTGACCTTGGCAAGCATGCACAGGAAATTCATACTTAACGTTCACATATTTAAGAATATTGTTCCATTAATTTGTCCATCTTTTGGGGAAGGCAAGAGCTCCCTTTACAAGAGAAGGAACTGAGAGCATCCACCATCACCTGAGGCTGTACCAATTCACTGACAGCTAAAAATACAGCTCATGAGATACTGGCTTCCAGTCAGTTGCTGCAACAGCCAGCTTGTATCACCAGCTAGTTCCTATCCTTGTGGTAAAAAGGCAAAGGCTGTATTTCTCAATCATACTTGTAGATGNGTCACAGCAAAAGGGGTAGGTGCAAATAGAGGACCTTCAGATGGTGAGTAAGGATCTAGTTTATGATAGGTAGCAAATGTAATGGATATATCCATTTCTGAATTGCATTCAAATTTCTAAGAGGCATTCAGCCTATCAGAAGTACAAAACTACTGCTTGTCAGCCAGAGATGCAGAACAAAACTCTTTTTCAGGGTGGGTTTGTGAAAGTGGCAGCAATCAAAACAATATTGATCTGGTGCAAGTAGACCTGTCTGGCTTTAGAAAACTTGTTGCTTTTGTCAGCCTCTCACTGTCCAGATGTGGACAGTGTAATTGGAGTTGAACGAGCATTTTATCAATGTGGCACCCTGCAGTTAATTTAAAATCATAAAGATCAGTAAGGGTTTTGAGTACTTTGGACAGCACAACCTTAATGTGCTGTGACAAGGAATTAAGTTTTCTTTTTTTCCTGGAGACAATAAGCATTAGAATTGCTTTTCAGCTAAGTGCTGAAGAAGAGCATATTTAAATCCTATAACTTGCCTACTATAGCTTTCGTTACCATAGAAGTGTCTTATAAATCCCAGAAGATTATTGGTATTGAAAAAACCTTGAAAATGCTGTGTAAAGGCACTGTTGTAATGGCTTTTGAAACTTGTTTGCATTGGAAACTGAGTGTGTTGGTATAAATAGCTGGCTTCCACTTGGCAAGTAATTCTGAATGAATATGAAAACACTTGCAAGAAAAACCCTTAGTGATGCAGTGGAGTATTTTAGGCCAATGAGAGAGGCAACAAAATAAAGATTTCATGTTAATTTTTTACAGCGTGCTCTGGGAAGGTGGGTGGCAGAGATGATTATTGTTGCTGGCTGCATACAGCAATGGTTTAATCTTGAGGGGCTTTCCATTCAAATGCTTTATTACCTCCCCCCGAAGTTTTTAGTGTGCCTATTGTCAGGAAACCAGCCAGTGAACTGCTGTTGGGTGAAGTGATACTTCCTTAGCTTTCTGATCACAAGGGGGTATTTAAATCTGGGGACATATATGTGGGGACAGGTCACCATGGGTGTTCCTAACACTGAACTTGCTCCTTTTGCACTATGAAAGTTCTGCCTTGGCAGATGTTAGCTCCCAGTTCAGTAGCTGGGGTTGGGACAGAACTCAGTGCTTGGGAGTGATCCACCACAAATGTGGCAGTGGGAGCAGTGCTTTTCCCAACCAAAAATTTGCACTGTAGTCTCATGGGATCACCCTTCTGCTAATAGAGACCAAGCCATAGCTCACATCAGTCTGTCACCTTCCAGCTCTTTCAGGTTAGACAAAGAACCCACTAAAATGCTTCAGCTGCTCTGTGAGTGTTGATTAACAAAATTAAGATCTCTAAGCCAGTGATGTGTTGGACCATGATAAAATCACCCTAAAAGTGCTTGTTGTGTCCCTCATTATTTTGCAATAACCTTTGCTTCATCTTTCAGTCCTCTCCAACCTAACAACTTCACATAGGAGAGTGAATTGAATGGTTTTCAGGGTTTTTGGAGCCATGACTGAATGGATAGTAAGTGGAAAAAAGGCTGTACAGGTATAAGTTTGTTTCCTCTTGCCCAGGAGATAGAAGTAACTTAAGCTTAATCCGTCCTCGCCTGGCTTGGGCAGCAATGTCACGGTTATGATACGTATTATAGTGGTGAACTTACAGGATGTTGGCTTGGCCCAACATGAGGAGTCTTGTGAAGAGATCTAAAGCTTTAGGTTGGAATTGGAATTTCAAAGAACTCTTTCTATCTTGCACAATCTCCCAAATAAAGCATGGCAGTAAAAATTGGGTTCTTATGATTTGCTGGCCATGCATTTAATTTCCTTGCTGCTCTGGTTTCTCAATGAATCTTCCTTTTTATAAGGCAGTGATAGCTCAGGTAATGCACGTGTTGTAATCTGTTTCCTAGTAGAAAAGTTAGCAACCCCAGTTACTTCAAGAAAATACATTTTTATAGCAAGTTTAATTTTGCATACTCTGCAGGTATCAGGCCTTCCTATGAAAGGGGCAGAAGGGGAGTTGTACTGAAATGTGTTTAACTGAGCAAATACTGCAGAAAACTGATAACAGAAAGTAAACAAAGCTGACATCACATCCTTCCTTAAAGGAGTACTGCTTTGTATTAAGGCCCATTAGATTATTGTTTAAAACTTGCCCATCTAGAAAGAAAATTAAACAAAAATAACAGAATAATGTTATAATTATGAAATGTCTTTGTAGGCTGTTGTCTTTTTTTGCTTTGGTTATTTTGTGGCTAGGATTTTTTAAATGGTAGGAGAGGGAAAGTGAAGAAAATAGACATTGAGCATCAAGGTTAAAATAAACGCTTGCCTTAGCAAACATTATCATAACAAATGTTATCATAGCCATATCAAGTTTTTTCTCTCTGTATATTTTGTCTTTATTGAGTTATCTTAATGCCTTGTGTATAAAATAATTTTGTCATATACCATTGACATTGGAGCTAGATCCTCAAAGGATATTTTATGATTCCTGGGAAGAAAGATGGGTAAACAAGGATCCTTTCTTTATGTATGTATACTGTGTTCTTTTGGAACAGCTGAGTTATTTCAGTACAAATGGCCTCATCTTGGCTGTTAAAATTTCTTTGGAGCTATCTTGCATGAAAGGCGCCTGCTATGTTCAACTAGTCCAGTTAGGCCTGTGACTATTGAGTGTGTATTTACATCTTTGGAAACAGCCGATTTTGGAAGGGTTTTGTTTTTAAATTAGTGTTATGTGCTTTTTAAAAATGTTTTTAAACTGCTGTGTGGTGAGAACTTTTTATTGCCTAGAGAATGTGTTTTTCTATTCTGCCTTATGGCACTGATTGCCCCTGCAGAGCTACTGTGTAGGTTGTGTCTGTGCTTACAAAAGCAATCCTGCAAACTAACAGGAATAAAACTATGGGTTTTTTGAGTCTAGTGCATTGGGCTTGGATATTCGACTTTAAACAGACATTATAATCAAACTAATTTGAAGAGCATGCTTTCTTATGCCTGTCTTAATAAAGAAATCTTAATATGTTTTATTTTACATGCTCTAATGGCAATGTCTGGAAAGTGAAGGTGGGTAAGGTTGCAAGGAAGTCTAGAGAAAGAAAGAAAGATTCTGTCACTTTTCAGTGACATAAGAGCTCAAGAAATTATCAGAAAAGTTCAGCAAATAGCTGAACCCTTTATCTGTGATAAAAGGTTGTCAGAATATTTCTCTTAACCACGTGTTCTGAATGGTTTTACTTAGCTTACTCACACAGGTAATTTATCCTAGCAATTATATGAGCCATCACTTTAAATTGTGGTTTCATCTCACAAGAGGCAAAGCACTACAGATGTCCAAACATGAGCATCAGAAGATAAGCACATGCATAACTCAGCTTTGAAGAATTCTGGAAGTCATTTTTTTTCCCTCTGTGTCTGCCATGTTGGAAGGATTTTTCCTCCACATCTTGAAGCTCGGTTTCTTCATTGTTAGGTCAATTTATAAACAGTTTCAAGACCAAATACTATTAATTTAGGACAAAAGTGAGTGGAATACTATGTATTTCTATAGAACTTCTTGATGCCTGGCAGTGGAGCTACTCAGAAGGATATGAGCAAGCTAGGGGAACACAAAGCCTGTCTGTCAGCTGTTGGAACTGGTTCACTGATGACACAAAGCTGGGAGGAGTGGCTGATACCCCAGAGGGCTGTACAGCCCTTGGGAAGGACCTCAACAGGCTGGAGAGATGGGCAGGGAAGAACTGTCTGAAATCCAGCAAAGGCAAATGCAGGTCCATGCTGCACCTGGGAGGAAAAGCCCCAGGCACCAGCACAGGCTGGGGGCTGACCTGCTGGAGAGCAGCTCTGCCAGGAGGGACCTGGGGGTTCTGGTGGACAGCACGGTGTCCCTGAACCAGCAGGGACAGGAAGAGCATTGCCAGCAGGTCCAGGGAGGTGATCCTGCCCTCTGCTCAGCCCTAGGGAGGGCATATCTGAAGTGCTGTGTCCAGTTCTGGATTCCTCAGAACAAGAGAGACATGGAGCTCCATGGAGTGAGTCCAGCAAAGGGCTGCAAAGATAATTAAGAGACTGGAGCATCTCTTATGAGGAAAGGCTGGAGAAGCTGGGCATGTTCAGCCTTGAGAAGAGACAGCTGAGAGGGGACCTTACAAATGTCTGTCAGTATCTGAAGGGAGGGTGTCAGAGGGTGGAGCTGGGCTCTGCTCAGTGGTGCCAAGCAACAGGACAAGAGGCAATGGGCAGAAACTGATGCACAGGGAGTTCCACCTGAATGTGAGGAAAAGCTTCTTTACTGTGCAGGTGACTGAGCACTGGAGCAGGTTGCCCAGAGAGGTTTCTCAATCTAATTCAGTGAAAATAGGTACTTTCCTCCCTGTCCCAGATTTACTGGTCCTTAGCTGTGCAAATCAGCTTGAAGGGTGTTCCCAAATTCAAAGCTGGGACTGCCTCAAATAAACCTTATGAAAGGAGCTTAAGCCTGTGAATGAAAAGATAATTCACTGATTGTACACTGAAATTGGACTACTGAAAACAGAGTTATTTAGAGGCCTTGTGTGAGAACAGCTTGGTTTTGGGTTGTTTTTTTTTAATTATAGGAAAAACTAACTTGCATTGACATCTACTTTAGAGAAATCTCCTAGACCCATAGTCTCAGGCTATGCTAGATGCTGAAGACCAAACCTGCTGAAATATTAAATCTTGAAGTACTTCAGCTGTAAGGGATTTAGGTATCTTGATTTCAGTTCACCAGAATTATGCACACTTCCTGTGAAGAGCTGTGGGGTAACAGCTGGGCAAATCTGCATAAATTTCCTCTCCTAGGAGCAATTACTTATGTATTCTAAAATACTGATCTTGTAGGGGAAAATGGATCGAGTCAAGCAGTATGTTTGCAGTTATATCCATGAGTAACGTGAACTTAACTGCAAGGTACTCATGAAAGATCAAGGATTAGTTTAAAATTAAGGGGGAAATTTTTTTGGGGAAAAATATCCTCTTATTTCTCAGCTTATATGCTATCTCATTAAATTCTTGTATAGCCTCTGAGCTCTATTTTCCCATTGCTAGGAGTGCTGGCTTTATTACTATTCCTCCAACAAAAGTGCAGATTCTTAGCTCTGAAAAACCTGTCTCTGATAGGAACACTGTTATTGATGGGATTGCTAATTCATCTTGTATTTTAGGCAAAACATATATCTTCTGTTTTTAGCAAAAGGTAAATAATTTTGGTTTGGGACTTCAGTTATGACCCTGTGTTTATTATGAGAAAGGTAGCAGTTTGCAGACATACCAGTTAAAACCTTTGTGGATCCTTTTGCATTTGAGGAATTCACCATACAGTAACAACAACCATTCCTAGAGTGTTACTTGGGATCATTTTAAGTGATGTTTTGTCTGTGAAAATGTTTCCCCTTTTTCTGACTATTGAAATCCTGCAATGGAAATGGAAAGAACACTTAATTTATACTAATAACTTAAATGTCTTAATGAATTTATTTCTAGATTCCTGGGCAAACCAATGTGTTTTTCCAGCATGGAGAACTTTATTATTTTAAGACCTTATTTCCTGGTTTTTACCTAACTAACCATAGAATTTTTTTCAAAAATGTTTTGGAAGCCAAATCTTGGAAAGAAAACTGTTTCATATAGTGATTGTTCCTGTATTTCTTTTAGCTCCTCAGGTCATATCAGCTGAATAATTATTTTAGTGTCTTCAAGTCCTAATGAGATCTTTTACTATGAAGAATGAAATGTATAGTCTCTCATTCTTTGAACTATCTTCTAGTTTCAACTCAAAATACTGATTAAAGGACAATTCTGATGCTTACTTGGTATCTGTTATTGCAGGGGGAAGGTTCTCTTTAACGTGGTTACTTACAAGTAGTATTTCCTCATCATGGATGAGCTATCACCTGAAGAAATTCAGCTGAGGGCCAACCAGGTCACTGATGAGGTAAATATAGGAAGACATGTGGGATTACAGTACTTGTCTGACAAGATTAGCATATATTTTAAAAATAAAGACAGACCAGGATAATGATTCTGCAAGGTTATAGCTGAATGTTTTAAATTTTCACTTTAGTTGGTGAATACTGGCCTGAAGACTACTCCTAAAAATAAGAATGAATTTTAAAGTTACTTACTTAACTGGGTACTGATCACCCAGTCCTGATTACTGATATGATGGAATTTGGTTACCTACAGCATTGTTAGTGGTATTGATACTTCATGGCTTTCTTGTTTAACTAAAATTCATTTGAATATGTCATCTTTTATAATGGCTTTCCAATGGGATAAGAAAAATAATTGCAAGGACTGAAAAACTAATGTGCTGCCACTATGAGCATGTTGTAGCATGTATTAAATATAGACAAGGTGATGAACCTTTTGTATACTATTGCTTACTACAGTGAACTGGCAGTGAAGACTTTGAGACACTGCTGTGTATATAAGTAATTAATGCACTCATTTTAAAATTCTCCTTCTAGTCTTTGGAAAGCACAAGGAGGATTCTTGGCTTGGCAATTGAGGTAAGGAAAATAATTTGAATTCTCTGGATTTATTAAGTATAAAAAGCAGCATGTTAACTGTCATTTTAAGCAGGTTTTTTGTCTTTCTCAAGACACACACACTTCATCATTAGAAGCTGCAGCTTTAATTCAGTAGCAGCATTAGAATGACATAACCTTCATGATTTTCACATTCTATCAGATTACAGAAGAATCAATATCCTTTTTACCTCTTTTAAGCAAAAGGATCTAATCTCCAAATGCTACAAATTTACAGTTGTAAAAAGTCTGATGGTCAGTTATGTCTTTGGCTGCTGCATAATTTGCTTTTCATAACATCTGTCATCTGCATTTCAGCTCACTTTGTGAACAGTGTGGAAATGTTTTGCTGCTGAGGGCAGTAGGGCTCAGTTGGGTGGGGTAGTAGAGTACAACTGCTCTTGGTTCAAACAAGTAATTCTACATACATCTTCTTACAATCTGTTCATCCGTTTTAACTGATAATGAAACTCCTAACACCCTTTTACATGATTTGAAACAAATCTGTATTTTGGGTTTATCAAAGTGAAGTTGTATGAGGAATCTACTCCTCAGCACAGTTCTGGCTTGCTGAAGATGCTGCTGTTCTCAGTGAGGCATTTGAGTCCCTGTAGCCTGATGAATACTCCACACACAGGTGTTACGTACATGTCACGAGCCAACATAATTTCTCTTGGTGTCATAGTTTGGTGATTCATTCTGTGCTGCCGGTTTACAGTTAAGCATGGGTGCCTTTCCTTCTAGATCCAAGACTCTGAGCCTGCAAGGAGCTCTGCTGTAGTATATTCCTCACTGCTAAATTCTTAGAAATTGTTTTGCAGGCTTTGTTTTGCTTTCTTTCATTCTGGCTCCCAGGACTAAAGGACTTGTAAACCCTTTTGAAGGATGTAGGGAGGAATGAACCAAATGCTACTTCTCAAAATGAAGCACAGCTAGGTTTACTTTTTTAGCTAGGCGTTGTCACAGTTCAATCTGAGTATTACACTAAATTTTATCATCTTGTTGTAATGTAAGAAAAACCTCACAAAAACACCATAAAAACCCCACTAATTGAGATAGTGTAACAGGAAGGGGCTTATCAGCCTAACATAGCTTGTAATTTGAGACTTCTAATAGCTTTACTACAGAAGTTATTTCAAGCACAGTGTTTTATTAAATACTTGGTTGGATTATCAAACGTACTATCCAGACCTTCTGATTTTGCACTGCAATCTCATTTTATATCTGCAACTAAATTTCTTTCTGCAGTCCCAGGATGTTGGCATCAAAACTATTAACATGCTGGATGAGCAAGGAGGTAAGTTCTTCCCTAGCACTGAAAATCAGTATTAGAATGTAATGAGTGTAAGAAAAGAACTATCACAAAAGAGTTGTTGCTGAAACTAAAGGCTTATTATTTAAGACTATTTAGGTGAAAATAACATTTCCTAGTTGGTTATGCCTATGTATTTGTAGTATTTAAAAGAGGCTTTAGAGTAGTTGAGAGGTAATGATAGTTACAATGTAATACAGCTCTGCTACAGAAGCTGCATTTTTCCACTATAGCATGAACATAACTAGCTGCGTTTGTTCTAAAAGTAGCAACAGAAATGCTGCTCTAAGGATAGGGAAGCTATTTGCAAAGTAGCAACCAAAACCTCTTACTGCATATCTTTCATAAAAATTAAAAAAAATCCTAGAAGACAGGAAAGAAAAAAGTAAATAGTTTTGGTATAAAGATAGAACTGAAACTTTTTCCTGCTATAAAGAAATGTTAATTTTCCCCAACTTCCCCCAATCCATGTTTAGTCAGGTTACTTCTTTCTCTTCTAGAACAACTCAATCGTATAGAAGAAGGCATGGACCAGATAAATAAGGACATGAGAGAAGCTGAGAAGACACTGACAGAGCTCAACAAATGTTGTGGGCTCTGTGTCTGTCCTTGTAACAGGTTAGTTATATTGGTACTTGGCCTGGAGTTCTAGAATATTCCCAATATCTACTGTACCAGGAGATATTAACTAATAAAAGAGCTAATTAAAAAATGCTGAATCTCTACCGAAGTTGATTGTTTTGGTTTGTAGAGCTGCATCCTTTTAAAATTGTATGAGAGTAACTGAAGCTTACTTGTATCTAACCATACATTGTGCCCCTTTTACTGTAAATATAGCTGCTATATGACATCCTGCACATTAGTTGTGTCCTAATCTATTTAAGGCTTCTATTTAGTAGAAGCTATCAATGTCCATGCAGATGAGACCAAATTGGACTGCAAATAGCTATATGTAAGTGCCTGTTAGAAATTTGATTCCAAAAATCATTTTTTCACGACAATTCTTCTGTACCAATTTAAAAGCAAGAAACTTATTTGTGTGTTAGGGAGGGTGAGAGTAGGAGAACAGAGCAGACACTGGTGTTAAAGCTTTAATCTTTTCACTAGTGACTACATAAATTCTTGCAGACCTACTTCACAGGGCCTTTATAACATCAGTGTTATGGCTGCCATATCTAAGTCAGTTGAGTAATCCAATTTTTACTATGGCACTTGATTTGTATTTTTAAACAAGTAAACAGCCTGAACAATGTCAGAATTACTTTTGATGGTGTCCTAGCTTTAGCTTTTAGCAGTAAAGTACCAAATTGTTGTGTTAATTGAATGTGATCATAGCCTTTCCAAATTAAGGAGGCATAAATTGAGTATGGTGACTGAAGTGAATAGTGTGTGCATTTGTTGGTTTTTGCTCTTTAGCATGAGCAAAATCAATTATCATTCAATAGAGAAGTAGCAGAAGTTTAGGTTAAAAATTCTTGGAGTAGATGAGTCTACTTAACCAAGGAATAGTACTTTAAGGGTCATTTAGGAGAGAGATGAATGTGACTTCTAAGGCTGAAAGTCTTAGTGCTTTAGTCCCTTGAAAATGCAGATGTCCTGACTTCTGGATTGTGCTTACTGCTTACTTAAAGCACTTAAAGTGCTTACTGCTTTGTATTAGTTGGCTCAAGCTGGTGAACTTTGAGCATTTTGACACACTCAGACTGTGTTCTGTAGTTGATAGTCTTATGTCTCTGAAGCAACTTATTGACACTGAGCAAGCTCAGAATTTGTGAAATCTTGTGGCACTCCCAAGTACACAGATAATGAGAACAGAAATAGTTGTGTACCAAACTGGACAGTAATGTACAGAAAAAAAGGGGTAAGTAGAGGGCAGCAAAAAAGAAAGTGTGTCTTTCATGTATCTACTGGTACACCAGCCCTTTTTCCAATGTTATTTATTTGTCTACCAGTTACCTCCATAGCTTTTCATATTTTTCATAAAAGCATAAAGCTAAATAAGCTAAATAAGAACACTTGCTGAGTTACTGGTTTTTTTTTTAATTTCTCCTAGGTTTAGGTTATTTATAAATAAGCTTTGTGAAAACACAGAATACTGGCAGTTCTGTTATACAATCTATGTACTAATAACAATTTACCTTTTTGTTGATCTTGACTACTTTCTTCTCCATTCTCTCCTAACACTGATGCTTGCTTTCTAAAAATGAAGACTAGGATAAGAAGCTGTATTCACTTAAACTGGTGAAAGTGGATTTTAGGACAAGGTCAGTGTTAGTAGTGCAGATGCATACTTAACCAGCTGTCTGAAGTGATGTTTCTATTGCATTTGTGCTTGCATGTGCATGATGTCTGTCTGCATGCAGTTCTCCTTGTGATCATGATGTTTTGTAACATTCATGTGAGTAGAAAACGTCCATTACTGCAGAGGGTATTATTAGCTGTGGAAATGGTGAGCAGCTGCTTGAGCCTTTGCTGGTTTGACAGGTTGTATAAATTGCCTTAGTTTTGCAGGAACTAAACTTTGAGAATTGTGAATGTATAGCAATTTGAAAAACAGCTCTTAAAAGCAAGTGGTGAGAAGTTTTCTTCTTAACTGTGCTTACTTTGAACAATAATTCTTTTTCTGGCTGTCTACTTCACAGGTGCAACTAGTTTTCAGGTCACTTGTTTTTTGTTAATAAAGTCCTCACAGCTGCCTCTGGCATCTAAGACTTTGCTCCTCCAGAAGCAAATCATAAAAAAGATCTCTTCCAGTTATGGCTTTAGTATAAATGAGATTAAAATGTAACACTCAATCTAGTTGCATCTCTAGTTGATCTAGTTGACACTTGATCTAGTTGATCCTTAGTAAACTTAGAGATCTTTAGGGCTGTGTATATACAAGGAGCTAGAATTGACTAGTTTAGGTTTCTTGAGGGTTTTGTTGGGTGCCATATTTTCATTATGAGCAGAGAAATTATTCTATTTTTTCCCCTCAATATAGTCATTCTAGGTTACTTCTTGTAGGATCTGACCTATGAGACATAACTTCCTATACTGAATACATAAACACCAGTAGAATGAGGGAGAATATTTGTTCATTACAGCTGATTTCACAACTCTTCAAATGAAAAATGTCCAGGTTACTGAAAGGCACCATATCTCTAGAAATTGCCTGTGACTGCAAAGTTAGATGTACTGAGAGACACTACAGATTTCCCTTCACAGGTGTCTAAAGAAGCAGAAAAATGGCAGTGTCTTGATTGTCTAGCTTAAACCTGAAAATGCCACAAAACAAGCTGAACATGAGAATATTCTCAAAATAAGTTCTTCAGGATTCATGAGAACAGACCCCAGTTTTAGATAAGTTTATTTTGTTAGGTTTTCTTCCCCTCATGCTTTTGTGGCTCTGTGATTCTTGATATTGCTTTGTGTCAGTGAGCTTACTTAATTTTTTTTTTCTCCTATGAATTACATGGAAAAAGTGTAATAGTAAGTTGGTGTATTGGTTTGATGGAGTTAGTACAATTGAATTGCAGAGTGAAAGAGCTATTTAAACATGATTACTGTTAGTTCATAATCAAAGTTAATGTGAGAAACATTAACTTCTTCTGTTGCCAAGTAATTTTTTTAATGTTTGATAAAAAAAACCAGTAGCAATTAATGGTTTTCTTGCATAGTATAGGTATTTTTTGAGGGAGTTTTTGCATTCATCCTCATTTCTTCCTGAAAGGTAACTAATCTTGTCTCTAGATTAATTCCTGTTATAAGTGCAACTCTATTTTATGACAGGGTAAGCTTTCTTGTGACTCTGGTAAGCTTCTGTCCTCTAATAAAGTATTGCTTTAAGCAAATTACTGTTTTTATTAAAGCTTAAGACCAAAGTAATCATCTGTCCTTAGAGTAACTCAGTTGTGTTTGTACTATCAAGATACAAGAACTTGAATTATATAGACAAAGTTTTATCTGTACAAAATTTAATCTCTTTTGGGCACAAGACAAATGTTTCTGAAAATCCTAGATCAATACTGAATTGCAGTCAGGAAGCCGTATTTCTGATGTAGTGGTTCAGATTTTTTTATTTTTATGGAGTAGGACAAAGAACTTTGAGGCCAGCAAAGCATACAGAGCAACCTGGGGAGATGGAACAGAGAACTCAGCAGATCATGTGATATCCATGCAACCAAGAAGTATAAATCAGCAGCAGCCTCAGACTTCTGGAGGACCAAGTGGTGGCTATATTACAAGGTTTGCTGGCTCCTATTCCTCAATCTCAAATGCACAAATCCTGTTACTAGTTGTCAGCTTCTTTCAGGTGGATTTTAGGTCAAGTTGCTAAATAAAAAATTTTTAACTATTGTTTGGAGGAATTATTGTCTTGGAGAGGAGGTGGCAGACACCTACACCTTCAGTATTGTAGTGCTCATCTTGCACTCCTATTTTTTTTTGTAATGGTGGTATTGTCAGTCTGTTTCTGGATGTGAGAACTATAAGGGTTAGTACTCAGTGATTGAGGGGACTGTTAAAAATATCAAGGCCTATTACTGTCATAAGGTATATTTGAGAGAAACTCACATCTTAAACTTTAGGTAACTATTTTAATTTTTAAGGCTATTTTTGTAGTAGTGGCTAGCTTAGCATTTTTTTGGTGGATGCTTGTTTGAAATACAGGGAGTTCTAAAAGGGGAAAAACACTCCTTGGTTTGAATGCATAGTGTGACAAGCAAACAAGTTCTACTAGAGTAAATCTAGGTTAGATAAAAGCAAGTTCTTGATTCTTGAAACATTGTCTTAATTATTTGAACAGGATAACCAATGATGCCAGAGAAGATGAAATGGATGAAAATCTTACTCAAGTTGGAAACATTCTTGGGAATTTGAAAAACATGGCTCTGGATATGGGCAATGAGATTGATGCCCAGAATAAGCAAATAGACCGGATAAATGTAAAGGTAAATGTCAAAGGAGTTCTCTGCTCTAGTTCAGAGGCTGTAACTGAGAGGTTATTAGCAATGTGCTCACTGTATTTGCAGCAAATATGTGGTAAAGTTGTGCCATCCTCTAGGTTGCAGTGATTTGAACAAGAGATATACCTTGTTAGAGATATACCTTGTTACATATAGGGTATATAGCTTAAAATTCAAATGCTTGAGTGCAAGGAAACCTAAATATACAGCACAGATGACTACTTACTCTGAAAACTAATAAACTTTGTGGGATCAAAAGTACAAACATTTACTGGAGGTATGCCTGGGGAAAATTTTTTTTTTCCTGTGGTAGGGAATAGGTATTTTTAACAATACTAAGGCTCTTCTGGAATTCCTAAGAAGTCACTATAACTAGTGTAAAGTAAAACACAAGTAATTCATTGCCCTAATTCTTATGGACAAATTAATATTGGAGCTGGGGAGACTTTGGAATAATGGAGTTTGTAGGTGCATAGGGAAATGGTCTGCACATTTAGTCATAGTAACTCATTTTTTATATATAATTTTATTACTTAAGTGTTAGCTTCTCCAAACAGATTAAGCATATATAAGTATGTTTTGGGGAGGTTTCTTTCAAAGGGCAGCGTAATGAGAATGCTAAGTCTATTTTAGAAATGTCCATATTCTTAAGGGAGTAGAAGTTATTTTATAGGCATCCTGATTGAGAAAGGAAGCAAAACCTTTAATGAATAGTGTATATTAAAGATTTCAAAACGTAGAAGTGAACACCAATTACTGTGTGAAATTATAGTACTAAGACAAAAGGGGATTTTAAAAATCTCACTGAAAAGCAAGATGAACGGAATTCCTCTAGTTTGACAAAAATGCTGGTTGCACCTGTGTCAGCATCTCAATTTTGTCTAGTAATTAAGGGATTGTGGTATTGATAAGGCAAATCAACATGCTTATATGGAGGATGCCTTAACTGTTCCCTGAAACTGCACATCTGGTTACCATCTTTAAAAAGTCAGACAGTTTAAAGTACACTAGAAAATTTCTTGGAGTTTAAAATGAGGTGTAAAACTCATATAAAGCAGACTGAAAACTGGTCAAACTGCAAGTGGGAATTACTGTTTTTAGTAATAATGTTTCTAGTAGATTGAAGCATCTGGTTTGGTGCGATGCTCTTTAGGTTTAGTCATTTGAATAAATCTTGCTGATCAAGTCTTACTAATTATTAAAATACAGTGTATACAAGTTAGAATTGCTTTGCAGACCGGAATAAAAATGAAAGTGCAATTCCTGGCTTTGAGCCTGGCAACTTGTCTCAGAATATTTAAATTAATCCTTTTATGCTGATAACTTCTTAAATCTATTGAACAGTATGGAAGCCAAACCAAATGTTGTCTGTAAATCTCCAAACAGCAGTATCATGTAAAGAAAAAAAAAGCACTACTAAGCTTAACTTCAGAATAGCATTGATACTTCTATTTTTTTAAAAATTCTGACTCACCTGGGAAATAGACTTGACTGGGTGACTTTTGGTAGTATTATGCAGGACTCCTAGTCTGAATAAACTCATAACGAAACTTACATTACTGGATTTTTCTTAGAAGATCTAGTAACTAGATTAGTGTTTCCGAAGTGTTGATAACAGATTAGAGCCTCCCTTTCCTATAATAGGTTTTTGTCCCTCCCCTCCCCTTGACCTTGAAATGCAGGAAGGAGGGAATAGGAGGGACAGACTTGAACTGCAAGTATGCTCTGCCCAGCCCATTTCAAGACAAAGGTGTGAAATTGCTAATACTTGGCACAGGTTTAGCTTCTTAGGAGTTCCACTCATAGTGAGGACAGAGGCTGGTTTTGTGCTTATTACACTTCCTGCACATTCCCCACAGCACATTGCATAATTGGGGAATTACTTATAAACTCCTTACCATTTACCTTTCAGTAAAACTGTATTTTGACACTTGTTCAACCTAGATACTGTGACCTGACTTTTGATGCTTTATTATAGCAAATTAAACAATAATAAAATCTAAAGCTTGTTCTTACAAATACCGTATTGTTACAGCACTAAGACATTGGAGGGGATGTGAATGAAAACTATGGATTTGCACTAAGTAAAATAACTCTGACTTCATGCCCACAGGCCCAGTTTTGAGTATTACTTCTAGTTCAGAGCAACTCTGTTACTCCATAGAGGTCCATAAGATGTCTAAACACCGGGAGAGAATATTTGTTCCCTTGTTTTGTTAACACTTCCTGACCAGCTGAGGCAAGCTGCTGTGTTTTGAAAGTCAGCTAAAAAGTAAAACCTTTTTCTCTTGGTTGTTTCTGCCAAAATTGACAGCATATGCTGTCTAGGGGGGAAAAATTCCAGCATATAGAGGTTGCTCCCCTTCTCTCTATGACAATGATGATACCTTGTGACTCAGAAGTTCATGTCAGTTTGAATTTTTAAATTATTTTGGATTGAGTCTGCAGATGACTTATGAATTTCTTTCTTTCAGGCTGATACAAACAGGGAACGCATTGAGCAAGCAAACGTCAGAGCCAAGAAACTAATTCAAAATTAAAGCCTGCTGTCATTGTTCAATGACAGCCTCTCCAGCTGCAAGCCACCATATTCATGGATCTGTGAAACTTCTATTCTGAAATAAGAGGGGCTGGGAAAAATGAAGCAGTACACCTTCTGTAGGGATTAGTTTTCTTTTATTGCTTCATGGCCTTGACTCCAAGAAAGCAGCCAACTTCCTTCTACTCATCTGCCTTCACTTTCTTTAAACTGCTCAGGGCTAGAAGTGTTAGGGCTTTGAGAATCTTTTTGCATGTTTGATTCCTCTTGCCAGGTTCTTTTGATTTTTTTTTTTTTTTTTAATTTTCCTGCACTGGAAATTCAGTCCTTTATTTAAGTTGAACAAGCAGGGTAACCTGAATTCACAGTTATGGAAAGTTGGAGAGGGCACTTTGCACTGTTTGAAATACCTCATAAGTTGAGTGTCTTCACTAAAATAGGGACTAGGTGAACATTGTCTGATTTGCATCTCTAGCATCTAACCATAGTTTTACAATCCAAACCACACGGTTGGTTTGGAGTTGAATTTGTGGATCACAGAATTGAAGAGGTCCATTACTTACAACTTGTGGGTTGAGGGCTTTAAAACACGTCCTAACCACATGAACTTTAAGGTAATGGTAACCAGAGGGATTTACAGGTTTCCATTTCTTTACTGTAAATTGACATTGGTTTGGAGGCCATGACTAATCATGCTGCATTGCTCTGATAATATTTGTTGTGTATATACATATCTGATCTAAGCCCTGTGCACACAAATAGAAGAAGATAAAACTATCTCCCCAAAGTATTTATTTGATGGGAAATTTTGCACCCCTCATCTAAAAGCTAACTGTTAAGTGTTTGAATGAGGCATCTGAACTGGAAGAAATTGAGTAGAAAAGCATGCAGTTTGATTGCATCCTATATCTTACTCTCTTTTGGCCAGTTTTCACTGGAGTTCAGTTTATGCCTTCCTCCAGTGCAAAATAATGATTGAGATCTTGTTTGCTCTCAGCAGCGACTTTGGTGATGCTTCTTAAATCTACCAAAACCAGAGAAGCTTATTGTGAAACTTCTTTGTCACAAGTCTGGAGGAAGCAGTAGCTATTTGTGAACTGTATGCTAGTTCTAAATAAACTAGTTCTAAATAGATTCCTGACTGGTTTATTATTGCAGACTTTGGGACTGGCAATTGGAAATATTACATATCCAAGTCGCTTGCAAATAAAATGTTCTTACTCAGTTGCAGAATAGAGGAGTTTCTGACCAGGTGAGGTAAAGCACTCTCCTGTGAAGAAAAATAGTTTTGTTTTACTGTAATATAAAAAGATTTTCTTGAAATCTTGATAGTAATTAAACTGCAAGTGACTTAGATTATTTTAACTCCACCTAGCAATATATTATGCCTGTTTTAAAGTTGAAAATTATGGTTTGGACTAACCTGTGATGCTCAGTGTTGGATGGCAAAAGTCTTCAAACCAAATTGATTGGATGAATAATTAAAACTAATAGCATGGGGTGCTTTTTTGAAGGACAGTCTACAAAAACCCTGTAGCAACTAATATTGAATCCCAAAGTCAGAGATGACACTAATCCACCAAAATACAAGACAGTGTTTAAGTGTTCTATTTTGTTTTTAGTAGAAATACAGTCAGTGTTACCAGTATATTTTCAGTTGGCTCCCAGGACAACTTGATATTTAAAGAAAAAAGAACCAAAACCCCAACAATCACATGCACAAGAACCCAAACAAACAAAAACCCCAAACAACTGACCAAAGGATGGGGCAGCTGCATGTAAAAATAGGCCAGTGGCAGTTTGCCTTATGTGAATAAGGTAAAGTCATTTTTAGGGGACTAGATACTTGAGTAGTGTGGGTTGGCTCCTCTCTAGCTTCCAGTAATTGTTGGAGTGCTAATGAATTTCAAAAGCTCACTAGCTACCCAATCAGTAAATGAAGGTTATGTGCTTAAAAATGCACGTAGCAAAGAAGTACTTTTAAGAGCATTGCATAGTAAACTTCAAACAGCCACCTGCATAGGGACTTTGTATGCCCTTTTTTCATTCTTAAAAACTTCAGATTAACTTAAGGAATACTTGCTGCTAGTTGTGAAAGCAAAAGTATATGTTATTTAATTATGATTGTCTCCTGGAACAGAAGACTGAAGTGGTTACCTTATTCTGCAGTGCAAGCCTGCTCTGTAGCATTTGGACATTGCAAACATCAGAATGTTCTTCTCCCTTGCCATTGCAAGTCCTTGTTCTTGACTTGCCTGAGCTCTAACAATAAATGAGCATGTTGGCTGATAAAATGCTTGATTGGTATATCAAAATGGTAATACTGCAGTGAATACCACACAAGGAAATAATTTCTGAGACTCTTGAGTATTATCAGAGTATCAATACTATTTTCTGATGCAGCAAGAGCCAAATCTGTAAGGGAGTTGGTGCCTTTATGTTAGTCAAAAACAGTTTGCTTCTTGGATGTCTTATTGTTGTCTATAGAATAGATGCTTAATTTCTGTATCTATGGTATGAAATCGACACTTGTACATCTTTGTATGTCTGAATGCTATTAAGAATGAAGGTTTACAGTTTCTGCTTTTGATTGTTAAACTATATATTGTGCACAAAAAAATACATACTTTTATAACTGAATATGTTTTAAAACTATTTTCTCCTAGACATGTCTTTGTTTAGTTTCCTGTCCTTGAAAAACTTGGCAGAACTAGTTGCTACCATGCAACTAGGAAGTTCCTCATCTATTTTTATTTCACATAAATCCCAATGCTAAAAAAAGAATAGGTGTGGTTGGGAGGAGAGGAATACTGTGGTCTTTAACACTCTAGTTTTGATCCCTGCATTATCAACGTCTCCTAAATTCAGACTATGAGCTGTGTCCATCTCTTCTTTGAAAGACCATGACATACATGGGAATATACTTCAGGATGATAAAAGAACAAAATAAAATAACTTTTAACTTTCTAGTTAAGTATTGGTAACAGATGCCTAGCAAATAACTAGTCCGGTAGATGAAATTTAGTGATTCAACCTACTGCAAATGCAATTTCATTGCAATTGTGAGGCAATTTAAATTGTATTTTCTCTCATACCAGAGCCTCAGATTCCCAAAACACTCTTAGGGGGGAGGAGGTATGGAGGGAAATAGAGACTTTTGTTGACTTGCAACAGTTCTAAGCTGCAAGAGATACCTGGGATGAGCTTGGAAGAAATACTTCTAATATATTATCTACCAGTAACTAGGAAAAGAAACGAGGGACAGCCTGCTTATGTAACTACTATGAGGAGGCAGCACATGTCCCATGGGTACATTTAACAGACAATAATTGGTAAATTCAAGCTAGTCTACTCCTTGATAAAAACAGCTTTTTAGCACAGCAGTAACTGTACTATGAACTGCACGGCTGTATGGTAGCCTTTGAAACAACTCACTGTAACACCATACAATGACCTGCAGCTGCTAATTCACCCTTCTGCGCTTGAAGCAATGCAGTGTCTAAATGCTGGGGGAATAGATGGATGAAGTGTGTGTCTTACTGCAGTGGAAAATTGGAGAGCAAGTGATACAGGTGTGAAACAAAATACACAATTTTTTTACATTGTTAACTAGGGCAATGTTCTACCTCAGTAATTCCAAAATTAAAAAGCTGCAAGCACAATTGTGCACGGAAATAAAATTGGTTTATAGCTTCCCTTGTTGTAGGGTGGGTATGGTGAGAAGGGAAAACAGGAAATCCAAATATAAAACTACTAATAGGTTAGAGTGCTGAAATGTCTAGAACAGCATTCTACTATGTGACTTTGTCACAGTTCATTGCTGTGAGTTAAAACAGGCAAAGGCACCAGCCAGCTATTTTTTCCTTGCAACAGAAATAAGTCTTCCTCTGTTCTGGAAGAAGTTTAGTTAATTAGGACTAACTTTGTTCCAATCAGTATTTTACATGGTGCTCTCTCCATTTTGCTCTACAAAAGCTTTGATAGCTGCCATAACTCCAAGGCAGCAAAGGAGCCTAACAATGAGCAATTGAAAGGTTTCTAAATGTACTAGTGGAAAAAAAAGAAATGTTGATTTACCTAAATTCTTCCCACAATTGTAATATTTTTTATAGCAATGCTAACTCCATAATTTTCAACAGTTCTGTTCTACCATCTCTTCTTACACATTGTTGTTGAATAGAAGAACCCTGATAAACACATGTTAAGTGAGAGAAGCAGCATCTCTGAGCACAGATACTTTGAGTTAAAAAAGTGTAAAACGGAAATGCCACTGCAGCACAGTATTGCCAAATGCTCCTTTGCTGAATTTGTTCTCTTGATGTCTCATGTACAGCAAAGCTCTAGGAAAAAAAAATCTAATACTTCAAATGGGATTTAGGTATCAAGTAGAAGGAGCTAAAATTTAGAACAAGTGTGGAGGTGTTATTCACTACTCAATTTGCATGTTCTAATCTGTGGAATCTATTAGTTTGAAGTTGAATAGATTTTGGACTATACAGGGCCTTGTATCATGGTAAGACATAAGTGTTATTAAAGCACTTACCTGGTTATGCCTTGCAAAACAAAGTAGTCTCATAAACATGGTCAGCTGTCAGCTACTTCTGTCAAGAAGCTAGTAGGTTTTTTATTAAATAATAGCTGGAATGGGGAGTCTTAAGTACAACTGGTTCCCTGTTAAATGATTAATTACATCCGTCCTTTGAATAAGGAGCTGATGTCCCCTAAAACATTCTTGTAGGTACTACTACGTAAGAACTGAAATAAGATGGCAACAGGGTCAGAGAAATAAATACTCCTCTGAGCATCTCACAAAAGAACCACTTATTGCCAATCATAATTATGGGTGTAATGTTGAAGTGTAGCTGTTACCAACAATGACAGACTCAAGTAGCTAAGTGAGGGCTTTCAGTGACATCTTAGTACTACTTAATAAAATGACAACAGTTACACCAAATAAACTTGAACTGGTTTTTTGAAAATAATTTACTAAAATATACAAGTACATTTTCCTTTTCAGTATAAGTTACATAATTGCATACATTTTCAGCTCTTTCTAGGTGATTTTGGTAATAAGGCAGCAGCAGTGGGCTGACAGCTAAAACCTTCAGCATTGCTCTGTACACAAGGAGTCAGTGCAAGGATATTACATTTTCTAGCAATATACATTTTTACTAAATACGCTAAAGATGAACCTAATTTTTATTTGATACAGCTCAAGCAAAAGTGGACTGTAGTGCAATTCTTGCTTATGGGAAAAGAAACCCTGTAGAGTAAAATATAAATTAAGGATGCTCAAACCACATTTTTTTACTGGAAGCTGTTAATAAAACATTTAACTTAACCACAACTATTTGTGCTTCATTAAAAAAAAAAAACAAACTTAGGTTATAACTAAAACCTTACTTGTAAAAGTTCTTCTCTACAGAACAGTGTTTACTGCAAGACATACAGTGCTTTGGTGGTAGAACTTCCATATGCTATCACAGAAAAATGTTTCCAGAAGAAATAATCCTCTTACAAATCAACAGCCAGCTTCCTGACAAAAGGGAACTGGCTACTTTGAAATGCTTGTTCCCTTTCTCTGTGAAAGAACAAGCCCTGACAAAGGAGAACATGTACTGTGTTAAAAGCTATTGTGGCACAAAAATCAAAACTGGCCCCTGGGCAGGTTCATCAGTTCAATACCTATATTCTCTAGTTCAAGTTTATTCAATGTGGTCTTAACAGGCTGTTTCAGACTACTAGAAGAGGAGTACTCTGATCATTTCCTTCATCAGTCTTGGTTCAAGTCAGTGAAGCAGATGCTTCTAGTCTTAAGTCTTCTTACTGGTAATATACAGGGTCAGAATAGTGATCATGCAAACTTCTTCTTTGTAGCTGTAAATCGTTCCATGTACTACAAAGAAAACAGAAAAAATCTATGACTTTTTAAAGAATTTGATAGAGGATTCATTACTTCAAAAAGCAGCTGAGCTTCTGCTCTCAGACTCAAAAACATTCTGCATCTAAAGCAGGTTTTTATATGCCAGGCATAACTATTAGAGCTTTAATTTCAAACAAAGACACCCCCAAAACATTTCTGGCATTTGCTGCAATTCAGGTTAATGGTCAGATCTCCGGTGTTAAGGATGAACTAATATTAAATACTTAACAAATGCTGTATAATTTGAAGCATCCCTTATTTTTTGTTGCATTGAAGTGAAGACACGCTTGTCATTATTAGCTACCCTTCAAAAGATGCTGATGAAAGAACACTGACCCTGAATCCTACAAGGAAGTTATCTTTGAAGAACTCCTGGAGATGTTCTCAGAGGTTAGTTATGAATCCAGTAGCAATGACACCACCAATGGAGTATTTGGTGCTTTTATTCACCAGCATAAATGCTTGGTATTCTGAGTAACGACTTCACCAGGAGTTTCTTAGGTTAAAAAAGAAAAAAACCCAAAACAAAATACAAACCTTGTCATAACCTTCCAGTTCTCTGAGTTTCTTGATTTCGAAGAGGTTGCCTTCTACTGCAAGCAGTGAGATCTGGGAATCACTGAGGATACTCTGAGGCAGCATGCTGAGTTCTAGACAATTTTCTTCTAAACGCAAGACTTTGAGGCGTGGACAGTGGGAGATCTGCACTGAGATCTGGGAAATCTTGTGGAAATAAAAAGAAAAGAGAAACGGGATTAAAATGATAGTGATTAATGATTATTAAGTGATCGGTTTCCAACTTATACAGAACAACTACAATATTGTAAATATAAACTACATTAATAGTAAGTACTTAAAAGCAATGCCTAAGTAACAAATTATCAAAAATCAAAATAACATTTTATTCCATGATGACAAGCAACCTAACACATCTGTTTATCACATTCCTACTCAAGAACTGTTCAAGTAATTTTCTGCATAACTCAATTCAGGATTCTTTTGTTAATCAAATCAGGCAGTTGGATGTATTGGTATACAAAATTTAGTTATGATTCCTCATTTGTGTTGTGTCCAGGAGATGTCTTTTAAGTTTTGATGGTCTCATTTTATATTCCATGGCTGTACTAAGTCCTAAATCTACATTGCCACAACATCTCAGTTACCAGACCTGATTCTGATTCAAATTGAGTTCGATAGCCTGCAGTTCTCCCACAGTGTCGGGGACATTTTGGATCTGGTTCTTTGAAAGATCTACCACATCCAATTGGCGAAGACCAGACAGTTGTGTAGGCACAGTCCGAAGCTGGTTCCCAGAAAGGCTCAGGGTTTTGAGAGCCGAAAGTTGTCCAAATGCAGCTGGTAGCTGCCTCAAGTGATTGCCATTCAAGTGTAGTGTTTCCAGTTTTTTCAGTTTACACAGCTCCTCAGGTAAAGCAGCTAGAGAAAAATGACAGAAAAATGTATGACCTAAAGAGCATTCTAAACATTCATACCTAAGCATGACCTAAACATTCATACCCATTTCATTCAAATAAGCTTCTGCAGGGAGAACAGTGCTATATTAAGTAATTTCTCACTATTGAATTCCTCCCCAATTTCCAGTGAAGGCACAGATCCCTGCACAGAAACTTAAGCCCACAGACAACACATGCTTTTTAACCATCATCCATAAATGTATGAAAAATAATCTGCAGACAAGGCCGACCTTCAAATCATGGTCTGAAATCACTGTTTGGAAGATTTTAACCTGTCAGAGTCCTTACTAACATTCTGCCAGCATGTTCTATGACATTTGAAATACCATAAAATTCACAGCTTCACCTTTGCCCTTTAAAGGTATTACTCAACTTACAGAAGTAAGTTAGGAGATAATTCATACTGTGTCATACCAGCATACAAACATCACCACGTAAGATCTGCTGGCATCCATTCATCCCTCTTTCCACCTACACATGTGTATAACCTCTAACACTCCTGAGCTGCACTATAGAGTCAACGAGGCTTGTGAATTATCTTTGTTTTTTCAAAAAGGCAGACAATACATACTTAATGCGTAAAACCCCTAGTTTCTTCATTGTGTTTTTCTCATAATGATGAATGTTTGTTTAACAGAAACAGTAACAACAGCTGAATGGCCACCAACACTCTCTATATGTGATCTTCATTACCTGTTCTCTAGGCAAGTACTAAACCATCTGTCTCTGTTAAACCCTCACGTCAGGTTAAGTCACAGCACAAAACCTCTACGGGTTTAAGTACTCACGTGTCATTGTAAAATTGATAATACGCTAAGTGGCAACAACTAGGTTTGCAGAATTTATGATTTAAAGGTTTTTATCCTCTACATGGATTCCAAAGATTTCCGTTTAGGTGACTAAACTCTGCATTTACATCTTGTGAGAATTAAATAATTAAATTTAGTTTTTGATAGAGAAAATGAGTAATTATTTTAAAAATCAGTGGAGATATTAATTAGCAGGCATACTCAGTTTGTTGTTGTTTAGAGCAAGGCTCTTCAAAAAGGAAAATTTTCCAATGAGAGGTGGCAAGAGCTCTATTTTGTTGTTCGACAAGTCTATTGTCCTTAAGTTGCTTGATAGCTTCTGCAGATCTTCAGGAAACTATTGGGGGGAAAAAAGATACAGTATTTAAAGAGTTGATACACATTTGAACAGTCAAGTCATATAGTTAAAATTTTAATTGTCTCACTGTTACATACTGTCATCTGTATCACAATGTCCAATCACCATAATGTGATTAGCAAATTTGTTTAACACATATTTTTTAAAATATTTTTTCATTGGGGGAGGGGAAAGGGGGTATAAAGAAAACACTAACTTCTAGAAGGAGTTGTTTTTCATCCAAATAAGTAAAATTAAAAACATTACATTTTCATCCTCTTATGTGCTTCTCTTAAACATGCCTATCATTTAAAATACTCTACAGCCAGTTAATAACTCTATATTTTAGCAGAGTATGATGTGAAAGTTTTTCTCCTGCTTTCCTTTTTAAATAATTATGTACACCATTTTCCTTATTCTTATTTACATCCTGTACCACTTTGGTACTGAGTCTTGGCACTCAGGTGAATAAAAGAAAAACCTTACAATCACCATCAAGGCGTCCTGGTAAATAAACCAGTGGTTTTGATTCTCCTTTGGCTTGACAGAGAAAAAGTGAAGAGAGGAGTTAGGACATTGGAAGAATGTCCTAATGTCCTAAGTATTTTAGAAAAGGCTTGGAAAATTGCTGCAATATACAGTTATTTTTGGCTAGCCTATGAATTGTTGCTTGACTTATGGTTCCGGGACATTCTGTGTTTTTCTGCAGTTGAATCTAAGTTAAGGTAATTTCCAATATAATAAATTTTCAGGATGTTAGCTGCCAGCCCAATGAACAGCCTGTACAAACTATTCATATGTCTACAATTAAATACAGCATAAGTACCTAAATGTGACAAATTGTGGAATATCCTTCTAAATTACAACACGGTTATGAAATTTTTATTGTTCCCCTCAAGTTTACAGCCATTTTCTAAAAGCAAAACATCATAACTAGTATTTCTTGAATATATATGCACTGTAAAGCATAGGTTCATAAGCATAGAAGTGTCTTGACAGATAAATCCTCAATCAGAAGACAAGGCAAGCAAAAATGAAAAAAAAAAAAAACCAAACTTGAAATATTTTACATGACTGCTTATAAGAAATACATGTATGCAAGTGCATTACAACAACAATTGGGAATTTCTCTCTGAAAATGTCAGTCATACACAGAAACAGCCATGTTCCCCCTCCCAGTACATTACCTCAGTAAGTCCCTTTCCTGTTAGCTGAAACACACCAGTTTTCTGTGCTGTCTCCAGGTGGGCTTTTAGTGCACTATTTCCCATCCTAACAGTTCTCTGTCAAGCACACGGAGTTCAAGTGTCAGCCAGTTTTACTCTGTGCTAGAGAACTGCAGTCCAAAGTCTCTGTGATAAAGCAAATGTGAAATGTCATTTTATGTGCACTGTCGGCAACACTACAAGCATTCTCATCTCCCTCATAACTAAAACCTAGGAATCTAAAGGTTTACCTAGATTAAGGTGTCTTCCTTACAGCAGTTTGATTACTGAAACTATGCAACAAGCACAGTCAAAACTAAGTGGGGTGACTGCACATTTTCTATATTTTGCCTCTTTCGAGACCCCGCAGCACAAGGAAATTCTCCACGGAGACGGGCTGTGATTTCTGTGGCATCCACCAGCGCTGGCCTGCCGACACTGCTACCGTTCTGTTTGCTTTTTTGGAGATCTTTATTTCGAGAGCTGACTCCTCTGCCGTGCTTATTAGCAGACACGGGACACCCACCTCCGTAACCCCAGCGGGGTTTAATCCCAGGGCGCACGGGTCACAGGCCCGGATTAGTGCCGGGTTCGCAGCCGGGCGGTGGGGAATGGAGCCTGGGGGACAGCACGTAAGCAGCCGCCACAGGAGATGCGCTCCGCGCCGCCGCGGGCCCCTGGCAAGGGGC